>BMAW01004766.1:623885-735202 GCA_019974015.1 Nephila pilipes | reverse complement strand
CCGCTTCTTACATTGTAGTTATAGGTTGCATGTTTTATCAGTTACAATCTTTGGTAAAGAGACCAGAAATAGCAAGATGGCCAGAAAAAGAGGAAAGTTAAGAAATCCTTTCTATATTGATCTAGTAAAAGAATAGTTGGTCTCTATTGGAACTCTTTTGAGTATCCTATGGATATGCCTCGTGTATCAAAGTGTATATTAAATGTTGTGCTGCACTGCAAATGTGTTTTGATTTCTCCAAATTTTCTAAAAAAAATTGTTTTTGTTAAACATTTTTTTTATACGTACATTATTATTTTTACCGAACAATATTTAACAATTTTATTCAGTTGAATACACATAATTTTAACAAACTTAAATTTGTCACTTGATCTCGGAGTTTTCTAAATTAAACAATTTCTGTTCTGTGATATTTGTAATTACATACAATGGTATCCATAAATTAAGGGGGAAAAAACTTCAAATAACAATTATTCAAAAAATTAAATGTAGAATGTACTGAAAATGAGCCACGGTGTATAACACACAGGTATAAATTAACAAACAAAATGTGTCATTTTAGAATAGGAAAAGTGCCTTCAGTATGCTCAATCCTAGAATCAATACAGCGATGTGTGATATTGCATATTACGTGATGTGTGTTTTCTGAGAAGTGAGAGCCACATTGCTCTTGAGCAGTTGTAAGCCTGGCAAAGGTTTGAGAAGGTGGATTGAGAGCAGCAAAACATATTCCGAAAGCATTCCTATGGCCATGGACAGCGGTTTCCGTCGAGTCATAATGTCATTAAAGACCCACCTTGTAGCCGAGGTTGATGCACATTAAATCTGTCGAGGCTCAAAGTCCTGCTGTTGGCGTGGAAGTTAGGAGAAGGAGGTGCCAGCTCAGGTGTCGTCCTTGTAGCATGAACGAGATTCAAAATTACGAGGTTCGTCTCCAATAGCCCTGTGTTGCATTTAGTGCGACGAAAAAAACCAATAAATTCAAAAATGTTCGATGGGATTAAGTTATGTGATTGAGCTGGCCATTCTATGAACCGCATTGTTTGGGGCAGAAGGTAATCATCCACGATGCGGACTAGCATTATCGTCTTGTTTGAGGAAATTATTGACTATTGCATTGACACAAGGGCGTATATAAACATAAAGAATGTCATTTCTATAGACGAGAGAAGTCAAGAGTTCCACAAGGAGTATTGTGCGTCCACCCAAAGAGATACCATGCCAAACACAGACTCCTCTATATCAATCACTTTCACGGATGTTTGATGAATGATAACGTGTTCCCTGTTCTCTCAAAATCAAACAACGCCTTCTATGGCTTTGGAGGTTAAACTTGGTCTTAGCCGTGAAGAGAACAGGCCTCCATTGATCGGCCGTTTAATTGACTTCCCCTCCTAAAACAATCCTTCCTATGAAGTGAGGGACGTAGCACTCATATAGCTACGAGATAACTACTCATATAGCACTCATATTACGGTTGTCTCGTGTAAAGACTATATTCGCGGAGCCTTCTACACACGATAGACGTTGATCCAACTTTCGAGTGGCTGCTAACACATCAATCAATAACTCCCGAGACTAACATTGAAAACAACATTTTTTTTGCAAAATTTTTTTTTATTCATCAACATAACACCTTTTGTTAATCACCTTTTAGGGTGATACAATCGTTCCAACGCTTTTCCAAATCTTTTTTTTTTTCGCAAGAAATCTTTTTTGTTGCGAGTAAATAGCGATAAACAGCTTTCTGAATCATCGACTCGTTGCTGTTTGTGTTCCATCGAAAGCAATCGCGGCACCCACTTGGAAAAAACCTTTTTCACTTCACTTCAAAAAACCTTTTACAGTAAATACACTTCCATATGATATCTGTGTCATCTCAGCAATCTCACGGAGCTTCACTTTACGATCTTTCATTAAAATTTTTGTCACTTCACTCACATTTTCCGGTGTAACGGCTTCCACAGGTCTACCCGAGCGTTCCGCGTCATTTGTGTCGGTACGACCACGTTTAAACTCGGCAAACCACCGACAAATCGTTGCTTTTGATGGACAAGAGTCCGGGTAACATTTTTCAATCCATTGTTTCGCTTGCACGGTGTTTTTACCCATTAAAAAACAATGTTTTATCAGAACACGAAACTCGG
This sequence comes from Nephila pilipes, assembly GCA_019974015.1. Classification (NCBI taxonomy): domain Eukaryota; kingdom Metazoa; phylum Arthropoda; class Arachnida; order Araneae; family Nephilidae; genus Nephila; species Nephila pilipes. The sequence goes on along the minus strand of BMAW01004766.1, from coordinate 733,055 downwards.
TTTTTTCCATTTTTTAAGCAAACTACAAAACGACTTTACTCCAACCTCGATAACTCAGCTGTTTCTGGTCCGATCGACTTAAAATTTTGACACGTTTCAAGCAAAGGTTAGTACTCTAGAAAGACCTGGTTACTGGTTTACTACGAGCGCCATCTCTGGGTTAGTCTCGGGAGTTATTGATTGATGTGTTACAAAGAAAATTCTAAATTGAATTGTGGTTCTATTAAATGTCCGTCCTTAGCTGCACCTTCCAGATTCCGAATCAGTGGTTTAAAATTGTTAGCGAAGTTTATGAACTGCAGGACTCGCATTTAGCCACCCTGTTTGATTTTGACTTGCCTCTAATCTCCCAATGGATCTCCATCGCAATTCTTCGGTTTGGTTTTTATTAACGTCGCCCTAGAAGCAACACGAGGGCTAATGGCGATGGAACTCGTAATTTTGAACCTCGGTCAAGTGACGAGGACGACACCTGAGATGGCCCCCTCCTCTTTCCTAACTTTCACACCACGCCAACGGGAGGAATTTGGGCCTGATAAATTTAACGTGCATCAGCCCCGGCTACACGGCGGATCTTTAGTGGCATCAAGACTCGAACCCGTTACTCGACGAAAACTGCCGGCCGCGCAATTCTTCGGGCAAATGTTTCAATGTCATCGTAACGAATAGGCTTTCTGAGATTTCTTCTTTCCCTATTACAGCGATGATTGCAGTTTTACTCTCTAGGGCGCATTTTTCTGTTCCTAAAAGATGACACATTTCGATTGCACCGCCACTTATTTGCACATTTTTGAATGAGAGATTAATTTTGTGATTTATCCGAATTTTTGGAAACAAGTGTATATTAAAATTGACTGTAAAATAATGTTCATTTGCAGTGATATGAAAGTTATTGGTCAATTTTAGGGGGTGAGAATTTAAGTTACCTGTTCCTACCCATTTTCAAAAGGCTATAATTTGAATCACTTGTTCTTTTGTAAAAAGTTTAGATTCCTGAAACAAAACAAACTGAAGTACAATGGTACTCTACATATGTAAATATTTCGATAGCTTTATACATTTGAGAAGGAAAAGAAGTCGTTCGAGTAAAAATAACTTCAGATATTGAGAAAAAAGCATTCCTCCACACCCTTAAATTTATCACCAGACAAGACACTTTTAATAAATTTAATAGGTGTACTTTTAATATATCTTAGTTTCGAAATAAAGTAAAAACTCTACATAAGTAGAATATATTCATACATGAAAATATTCGCAGCCTTTGATTGGTCGAGTATAAATGTCAAATTAGTTACACAAGGGTGATTGGCTACTGATCTCATAATCCCTCTCTTGATTAAATGCACTCACATATATAAAAACTGTTTGACATAAACAAATTATATGTATGAAAAGGAAAAACTTATATTAAAATTATGTAAATCGGGTACTAAAAATTTCTTAAAATACTGCGTTTTTCATTTTTTTTTTTATATTCTGTTATTTCCAAATTTACTTCTGATGGATGAAGAAATCAATAATTTTTCAATTAACTGAGCTTGTTTTAACAAACAAAACAAGTTATCAACACTAATATACTTTGTCACAAACATTATTGCTCAGCTTCAAATATCTTAACATAATTTAGAAAAAGAAATCACAACCCAATTGTAAAGGATGATTGTAGAGGAAAAGTTAATATTAAAAAAACAGAGAACAATGAAAACGGCTAAGTAGTAGGGTTAAAAAGATACGAGAGCAGATGCAAAATAGCTGTCTAATTAAGTTTCTTGATCTAGCTTGCAAAAGGAAACAGTTAAGAACAAGTTTTTGGCAGACTAATGATAATGATGTTCATGCTCTTAAGATGAAAAGGTTGTACTTTTGATCTTTGGGCTATTTTATAATTCCTACAGCAAAATTTATCTTAGCTCATTCATTACTAGAAAGATTAACCCAAAATAATTCAATCGTAGTGTTTGTGAATTCCTTTGATGACAACATAAAACACAAATTACATAATACATTGAGGTTTATTCTTAAGAAAAAAATAAATGGGTTATTCTAAACAGTGAAGTGATTTTTTTTTAGTTCAGTTTTTATTAATGTTGCACTAGAAGCAACATGAGGGCTATTGGCAATGGACCTCATAATTTTGAGCCTCGGTCAAGTGAGGAGGACGATACCCGAGCTCTGGCACCCCCTCCTAACTTCCACACCACGCCAACAGGAGGACTTTGGTCCTCAACAGATTTAACAAGCATCAGTCCCGGCTACACGGGGGGGGGGGGCGGAACGCTGTTAATATTACAGAACAAAACTTGCAAATATTAAGGTGAGTAAAATAAATAAAAATTACTAAAATGGACCTGTAGTAATTTTTTTGTACAATCTACAAAGTATAGCTATAGCAATACATTTGCATATTATCTTTGTAAACAATTAAAATCTTTAAAATATATTTTTAAGGATTTGAAAAACACTAACAGTATTTCAATATTATATTCCAACTCATCTGATTATTTGTTAACATTGCAGTCTAGAAGCAACACAAGGGCTAGTAGAGATGAGCCTCAATCAAGTGATGAGGACAACATCTAAGCTGGCACCTCCTTCTCCTAATTTCCACACTACATCAACAGGAGAACAAAGGGTCTCAACAGATCTGATAAGTGTGAACCATGCTACACGATGGGTCTTTAGTGGCATCAGAATTCAACAAAAACAGCACCATGACCACATGATCAATGACAAAGTATAAGTCCTTTTATGGGCAAGATACAACTCTCTTCGTTTTATATTGAATTCTTGCTTTTAATGTTACAAATACATCTATTAATGTTCATTGAATCTACTTAAAATGAAAAAGACAGTTATTTCAATGATAAAATAACAATGAATGAATTCATACAATCTGAAACATTACAGGTTATCAAAATAAAAGAAAGGCCCAAATTGAATTACATGCAATATGAATTAATTGCCTAGTAACAAATAACTTTAACTGGCATTCTTCACTTACATCATCAGATAATTTTAATGAAACCTTTTGATTTACATTAACCAAAGATCTAAAACCATTTATTCAACTGTTTTAATTGCATTAATACTCATAGGATTAAGAATAAATTGATCTGCTGCTATTACAGCATATTTACAATTCAAAAACACATTTATGTGTAGAAATATTTACGTTGAAACCAATTTTCTCTCTTTCTAATATATATATTTACAACTTGATTTGATTTGTACTACTCAATTCCATAAACTCAGTTTTCTTTGTTAACAAAGATATTGAAAAAGGAAAATTAAATTTGGCAATTTATTTTAATTTTTAGCTTTAAAACTGAAATAGAACTATAAAACAAATGCAAATTTATATGCAAAATTTTTCTCAGATATAAAAAAAAGTTATACATAAATTTCATATAATTTGAAATTAAAAAAAAAAAAAAAAAATCTGAAATTTTTATATTGATAAAATTTTAGAGATATAGCTGACACAAATTTAAATTTTATTCTTTAAAATGAACTCTTTCTCAGGAAAGTTAATTGATTAAATCCCAGCATTGAATTTTTGAGGAAAAAATACTTTTTAAAATAAATATAGCAAATGAAAATGCAACAAAAATAACAAACAAAAATTTGATTGAAACATTTATTGGAAAAAAAAACCATTTTCAGTTTGTCATATATATATACAATATTTCTAAAAAAATACATCATAGTAGAGGGGAAAAAACAAACAATTATCAGGTACATATACATTTAAATTATTAACAAACATGGATTCGGAATTCATGCAATTTTAAAAATTCAATATATAATGCGAATACATGCATTATCACATGATGCACACTACATATGTATAATATTACAAATTTTAAAAAGTAAGATGATCTAAAAACCTACACTTATTTTGAAAAAATCTTTATTAAGAATAAGATATCTGAAATATTTAAAAGTTGAAATTTCAGATATTTCAATGTCACGTGGAGCTGAAGACATTGCAAATTCTTTATATGCTTATTACGTTATAATTATTTCAAAGGAAATTTCTCAAATGTGAAACATAACTATATCTTCAAAGTAAAACATATGCTACAGCTTGAATTTCATGTTACAAATCACATCTGGCACATGAGTATGCATTTTGAAAAAGTATTCTAGAACTTATATAAATTGAAAAAGTATCATGAAATCAATTTTTTTTTTAAGAATTCATATATTTGACATAGACACATTATTTATGTAATTAAAGAAGCTCTTATTCAAAGTATAATATGTCCAATAATATTTTATACCAGATTTCATCAAAACAAGCTCATGCTCGCCCCCCCCCCCCCATCATAATCTATCAAACAGCCAAATCAATAACAACAATTCAAAATTCAAGTAGAATTGATGTTTCATTTATAAATTCTAACTTGACTTAAAATTCATCAATAGCTTATTTCAAAAGAGATGGAAGTGATATTTAATATAATAAATAAAAATGGCACATTATACATGTACATTTCTTATATTTGAGTTAAATAGAGGTAGTTGACATCAAAACTGATAAAAGTTTTTATCACAGTTTTCAAATGCATAGTTTCATTTGGAAAAGCATGAGAACTATAGAGAAAATTAGGAAAATTCATGCATGACAATCAGATATTACTGAAGAAGAATTTTGGGTATTATCAAGGAACAAATGATTCATGTAATTTTCAACTCCCAATTCCCCCCCCCCCCTAACAATCATAGTCAATCTTACCAACAATACATTGCTAATTCTCATACCATTTTCATTGAGCCAGCTATTAATTTGATTTTTACTTTTTTCCAAGGAAGTTGATCAATTTTAATATATGTAATAAAATAAATTAAAATTGATATTAATGACAATAGTGTGTGACTTTTAAAACACTTTAGGCAACATACATAAATTCCATTCAGCCTGGATAAAACACACAAGAAAAGTCACCAAAGATGAGTGTGTGGAGAGGATACATTTTATAACTTTTGGAATTCTCATTGCAGAAGGGGAAAAATCATTATAAATGACTCAAAGGAAACTATAATATGATTCTAATAGGTTTATGAATTAAAAAAATATTCAAATTCTCAGTATAGAGATGTCATTTTAAAAAAATATATGTTGCTAATTATTTTACAATTGTAAAAAGTACAAAAAAGTCAAATAAATATTATACAAAAAAGAAATTATTATATACAGTCATAAAAAGGAATCGTAATATTCAAGTTTTTAAAACATATTTGCAATCTCTGTGATGAGTCCACCAAATCCGAAATTTCATACAATTATTTCAATAAATCAGGAAATATTAAAAGTGATATTTCGAATAACAATCCATCCATACATGATACGCATGAAAAAAAAAGCTTTCAAAGTGTTTCATTTTTTGTAAACTACTTAATTTGAAAAATAGGAGTGAGTGAATGAGCAATGATGGAGCTTAATGATGCTAGAACTAGACACAGGTAAGCTATGCCAAAAAAGGTGCAACTGTGATATAGACATTTGAAAAATGGAAGAAGGAACAATTGGTAGACAAAAAGGAGGGTTAAAAATAGAGAAGGTATCCTGGGGGTTCATCAATTGTGTTTCCCACAGACAATAAACCCCACAGGGAAGAAAAAAGGATCACTAGGGAGCCTTAGGATCATGACTCCTGTAGAAGGTAAGCCCTTGAGGGTCTTTTTTGTAGGCATTTTTAAATAAATTAAACAAGAATGTATTCAATTAATAAATGCATGGGCAATTTATTTACTTTCTAAGCTACAATTGTAATTACAGAACTATTTCACAGTTTACTCACACTTAATTTTTTGTTATATTTAGTTTTAAACATGTACAAAGCTATTGGTTAATTCTCAATAACATTCTATCATTTATTGTTTCAAAATGATTTAATTGCGAATAAATAAGAAATTAATGCATTAAAATCTTAAATTTCTTAAAAAAATATTTAATCAATAAGGGATTAATCATTCAACAAAATATTTCAAATATCATAAACAACAAGAATAAATAAAATCAGAAATAATAAAAATTAATTTGAAGTGTTTTTGCTACAAATGAAGTATGATTAAACAGAAATACTTAACAGTTGCAAAAGATCAGTCTTTGTATTTAAAAATACTGCTCTTTTAAAAGCTTTTAATTCTTTTTTAGGTCAGATTCTGACCAAAGTGATCATTAGATATGATGCAATTATTAAAATCACTATCAAATTCAGTACAAAAATTACCTACAACTCAAATTAATAGTTATGCAAAGTAAAAATGCTATCAGAAATGTAGGACCTTTTATTCAAATATATAATTTAAATTTTGTCAAGATCTTACACAATACCAATCTATGCAAACTACCCATACATATTTAAGTATTCAAAAACTAGACATGATAAGTGTTTTCCATATTAGAATACGAATGAAGTACCTAATATATGGTCAGTAACAATTTTTCACAAATATTTATGGAATTAATGACCTAATTCAAATGAAATGTACAGCATGCACTATTTAGAGCATTCTCTAATTCTTAAAAAGATGATAGGTAAAAAATAGAAGTGAAAAAAAAATATAAGTTCACATGTCAATTCACCAACATCGAGTTTCCTTTGAACCATACACAATGATATCAGTTTCGTTTACCCGGAGGAAAATTACATAAATTATAAAATGTTATGGATAAATACACCACGTCTTTTGTAAAATTTTAAGTAAATTTTTCTATTCTAAAAAAAGAATCAATATTGTGAAGAATTTATGGCAACAACAAGGCAGTCTTCACATTTTTCGTCTTTGGATACATACAACTGCTTCAATTTAGCGACCAGCATCATAACCTGGAAAAAGTGTAAGAAGGGCATCATGTAAATTTTTATTTTTTTGATTGATGCAAGTTTTATCAAGTTCTTGTCGACACATAGGGCAGTTAAATACATCAGCTTTAAAGGATCTTTCTAGACATGACTAGAAAAAAAAGAGAGAAAAAAATTAAATACCGAAAATACTTTTGAAATCTATGAACTAGCAGAAAATTGAACCTTTTCTTTTATTTTGTTGCTATTTTCAGCACAGCTTAAGTTTTTTGTGTTAGTAAGATTTAGTATAAAAATAAATACAAAAAAATTTAGAAAAGAGATACAATGCTTAAATTATTCAATACATTTATAATTTTTTACTTATGAATTGGTGACATTTTTGAGGCCCAATGAAACTTTGTTCTCGAGGAATGGCAAAATGTCTAGAAAATTTGATCCTTCATCTCGCCAGGCAATAAAAGGCAGAAAATTGCTCCTGAGGTCAATCTTAGAGCTGACCGAGCTATCCAACACACTGCAGCCTAGCGAACTCTGATTTTTTCTCCAGTTTATACGCTATTGTGATTGACTTATATCAGAGTATTTCTTCCCATAATAGAATTTGTGGCAGTTAAATATAGATCAATTTGCAGTAAATTAAATTATTTCAATCCCAGGAACCAACATCATACATTGCACCTCCTTTTGCGAAAGAGACAAAAGCCAGGCAAAATGAAACAAAAATGGAACTCCAAAAGATAAGACAAGCATTTCAAGATTTCCAGCAGCAAATTAAAGCAGAACAAGCAAAATTCAAAGTTGAAATAGATCACAACCTTCAAAAAGTATAATGACAATTGGCTGCGACCATGGCCACCGTGAAAGCAGACAATGATACTCAAAGACCTACAAACATTACGTGTAGGACGTGCAACTAGAAAAGATCACATCATGGTAAGTAGATTCTTTGTCAAAGAGGCCCTGTCCTGGAAACTGCAAACAATGTTCAAATGCAGAGGAAATACAGTGCTAGGAGTGAGTGAGTGAATGCAAAGTTTATTGGCACAAGAGCTGCTGCACCAAACAAGATTAAACTGTGGTCTAGACATGAAGTTGAAAAAAAGATAAGTGGTTGACAAGTACAGCGCTAGGAGAGTCTTTACAAATGTAACCTCTTATATGCCAGTTCCAAATCCTTGGTCCATGGAAGAGCTTAAGAAGTCTCAGGCAGATGATCCAAGTAATAAACCAATTTTGAGAAAGAAAATAAATTATGCAAATTGACCATCCTGGCAAGAGATAAGCTCCTATGCCCCTACAATGAAACAATATTCGGCACTATGAGACTCCCATCATCTTAGAGATGGATTTTTGAGAGACAATGGAAAAAATACCAGTGGCTGTTGATTCTCTCACAATCCAGAATTCCTGGAATAAGATTATTGACAATCAATCCTAGTAGAGGACATTTTGATAAATCAACAATGGACCAAATTTTTGTCTGCATCAGATTCATAAAAAATCAATTGAATATGGTATTGACACTCCTCTGTTTATTGATTTTTAGTCCACATTTGAACATCTTACGCTTCCCCGTAAGTAAAAAACATCTAATGAAAGCAAAGTATGAATTCAAAATTCTAATTTCACTGATTTGACTAGTAATGTGTACATTGAGTGGCACCAGCTCTAAAATTAAATTCATAGGTGCCCTATCAGAGAGTAAGTGTAAATAATGGTGTTTGACAGGGTGACTCTTTTTCATGCCTTCTCTTCAATATTGTGCTGTGAAAGGTTATTTATGATTCAAATATTCATACTGTGGATGCATCCTTTGCAAACTTGTTCAGCATCTGGCTTATGCTGATGATATTGATATTATTGCTCAAAATGCCCAATCTTAAGAAAAGCATTCTCTTCTTTAGAGATTGCAGCAAATTGAATAGAATTAATAATAAATCAGTCTAAAAACAAGTATATACTTTAATGAAAACAAAACCAAGCGATACACTCCGTCATTTAAAAATTGGTCCTCATGAATTTGAAACTGAATCATGTTTTAATTACCTTGGATCTTTGATAAATGCAAAAAAATTTCATTTCTGAGATCCAAAATTGTATTTCAATGGCCAACAAAATATTCTTTGGACTACTCTTTACTGAGGTCGTTTTCTCACCAGAAAAATAAAGCTTCTTATTCAAATAATTTTCATTAGGTCAGCCCAAATGTATGGCACAGAAACTTAGCCTTTAACTAAAAATGGTAACACAAAATTGCATTTTTTGAAAGAAATGTTCTCTGAACTATTCTCAATGGCATCAAAGAAAATGGTCTTTGAAGACATTTCAATTCCGAATTTTTAATGAGCCTCAAATTATTTAATGTATTAAAGTGAGATGAATGAACTGGGCTTTTCATATTGTTAGAATGGACGAAGAAAATCGAGTAAAAAAGATTTTTGTAGCAAAGCTCAATACCAGTCGAAAAAACCTATGGTGGCTTGATTTTATTGAATCGGATTTTTAGGTGATTAGGGAAAGGAACTGGCACACTAAGGCAAAAGGCAGGCTATCTTAGGGGAACCTTCAAAAGGACTTGACCCACCCTGGGCTGTCGAGTCAAATATGATGATTATAAAAGACAGACAGCTTGCTCTAAAGTCATTCATAGAGTTGGATGAACTATTCAATGCAATGAAACCTAGTGAACTTTGTGATCTTCTCTACAGTCATGCGCTATTGAGTTAATAAACGTATTTCTTCACATATTTGAATTTGTGGCTATTAAAAGTGTAAATAATAAACTGTAAATTAAATTACTTCAATTCAAGAAACATGTCACCATTTGTATCTCCTTTGTAAGTGAACACAACCTTTTGTTATTTATTTGAGATATTTATTGCAACAATAAACAAAGTTAAGAACATTCATGATTGATGATTAACACACCTAAATACACTTTTACACAAATCAACTTACCTTACATATGTTATGAGAACATATAGTTGTTATTGGCTTAAAAACTATTTCTTGACAACAAATACAAGCAAAGACATCTTCAACTTTCTTTAAGAATTGCTGCAATTAAGAAGCAAAGACGTTAAAATATTTTTGGCGGGAAAATAGGAATTAAAAACAATTTTGTATTTGGGAGGGGGGGACCATCAAAACTGCTAGTCATTTTTAAATTTTATTTATTTATTTTTATTATGTAATGTTTAAAATGTAATGAACAATATATTTCAATTTGCAAAATAAAATCACCTCAAGCAAACTAAAATCATTTTTAGCATATCAAACTCATCTAAAAATTGCAATCATTGTAACTATTGTTGGGTATGAAATCAAGCAATTAAAAATGCATTTTCTCAAATTTATTAATTTAACAAAGATAGTATAGCTCTAGTGGATAAAAATATATATTTGATAGTAACTTTTTGATTTGTATAAGCAAAACTGAAGAATTAGTTATAACTGGGTTAACTTGTTAAATATCAATAGTATTATACTTTTAAAATTTCAAAAATTCTATGAATGGTTTCATTACATTACTATACCTATCAAAATTTTTGATTGTTACTTGTGTGACATGTATATTTAGAATTTTAATTATATATATTAATAATTTTTTTTAAAATTTATGCTTCTTTCAATTTGTAAAATGGATATTCTGAGAGCTCTTTTTCTATATAATGTCATTATAATACTGTGTTATAATAATGTGAGCATGTACCAGATAATTTGTTACTATATTTAAAGATTTTATCAGCATGCACCATATTTTGATTTTTTTTGTAATAATATTTCAGAAAATCTATTGTTGCTGTACATAAAATGTGGTCAGTTACTTAGTTCCTGAATTTAAGGACTTGTAAACTGACCAAAATTCATTATCAAAAGTGTAATATTTACAGCTAATATAAAAATGCCTTTCTCTCTAATATCATCTCTCTTTTGTATTTTAAGACAATCTCAATCTGTACAATTATGTCAGACCAATTATAGATTTAATAAATGATTTGCTTAGCAGGATATTCAAATACTAAATCCATACGATAAACATATCAGCAATGGCAGAAGCATAATGAAAAAATAATAAATGTAGTTAACATAAGCATGCATATTGTTTTTTTTTAACATCCTTAGGATATCAGTATCTTTTGTAGATGCAAAAGATAACAGCATGTATGCTGCACAATAAAAATGCAAAAAAAAAAAAAAAAAAAAACCATTTTTTTTAAAAAAAAAAAAAAAAAAAAAAAAAAAAAAAAAATACCACTCTTATTAAAATAATTATCCAAAAGCATGAATTTTTAGGTACTTACTTGAGAGCCTTCTGTGACTACTTCCAAACAATCATCCCATAATTTTTTATTCAAAGTATCATTTTGAATATGTTCTTCAGCCTCTGATGGGATTTTGTACAAAGTTTTTCTCTTCTTTTTAGGTTGAAAATTGTCATCTAAATAGGGAAGGGAGTGTAAAAACGTTTTTCTGATATTTTCAACAAGAGTGATATAGCACAAATACAAGAAACAACATTAAGCTTAGCAAAGGCATTCCAACAGAATTAAAAATGTTCTAATAGTAATGGATTTTTAAATTTTGAAACAGTCAAATAATATAGTGAAATCTATTCTCCAAAATTCAATATCATGGCATAGTTAAGACTTGGAAAGATCTGTAAAGATTACACCATGATTTTTGGTCAAGTAGAATGCCATTTCAATTTTCTTAGTAATAACTCAAATAACCATACAAAGTTCATTTTCCATTTCAAACACACACACACATATATATATATTAGCATTTTTCAAATCACTATATATTTCTAGAGTAATTTTTCAGCTAAATTACAGACCATATTAGGTATAATGGTGACGCATATATCGAAAAAAAAAATTAATAAATAATGCATTTTGTAAAATTTTATTTAATTCACAAGCATAGTAGAGATGCAAGAAAAAGTAATACACTGAACACTATTTAGCATTCATTGTTCAAAAGTGTGATATTATGGCATTCAAGAATATTAATGGCAAAAGAATTAATGGCATTGAAGTAAAGAAGACAAAAATATACATCACAATCACAAGGCAAGTATTTTACCTGTTTAGGTAGAGTATGTCACTAGAGGGCATACCTAGTGAGGGAGGAAAAAAGGGAGAAAGCTGTGTGTAGTAAGGTGAGTAACAGCAGGACTGGACGAACAATACACATTATTCTTTACATTACAATAACACATAAAAAATTAAATGAATATGAAGTCAAGACTTATTTTCATTTGGCATAGGTACGTATACTATTACTAGGCACTGAAACAAGATGGATTAAGAAATAAATTTATTTTTTTTACAAAAATATACTAAATTTATTAACTCTCAGTTTAAGAGGCATAACAAACACAAGCCTCCATTTGAGGTTTTAAAAAAATTGGGAGAGAAATACAAGTTATAAAGTATTTAGTGATCTGTAAAAATGAACTAAGTCCAGATACAATGAACAATAAATTAAATTCATGTCAGCTACATCAGTGGTTAAAGCCTTTTTCAGTATAAGAACAAGTGCAAATGAGAACATCTATTCTCATGCTCGTTCCTAATTCAGAATGTGGCCATAACCGAAATAGGAAATACAGTTCTCTACAGTCTTTATACCTATGCATAACTAGGGTAAATGAACTAGGTTTAGAAAAAATTGAATAAAAAGAACAAAATGAAATAATATTAATTGAAGTGACTGAATAAGGAAAAATCACATACCATTTTGACGTTTCTTCCCCTTTTTATCATCTGCATCTTCAGATAATTCTTTCTCTTTTAAAGATTCCAAGTAACCATCTGGGTACTGAAAAGTAAAAAATATTTGAGAAAACTGAATGCATCAATTTTTTTTCACCCTACCATTTATAATGAATTAGCTGATAACCGCCCGCTTCTCTGGACAGACGATAATATAATATTTTGGAACCTATACATGAGATATCAAGAAAATTTTCAATTTTTAAAACATTAATGAAAATCTAAATTTAAAATTTTAAGAAATTGATTGTCTGTAATAATGGTTATCCTCGACTTTCAAATATGAGAAAAATAAAAAAATTAGTAAAAAGTCACCCTTTATATATATAATATGGATAAAATTCATTCCACCATATACATGTTACACCTAGTATTATCAAAGATGCAACCTTTTGTCAGAAGATTCATCATGTGCTTGAGTTTCAAATGAAATATCCTCGTTATGGCATCGTGTCTATCACAAGATTTTTGTCCTTGCCTCAAGACATCTTTGATTTCTGACCATTTAGGATTGCAAAAGACTGCAATCCTTAAAAAAAAGTCGTGGAAGTCGGGACGTCCAAAAGTCTTGCGTATGTCATAGCCTCTTGAGTTTGTTCAAGCATGTAGCGAGGTCCTCCAGTAACATTTGCATGCACAAATCTCACTAAGTAAATTTAATTGGTGACAATACATAGTATACATATGAAAAAAAAATATTCTGTTTGGCGTCTGTCATATCATTTTTGGCGATACAGTCGCCAAAGATAACATAACCAATGGATAAGAGTAGATTAACGGATGAAAAATACATTTTGGATAAAACTTCCATAAAATTCGTTTTTAGTGAGCTTCAACATCGCAAAATGAGTAACTATGCTAAATTTCAAGTGAATCGGTTGTACAATCTTTGAGATCTCATGATGAATCAGTTAGTGGTATTTCGCTTATATATATATATATATATTTAGTTTTATAATATGAAAGAAGTACACTTATAAAATAAATGTTGAGTAAAGTTGAACATTTTCTACAAATGGTAAATATAAAAATGTAAAAGAAAGGTATTCACAGTGAAAGAATTAAGAAGTATTTGGGATAGCAAAAAAATTAATTACATTAATAGCATATCATCATTAAAAAAAATATATAAGTAATAGTTTAATAAAATAGAAAAAAATTTCAAAAGGCTGTGGTCTGTTGTTCTACAACCATTATATGATTCAATCATTTCATTACAAAAATAAATTATTTAATGTACAAGGTGTGGCTATTAAATAATGAACCTGATGCCGTAAAACATTTTATGATTTCACACATATTTATTTATTGTCACTTTCAATATACACCTCTCCTCTATTCTTACAACGATCTATGCGAGTCATCCATTGTTCAAAACAGTGCTGGAAGTCTTCAATCAGCTCCTTCAAGACATGTGCCGCTTTCTCTTTCACAGCGTCAACAGACTCAAACTTGTTCCTTTTACTGCAGATTTTACCCAAGGAAACAGACATAAGTCACATGAAGCAAGATCGGGCTAATAAGGTGGATAGTCTAACACTGGGATGCTAAAAACCTTTTGATAGACAATGAGAAATGACTTGTCTTACCACAATTCAGGTCATCCCCCCCCTTATTATTTCAGGGAGTTCAGCAAGATTCTGAAGGTAGTAATGTTGATTAATTGTTTGACCTTCAGGCACCCAATGACAGTACATAATCCCATGAATATTGGAAAGAAACAACAATCGTAACTTAGAATTTTGATTTGCTCATTCGAACTTTTTTGGCTGTTGGTGAGGATGGGTTCTTCTAGTGCATGGATTCACATTTCGTTTCAGGATCATAAGTAAAAAACTATATAATTTGTCACAAATGTTACTATCCTTTACAATAAGTTAGAATAATTTTCAATGGCATTCAAAGCATCAGTACAAACATTTTTGCAAGCTTCTTTTTGTTCAAATGTGAGAATTTTAGGCACCATTTTGGCATACATTTTTTGCATGTTCAAATTGCTATATAAAAACTTGCCTTACGGAATCTTTGTCAATTTCTATAATCTCAGCAATTGCACAGATGCTTAACCGACAGTCAGATTGTACTAGATTACCGATTATTTTCCATATTGTCCTCTGTTTTTGATGTCACACACTTCTTTCAATAAGTTAAATGTTTCAATGGTGGTTTTTCCAAGTTTTTCAGGGGAAGTTTCCCTACAATTCTTTGCTCTATTAAACTATTTTTCCAGGGGAAACAAAAAATAACTTTAATGCAAACGAAGGGTACAACTATATGGATTTGTTTACAGAAGCGAGAGGCACTGCATTCAAAAGAGAAGGCTTCAAGATAAGCAACTGGCAGCAATTCTTCTGTAGCAGTGTCAGTCTTGTTATTTAAAAGCCATAGCTCATTTATAGATATTCAGAAAGGAAATCGGAATATTAACTTAAAAAATCATTAAAATAATAGCAGAAAAAACAATTTATTGGATCTTGTTAGACATTCTTCATATGGGAGAGCAGTTTTTTTTTTTAAAAAAACATGGCTATTGAGATAACTAAAATGAATGAATGGAATAAAATTTAGGAAATCTCATTATATGTGTTTTTATACAGAAATAACAGCATTTCCTTCAAATTAATTTAAAAATGTGAACAGAAGACTGTTTGTAAAGATATTGAGATGAAAATGAACATATAATACTTTAGTCACTCATTATAAAAATAATGCATTAGTTAAAAATCAACCTGCATTGTTAAGCCCAATTCCTTTATCTTTTTCTTTCCTGCTTTGGTCCAAGGAGCAGGAGTAGGATCGTCACGACGTAGTAAATACCTCCATACCAAATATCCAGATTTTCCTTTTTCAGGCCAATATTTAACCACCTAAAATATAGTAATATAATTTTAAAAACATAGATAATTTTGAATATATAATACAATAGTTGAAAAATGTTAGAAAAAAGTATAAATAAAAGCAATCGTAAATTCCTAACTAAAAACTTCAACAAAACCCAATCTTATAATTGATTTTCAAACAGATATTTCTATACAAAAACCATACAGAATAGTCTTTATTGACGATGAATAAAGTACTTGCATGAAAATTAAGTTAATTTAAATATAGAAATTTGATTCATAAGAAAATATTTAGACAAAAGTAGGATTCGTTAAAATTAAAAATAAATAAATTATAATTTTTCAAAAATGCAGTTCTGAGAATTCGCAAGAAACTGTAGAATATCCATACATAACATTGAATTAATTTTAATCTACCACCTATTCTAAATATGACAGACAATTTATGAAAATTAAAGCGAAAAATTTCTCAAGAAAAAGAAAAAAAAAATCTTTATTTTTTTTAAAATACACTTGTCATACTATTTCATATAAGATGTGATGATTAACTCAATTCAGCAATTTGCAATAACATAAAAAAAAAATTTATATGTTAATTATTTAGATATAATATATATAAATATAATATACATAAATAATAGATTTAATTTGCATACAAAACATATGTTTTAAACTATCAATCATCAAGAAGGCAGAGGTTATATTAATTCTAAATTAAATAAGATTTAAAATTCTTAGAATTTGAAGTGGGGAAAAACATTAAAATCTTATACATTAAAGGTAAGATTTATTTTGTTAGCTTGCATATTGAATATCAAGTATACATACTCTTTCACATTGGTGAACTGAAAAATATAACAATTCAGATGGGAGGATAACATCTCTTTAAATGAGGACCAACTTTTAAATATAATTTTGAGTGAAACACAAACTAGCATCCAGAGAAAGATAGTTTTAGTAAATAAAATAGCAAAATGAAAGAGATAAATCTAATTCTATTGAGTGTGAAGCTTGCAGTTAATTTATTAAAAGAATTTTTTTTAGAGTTTCAATAAATGATTTTAAAAAAATTAATTTTTAAAAAATTTCAATTTATTGAATAACAATTATGACATTTGTTTAGAATAAAGCTGCAACAAATTATGAAATGTTACATTAAGCTCTAAACAGAAACTGAATTTCATTAATACTGAAGCCTACATTTAATTTCTTTGCTTAGGTGAATATAAAAAATTAATTTTAAAACTTAAATTTTTAAAAACATAACAATCAAATTACCAAACATAAAAAAGCTTCTTAATCAATAACAAATATATACATTAAATAATATGCAAATCAGAAGCTTTCATTTAAGGAATTAAGTGAAAGTTTATTGAATACAAAATTTACGTAATTCTATTTTTAAAATTACAAGTTATTTTGATTTGGAATTGAATGCACTTCTATTTCAACACTTTGGAAACGTAACTTTTTAATTTTTATTTTATTGTAGTTCAATCAGAGAAAATTATCATTATATTTGTTTTAAATACTTTATTCTTCTTAGTTAAATTTTTAAATTCAACTCTGCATAGGAATTAAACGTAATGTCAAGCATGACTGAATTTTAATATCTCTTCTATAACAGCTTAATGTAACATTTCATAATTAGTTACAGTTGCATTAATTTTTTTTAATGATGAAAGCTTTAAAAATTTCTTTAATAAATGACCTACAGGCTTCAACCCCAAAACACGTTAATTTTTACTGGGTTAATATTATTTCCCCCTTTGCTATTTTATTTACTAAATTAAGTTTTACCTTGGAAGATAATTTGTAGTTCACATAAAATCATTTTAAAGGTTGATCCTTATTTTTAAAAATTTATCCATCCATCTAGATTGTTATATTTTTCAATTAACCCATGCCAAGAATGGATATACCAGCCTGATCTAATTACAGAAACAATACAAAAATTTCAACAGTTCCAAACCAAAATGTATAAGTAAAAAAAATATCAGGATTTGTAAAAAATAAGTGTACTTGAAGTGTCTCAGTGAATGATTAAATGCCAGTCTAGAATTAAAATTAATTAAGACTCTTGATCAAGTTTCATCTTGACCAAAACAACAGAATCAATTATGAATATTGTACCTAAAAATTTTGACTAGGAGATGGGAACATAGACCTCTTAGAAATAAACATTTCAAAATAAAATACATGATGTGAAACAGATAAACAGGAACAAATGAATTAAAATAAGAATATAAATCACAAGAAAAAATAACACAAATAGAATATAAAACAATAATGAACACTAAAGAGCTTAAAATACTTTTCTTTTATACTGGAATAGAAATGTGCTAAAAATCACAAATTATGCAAAATATTGATTAACAGAACACAAAGTTTGATTCGTCAAATAATAATTATAATGTAAACTGTGAAGAAATATTAATAAATATTCTGAAGATATCCTTGATAAGTAACAATGAATGTCTATAAATTTATGGAGCAAATATATATAAAAATAAAATAATTTTTGAAATTTTTCTATTAATTCCTAATAATTTCACTAACTGAACAAATACATAAATTAAAAATTTAACTTCATTTCAAAGAACTGTTGATCTTTGTAAAACCATTTGTCAATGTATTAAAGCTCTTTTTGTGCCTTATGCTCAAAAATAATTTCATATAATTTACAGAAACGCTTATATAAAAATGAGCCTTTTTTATCACTATTCACAGAACCACCCCTGAAAATGTAAATGGCCTTTCTGAATAATTTTCACTGATAATAATTTCACTAAAATGAATGCATGAGCCTATGTATTGGACTATTTAAAAATATATCCATAAAAGGTCAATAAACACATTTTGAATTCCAAATCAAAATAACTCACAATTATAAAAAAAAAAAAAAAAAAAAGAATTCACAAAATTTAATACATTCAATTCCCTATTTAAAAAAAAACCTTTGGCTTTCATATTATTGATATATACTTTCAAACTGATGGACCATATCCGAGATTTTCAAGATCAATCTTTAGATAACTTTATGTCGGTTTGTTTTACAGCAAGGGTGTCAAATTCAAAGGCTGACATGGATCAAATAACAAGGTTTAAGATTCTATGGACTGCAAGAAAGAGATGAATAAGAAAACCAATTTTGAGGAGAAAAAAAACAATAATTGTAATATTTTTTTCCCCTGACACTTTGCATCTCTTTTCTAACCCTAGGAAAAATTTTATTGGCAGTGATTACTTTCACAACAGACCGAAGGTGATTGTCAGAAATTCTAGATCTGAGAGATGATTTATTTACTTTCATAAGTGAAAATCCCTGCTCACATTGATAAGTACTTCCAAACATAGAAATTATCTCAAATTCAAGGTTTTGAGTGTTTTCAAACTCGAAAGTAAATATTTGTAAAATTCTGATATGCCAACTTCACTGAATTGTTTGTCTATTATTCTGTATCATATTGTATCCCAATTACCTTCATTTGCATCTCAATAGGAACTGATTTTACATCTATTGAAAAAATTGTAGAGAACGAGGAAAACTTATTTTTTAGTGATTTGAAATCAGGAAGTCTTTTTTTCTAAATAAGACTTAATATTTTTTAAGTGATGGGGTTTCTCCCCTTAAGTTATTTTGTATGTTGAAAATGCATTTTAAATTTTCTTATTTTAATCACTTTTCCCACAGAATTAGCTGGCATTCGAAATAGCATTTCCCCATAGAATTGCTTTAAATATATTACATAAAATAATAAAAAAATTACTATAGAAAACAGAAAAGTTCACATACAATGAGAGAGGATGAAGATTTTGTCAGATTATTATTCGTGTTTGAAGGTTGGCATTACACAAACTGCATATTATAATATTTGCTTTGCTTTCAACGAAATTAAAATACCCATGGCACGGAAAGAAGTTATTTTGCTTATTTAAGAAGAGAGATGGGGAAAGCACACTAATTGATTACGAATTCAGGCAGTTGAAAAAATCAAAGAAAAATACAATTAAACAAAAAAAATATTAAGAGTGTCCTGATTTCAAATTAAAATCAAAGAGACAACAATACTGATTTCTGCATAAGGTCAAACAAAATCCATTCTAAAAGTTCTTTAAAGATTAGAGATAAAATACTTTATAGAAGTAGAAATAATTTTGAGTTTCAGATTCTCTATACATATTAACTAATTTTCTTCCCATTTTCCCCCCCTTCAACGAACTGTTTTCAATCATACAAAATGCAATTGTAAGATAAAAACTCTGAAATCAAATAAATATTTTTGTACCTTAAGATTTAATAATTAAACGCCATCTTACGTAAATCGATACTTGTTACTTGATGTCATTTCAAATTTAAATGTACTTAACTAACAAAATGCTTTTTTCTTCACATACATTTTTTAAAAAGACTATAACATGCACAACTAAAGTCTGATGAAGCTAAATATGAAACAAGCATCACAACAGTTACAGTATTAGAATAGAAATTTTTTTAAAGAATATCATGATGTTCCTCCCCCCCCCTTATCCTCAAGTAAATCAGGATAAATGCGAGTGAATGAATTCATACAAAATAGAGGAGAAGAACAGAAAATTGCTGAAAATGTTAATTGAAAATAACATTACCGAGAATGTATTAATTACTTTTCTAGTTGAATTTCTTTTTTATCGTACTAGGAAAGGGGGGGGGACTAAGTGGTTGACTAATAATTATATGATTTTGAAAATTTAAAGAAATTTGTATTTATAAAAATAAGTATTCTTAGAAAACCATGAAATATGTATTTGCATTCATTATAGCAGAAGAGCTTAACAAATTAAGTCCTATCAAATTATCTTTCACAAACTACATTAGGTAATTATTGGTTAAAACATAATTATCGTATGTTCAATGCTATTAACAGACAAATATAACTATAGAAATTACAGAAATTTAGGATTATTAATGGAAAATTTAAAAATGTATAATATTCTTAACAAAATGCTCCATGGCATTTTTGCATGAGAAAATAATTTTAACTTCCAACACCGATGAATAATTACTTTTAAACTTTTTTATAGTAATAATATAAAAACGTTACTCAGTTCAGCCAAGTTACAGTTGAATAAAAATATACGTAACAATTATTAAATACTGACAAACATATTTTTAAAAATATGGAATTGAATTTCGCAAGCACAAAATTTGACTATATTTCAGTTATGCATAATAATGCACACAATCCTCACATAACTAGTCATAACAGCAATTCATTAGCTTTTTAAAAGAATATTTGAAAGATGCATCAGTTTAGAAAGTCAAACAATAATAATAATAAACTGGTTGTATAATTTGCAATCCCAGATTTATTGAATAAATGAAGCTTATAATTTCATGCTAAAGAAATACTGATATACCTTATATATTCCATCATAACGATTGCCTTCTTCTGGACAATATTCAGAATGTTTTCTGCCTTTGCAGTTTCTAACTACTCGCACAGGTTTCCCATCTTTCCAGTTTTTTGCTTCAGCACCATCCTTATTCAAAGGAGCATTGCAATTGGAAGCTAAAGCTCTGAAACAAATTTAAATTGATTTTCCAATTTTTTATTAGTTTACTTTTATTTGATGATCACAGTTAATTAATCAATGTGCTTAAATACTTAAAATACACTGGAGCAAATGTAAACATCAGAATGTATATTTGCAACAAAATAACCAAAGGATAGGAGCACAAGGCAAAGTTTTATCAACACCTTTTATCACAGATATTGAAATCTACTTATACGTTCATTACAGTAAAATGACTTTGTTTCTTTCTCTCTTAATTCTCTTATTTGTTTCTTACTCTTTAATAAGTAAGCAATACTGACAAGAAGGATCATTACTTTTAACTAATGTAACAGGTCAATTGAAAAGTCCCCGGCCTACCATAGTAAAACACATTTTTTCGGCAAAAATAGTTTTTATTAATCAACATAATTCCCTTCAAGGATGATACACTGTTTATAGCAACCCTCCAACTTTTCGATATCATTTTCGTAGTACGATTTGTCCTTTGCTTCAAAATAGGCATCAGCTTTGGCTATCACCTCTTCATTTGATGAAAATTTCTTCCCAGAGAGCATTCTTTTGAGATCTGAGAACAGGAAATAGTCGCTTGGGGCTAGATCTGGAGATTACGGTGGATGAGGAAGCAATTCGAAGCCCAATTCATGGATTTTTGCCATCGTTTTCACTGACTTGTGACACGGTTTTTTCGGCGATTTCGTCCTTCAAACGGTCCAATAACGCTATGTAATAGTCGCTGTTGATGGTCCTTCCTTTTTCAAGGTAGTCAATGAATATTATTCCATGCGCATCCGAAAATACAGACGCCATAACCTTGCCAGCCGACTGTTGCGTTTTCCCACACTTTGGAGCAGGTTCATCGCGTGCAGTCCACTCGGATGACTGTCGATTGGACTTCGGAGTGAAATGATGGAGCCATGTTTCATCCATTGTCATATATCGACGCAAAAACTCGGGTTTATTACGCTTGATCATCTTCAAACACTGCTCCGAATCATCCACTCGTCGTTGTTTTCGGTCAAAAATGAGCTCACGCGGCACCCACTTTGTACAGAGCTTTCTCATACCCAAATATTCGTGAATGATATGATGTACACGTTCAATTGATATCCTTAGAGTGTCTGCTATTTCATTCAATTTCAATTTACGGTCATTCAAAATCATTTTGTGGATTTTCTTAAAGTTTTCGTCGGTAACGACCTCTTTTGGGCGTCCAGCGTCTTCGGTGCTCATTTCACCACGTCTAAAATTAGCATACCAATCCTTGATGGTTGATTTTCCTGGGGCAGTGTCCGGAAACTCGGCATCAAGCCAAGTTTTTGCTTCAACTGTATTTTTTCCCTTCAAAAAACAATATTTTATCAACACGCGAAATTCCTTTTTATCCATTTTTTTCACATAACAAAAGTTGCTTCACTCAAAATGCTATAATTCACAAACGAATGATCCGACAGCTGTCAAATTTATACACACATCTTTTGAGGGTCAGGGCTAACTAAAAAACATATGGATTTAATTCTAGTAGCGCCATCTATGTGTCAGGCCGGGGACTTTTCAATTGACTTGTTAATGTGTTTTCTAATGTTACAAGTGTATATTTGAACAATGTATGAAATAATATAGTATGAGTTTCTGAATAATTGATAACTGTGGCTTAAAAAAAATTCTGCTTTGAGTACAAAATTTTTGCAATGTTTGAATATTGTGATAAATATTTGAAATAAAAAAAAAAAAATCATAATAAGTTCAAACATTCTATTAGATGACATGAAATATTAATTTTTCAAATATAATTCTGCTCAATTCCCTTTAAAATTAGATAGAAGAGGAAGTAAACTTCACAAGATAATGTATTTTCTTGGAAAACAAGCAGCAAGATATGGCTATAATTTGGTCCAAAGTTCTAATATGCATAACAAAGGGTAAAAGATACTTTCAATTTGAACAAAAAATAAGAGAAAAATGTAAATTAATTTTCTTCACAAAAAGTAGTTGATATTCAGTTTTGTGTCACATATCTTTTATTGGTCATATCCATAACATTTGGTACTTGCTTTCCATCCAAAAAGTATAACATGAATGGGGGGGGGGGGGGGGAGAGAGACTAAAATAGGGCAGAATATAATGATTTATTAATTCTAGCTGCTCTATCTTAAAGAATCTCCTGCTTACCTAGAATTAGAACAAAGATGTCGATTTTCTATAAACTAGCAATAGGCCTTGCAATTTTAAGTCTTAGTCAAATTACAGCAATTAAGTTGGCACTCTACTCTCCAAACTTACATTCCACAGCAATATGATGACTTGGATCCCTTGACAGATTTAAAATGCACCAGTCCTGTGACTTGAGTGAAAACAAGACTCCAGCTAACTACTAAATAGAAATCATTCCTGCTGTGAGCTTGGGACCATGACCACTTGCCTACTAAGGCTACAGCAAAGGTTTTAATTTAAGGCTTATATTTAGGTATCAAAGAATCTTATCTTGAAAAAGTATCATTAAATTGATTCTCAAAAATAAAACCAAACAAAGGAAATAAAATGAAAGCAGTAATAAATTAAAAAAAAAAAAAAAAAAACATTTCAATTTGAATAAAAGCATTCAGTAACTGAGAATCAAGCTCATATTCCACAATATAAAATTTTTAAAAAAGAAACACATTACTTATTCATTCGAGTCAAAGTTTGATCGCATGATTGTTCTGCACATCGTTTGTTTCCAGATAAATCCCTTCCTCCACTACCAGTGTATTTGAATTCCTCACCTTCATCCTAGATTAATGATTTGTGAATAAAATCAGAATAAGAATAGTTAAAAAACAAGACATTGTTATTGAAAATATCATTACCTTCAGTTATTTTACTTAAAATTGGATTAGACTTGAACATTAAGACTGGATTTGCACAGTTTTCACCTTATGTCAGAGAAAGACCCAAGCCCTGAATACAATTTCAGGCAGAAAATTGTTCCAAAATTGATATATTCTCATATGGTTGTAATATATATGTGCTTCATGACAATTATCATAAAACCATATCTTTAAAATTTTGAAATATTTGACAAATGAGTCATTTTTTTACTCAAAAATCTTAATTACACACCAATTTCGCATTAGGATAGCATATAAATTATAGAACAAATCTGATTCATAAAAAAGATTCTTTCATACAAAAATTAGTGATACAGTAAATATATTATTTTCTACAGAATTAATTACAAAGCTCAAATGTAACAATTATGTAAGAACATTTTTTATTATTAGGTGAAGAAATAAAATGATTGAGATATAAATCTTTAATCATTCAAGATAAATCTTAAAACAAATACTTATCACTTTTAATAATCTTATGCAATTCTTTACAAGTAGGAAAATAAGGAAGGGGGAACACACAAATATATTTGCACATATAATTACTATTATTTCTTTTAACAAATATGAATTCAGAAAAACAAGCGAAGTTTGATGAGATATGACTAGAATAACAAAAAATACCAAATCATCCTCATAGCCTCCAGATAATACTATGGAGTAAGCACCTTCACTTTCACGCCCATGGATGCCAGCAACATGAGGCCGATGAACACCGCTTTCAGAAACCTACAGAATTGAAATTAAAAATATCAAAAAAAATATGAAAAGTACTACACTAAAACACTAATAAGCTTGGTAATTCTGTAAGGAGAATTTCTCTCTTTTTGCAAAAGATCTTTCTCTAAAATTCGGAAATAAAATTTCCTGGCATTATTTTTTTAGAAATATCACATATTTAAAATAATAGATCAATAATATTCGAAATCAAAATGAACCAAATAAAAAAAATAAATAAATAAAAAGCAAATATTAAAATGCAACTTCTATCATTAATCCATTATACATAATATATTGATTTGAAAAGTAATACCAGATTTCAAATTAAATGTGAATTAGTTTAAGATAGAAAAAATAAAGTCATTTAAAAAAAATGTTTTCACATAACCAATTCGGAATGCCAATTTTTAGAAGCCAACTAAAGACATTCAACATAACCGATGTTTGAAACTTTTATTATGTACAAATTATTTCATCACAAGATCATCTTTGTTGTGAAAAAAACACACACACAATTATTTTGTAAAATATTAATTATACAAGCAAATTCTTATAAACATTTTTCAAAGAGAGTAATTCTATAATGAAGAACTAATACTAAATATCTTTTCCAATCTAATCCTCTTTTTAGCAGCTTAATTGCATAATACGAAATGTCCCTTTATTGAAACACCTCCACAACTTGTACAAATACAATGCAAATGGAAGATTTGCAAATGAAATACACCACTGTATTCTCTCCTTCTCTATGCAGTAATAAATAAACTAACTTTACTAACAAATTTCACAATAGTTTTTCAATATTCCCATTCTGATTAATAAATTTCATTACAATATCCTAGTACGGTAGTCAAAAAATAGCACACATCACAATTTTCATACTTTTCAATACAACTAGATAAAATCAAAAGAAGCTTGGGTAAAACCCCTTCAACTATGAAAATTGGAGCAATTTTGTGTTGATAATAAAAGTTGATGTATTTCAAACCAAAAATCCTTGATTCCATTCTAGATAGCAACAAATAGATATTTTTCATTGTGAATCACACACCACATAAATTCATTCATATTTAAATGGTGGGCCCATTTCCCAGTATTTTTTTTGCTAGGCCATTTAGCTAAATTTTTGAGAATGAACAGCAGTTTTCGGATCAACCAAGTTATTATGATGATTAAATTTGAAATGTTCCAATTCTTTTGTTTTATAAACTTTACATGGTACAATAAATAAAATAAAAATAAATATTTCTTTTTAAAAAAAAAAATAGATATTTCTTCAATATTTTCTTTCAATGCTTGGGAAAGGGTAGTCACCATCTTATCAAAAACTCTATAAACGAATAATTTCTTATTGCAGTCATCAACATTACAATACTATTGCTAATTTGTTTTCAAGTATAAAGACATATTATATGCATTCACACACTTTTTTTATTCCTGAATTTTATACTTTTGAAAATATTCTACTGCATTCTGTTCTGTAGAAGTTCCAAGTTTTTATCATTTCTTCAAAATGTTAGGTGAAAAACAAAGAATTTATGAGAATAGATTATTTGAAAAAAATGGCTAAACAAGGTAACATAATACCATGAGTTTGATGCCACTTCACTACAGCGACAAGCAGAAGAGCAAACTAGGAAAAACTGTTTGATTTACTGTTTTCAATTACTGGCAATATATATTGTTTGAGACATTTTCTGATTTGGAAAAAAATGGCTGATACGATTTTACTCAAATACCAATTAAAATCACTGCTCATAGAAAATTAAATTATGATTTAATGAATTAACACTCACATTACAGAAATTTCTCATTTCAAATATCATTTTCTCATGTGACTGATTTCTTATAATTAAATTGGAAAATGTTTTAAATTTTGAAAAACTCTCAAATATTTTTAATTTAATGAGTTTGAAAAATGGGTTTTCTAATGTTAAGTATTTCTAACATTTAATGAAGTAAATTTTTTAGATTCATTTAAGAATATTTATAACAGTTTTGAACTAAAAGTGGAATCTCACATGTAAGCTTTTAATCATATTTAGATGCAAGATTATCATCAAATTCAGAAATCTTTGTTCCCATATTTTTTGCAGTTATTTACAACAACTAATGAAGTATTTAAATATAATTGTTACATCTTGAACAGATCTTCTGTTAATTTCTAGTTATTAATCTACCTATCATACAATGTTTAATAAAAGGATATATACCCCAAAAAACACATCAGAGGAGAAGAAAAAAAAAATACTTTAAAACAACAGGTATTAAATCTTCTTCAGTTTCCTTCAAGAAATATCCAGGAGTTATTGAGACAGACACAGCATTAAGTGGTCTATCATTCAGAATAGCCTCATAGTTGCACACAATGCTATACATTTCTTCATAGCTGCCAAGCCCAAGAACTTTTTTTTTTTTTTTTTTTCAGAATTCTTTTCATCATTCCAATAAGGTGTTCCCATTGGCCTGCCCACCACAGGGAACCAAGAGGGATACATTTCCAGACAATACATTTAACACTTCCACTTTTGGAGACATTTTTAAAATCAATTCAATTGCATTACTTGCTCCAATAAAATTAGTACCATTATTAGCAATAGTATGTACCATTACCAATATGGAGTTCGACTACATCAAATGATAAAAAGCTTGAAGAAAAAATTCCATTGACATGGAAGTCACAAGCTTGAGGTGAATGGATCGGTGCACAGAACTCGTGAAGATACAGACCCACACTTTCTTACTGTCTCTAAGTAATAATGGCCCTACAAAGTCTATTCCTCTGAATCGGAACATGGCAGCAACTTTAACGCAA
The DNA here is from genome assembly GCA_019974015.1 of Nephila pilipes. NCBI lineage: Eukaryota > Metazoa > Arthropoda > Arachnida > Araneae > Nephilidae > Nephila > Nephila pilipes. Next base: position 705,659 of record BMAW01004766.1, on the reverse strand, counting down.
CCCTTGATAAGGGTGTAGGTCTGCAAATGATTGATGCTCACAAAACAGATAATACAGTTCTTCATCCTGCCAATAACAAAAATTTGTCTCCGAGAGAACTTAAGACAAGGGAAACTCAAACATCTTTTCTTTCATTTTCTTCAATCACAAAACTTCTGATTATTGGTTGATTTCCAGGCAAAATGGCTGGGGCTTTGAATTCTGAGTATCTTCTCTTTGGAAAATGACAGTTTTCCCTCATCAAGAAATAGATGGAGAGCATTTAATAACTTATTACACTAAAAGCTTCTAATTGGATTAAATGGATAATTGCCTTTTAGCATTCATGAAGCTTGTATACAGTAAGCTCTCCCCTCTGTTTTATCACATGGTTGTTAACAAATATATCCCAATACTCATCTCTTTTTATCCAAGCAAGTAGGTTGTTGAGTCAGTCCAGAAATATGTATTTTCACTTTGGAATTTTGATGTTATAGTTGAGGCAAGAAGAGATGCTATCGTGGCTGCCAGTAACTCTAACCATGTGGTTCTACTCATGCCATGGTGGTTCCTTTCTTTTTGCATGGCGAAATTCTAATCTTTTAGCTTGCAAAATGTATACCTTGTCATTTTGAGTCTTGATTCACAGAAATATTACTACAGCATAAGTTAATTAGCTTGCATCACAGAAAAAAAATGAAGAACAGTTTTCATTTTCATTCTCCAAATTAAACCATCTAGGAATATTTACTTCTAAGTAGGAAATATCCTTTAACAATTTCGAGAAACTAAATTGTTTTCTTATCACATCTTGCTATCAACTGAGTTTCATCTTTCATGTTCATTGGAGCAGTTGTTTAAGAATCAGAATGATAAAAAATGCAACTCCTAAGAGGACCAAAGATATGATGAGTGGAAGCTAATATTACTCTTTTTGTAATTTCCTCAAAACACATAACATTAAAACTAGTAACATAGAGTCAAATTGTATCACTCTCTCTTTGTTCCATAGCATTCCCAATACATTCATCACAGGCACGGTATCTGTATATGGGCCAGTGTATTCCCTTCCTCAGAGCTCGAACTTTCATTCTGCCATCGAAATTGTAGCAGTTTTTATAAATACTTATAACTCCACTTCATTCTCAATGTTGATTTTGTAATTGTCTGCATAAAAACTGCTAAGTTTTTGTATCGAATATTTTTCATATTCTCAATCAGTCTTCTTCCTTAAAGTCTCCAAATGATATTGGATGGTAACATAAGAAGAAATGGACTAAGAGACACTTCAAACACTTCTCGACAGTGTCTATAAATTTTCAGTATTCCTACAGGAGAATATCATAGAAATCCCAAGAAATTTCTATCACTTGCACACAGGCTGATTTGGAGAAATGTTTTATGAATGTCTACAAAGCTCTAATGAGTGAATGAATGTGAAAGTTATTGGTGCAAGAGCCAGATGTGGATATGCTGCACTAAACAAGATTTAACCATGGTCTAGACGTGAAAAATTGGAAAAATAAAAAAGACAAAATTGTTTGACAAGGTAAGTCGAAAATACAGAGGGATCACTAGCATAACCACTAAACTCCAATTATGTACATACAGAATCTACCCAAAATGGATGGGATTAGCTCGATTAATTTAATCTCTTCTCAAGGCCTTCATTCAGACTAGGAAATCCCTTTTGTCTTGAAGAGACCAATCTTATTTTTGTGCCATTGCACTCTTTGATGTCAAGTCTATGAAACAAATAGTAACACAATTCTCTTTCCCTACACGGAACTTCTTGAACTATGCCATCTCTAAGCAAATAAAAAAAAAAAAAAACTTTTTCATATGCTTGATAAAAGACTTCATTTAGTTTGTATACTGTCTAGTTAAGCCTTTTTACAATCATATCATGCTGGTCAGGTCTTCATAAAAAGGATGATTTTCAATCTGAGGCAAATATACCTCAAAATGACAATTTTTCACCTGTATTCAAAAAATGTTGTTTTGTAGCTTCGTGCAATTGATGTTTAGTCTTCTTTTCAGATAAATCCATAATACCCAAAGAATCAAGATTCTATAAGTCTGAGATGTACGTATCTTCTATTAATATTGAAGTCACAACTAGTGCTTACTTTAATTGCAAAACTCATTTGTGCACCTCATAACTATCCAACCAAGCTTAGTTTCAATACCTGTGAGGCCAGCAGAAAGAAATTTATATCCTCTAGTTATAAGCTTTCCAACTACATATATCTTGATGAGTAATTTGTTCTTTCTAAATGCATTTGCTTTATAGCTTTCCTGCAACTTCCTCCCCGGGGGAAAACTCAGTACTAATTCTTTGGCTGGCAGCCTTTTACCATGGATTGAAATAAATAAATAAATAAATCATGATCATTCAAATTTGGATCAGAGTATTTTTTTAAACAGACTCCAAAGATCTAATAATTTTTTATATTGCCATCAAATGTGGGAAGATTTTATTTGGAGTAATGCAAAATAATATTCTGACACCAATATCTTCATTACATTTAAAACTCTGCTCTTTTTCAATAAGAAAGGTCAACAGTTTGCAATCTGAAACTCAAAATTTATCAATATATGATTCCAACACATTGAGCTCTTTTTCTGTTATATTATCTGCATTATCTGGTTCATACAGAACATTTCTACACTGCTTGTCAATATTTATCATGGATTTTGCTTTACGTCCAAGCAATTTTAATTTTTCAATTTTCTTATCCATTGATGATTCAGCTTGACATTTGTGATACACACATTTGTGAAGATGCAAGTGTAAACAATCTCCTTTGTTGCTTATGACAAGCTTTTAAATTTTTCACTTTACTCTTCTAAAATCTCACACTCAATAAAAAATAAAAGTTTTAATATTTACAATAGTCCTGTTGAAGATGCCAAATGTGGTTAGAAGCTGTGGTTTTAGAACTTCTGACTATTGAAGTAATAAGAAGCTCATTAATAACTATGGAAGTACTCGAATACTCTCTTATTCTCCTTCATAAAACACTAAACAATAAATAATACTACTTAAGTAGACAGCTACACATTCATTTTTCTCTTAGAACATATTTTTAGATGGTGTCTCATGAAAAACATTTTCACATACATCTCAAAAATAATAAACAATTAGAACAATAAAAGTTGATGCCAACAAGAAAGAAATGAAACTCATAACAATCATTGTAAGAATTGGTTGCATGGTTTAAATCGTTTTATTTCTCACTTTGGAAGATACAGTTTAATTATTGACACTATAGGTAAAAATTTAAATGATTAAAACATATATTTAATGCGTTTATACACATTCTGAACCCGAGTAGCCAATAAAAACATTTGGCAATATAATTTGTTTCTCATTCTAGCAAATTCAGGATTAAATTGAAACACTGAGCTTAACTGATAGCGCTTTGTCTATGCTGGTAAGACATGAATTCAAGTGATACATACATCAGGTTAATTATTGATCAATTTTGTTATTGGCAAATTCTGATCAAGTGTATACATAGATCAGGGATGGCAAACCTCTATGTATCAACGTGCCATTTTTTCTAAAAAAACATTTAATAAGGTCATAGACATGCCGTCAAATAATTTTGACTTTGTGATTACATTTTGCAATGTCTCAGTTATACGCGTAATTCAACTTAAAGTAACACTTGTGACTTCTGTTGTTGCAGATTAGATGACAAATAACTTTTATTAGGGTTGTAAGATGTTACTTTAAGCAGAATGCATGCTGAACTGGAGTCATCTGTCAAACGGTTTCTAAGCGAGTCTAACATTATTCATCTCTGAAAATAATGACTCGTAGCCATAGGTAGATGAAAATATGATTAAAATAGCATGAGCCAGCTTCTTCAAATAGTTTAATGTGTCTGGTAACAAATTCTATGTTTCCAAAATTTTGTTATTGGCATTTTTTACTTATATTGCTTGTCAACCTTTCCGTTTCAATTAATTCCAATTCTTTCCTGGTTTCGATAAATTTTTGAATCCATATTGAACTAGACTAGAAATCAATCAGCTGCATTTCAAATTCTTCAATTTCCAACCAATAGAATTCGGACAAGTTCAGTTTATCAAATGAAGCCACATCAGGATACATAATAAACTTAAGTGTTTCCGATAATTCTTTTAACAGAGATAATCTCGCTGAAAATTCATTAATTGAAGAATCAATTACAGAAATAAATTCTTCAGTGACTGTTTATTCACCCGGTCTCTCATGTATATCTAAATCGTTGATATTTTTTTTCAAAGTTTGGAAAATACTTACAGTTTCTTGTAATAATATTGTTCCTGTGTGTGTGTGTTAAAACATGCAGTTTAGCGTCAAAAGCACGAATGAAATCTACAATGACAATAATTGTTTTATTTGTGCCTTGAAGCTTCATGTTCAATTCATTGAAACGTTGGCATATGTCTGTAAAAAACATCAATTATGAAAGCCACATAACATCCAACAACTGTGGGTATTATTCCATTTCCCCCTTATTTTGCAGAAACAGTCTGATTTCTTCCAAGCAATCAACAAATATTTGAAGTGCGTTCCCGCAGCTCAACCAGCAAACATTATTATACATCAGTCAGCCATTATAGGCCGAGGTGACTTCATTTAACAAAACACCAAACTTTTGCTTATTTAAAGCCTGCGACGAAATGAGATTGACTATTTTGGTGACTACAGCCATTACATTATCAAGAGATGTTAAACTACTCTTAGCACAGAAGGCTTGTCGGTGAATGATGCAGGGGAATTCAAGAATCGAATTTCTTACGTCTGTTTGAAAAAAACTTTTGAAACCATTTTTTTTGCCCACCATACTTGGAGCACCATCAATTGTTACTGAAACAAATTTTTTCATATAAATTTCTTTCTCAGCAAGCGAACTTTTAACAACCGTACAAATATCTCTACCTTTTGTAGTTGTTAGCAACCATGTTTCTCCTATGCAATATCGAGCAAAAACAGCTAAACATACAAATTTAGTGACGTCAGTGCTTTCGTCAAGACATAACGATATAAAAAGAGGAGTGGAATTAATGTAAATTTTTTGTTGATCTGCTACATTTTCAGTTAATTTTAAGATTCTTTCTTTTATTTTGTTTCTAGATAGTGGAGTATCTTTGATGCACTGAGTAATCTTTATTAGTGAAATCATCAAAAAAAGAGGGTGTGCATGCTAACCAGGCTTCCTTCAAAAACTCTCCCCCTTAAAAAGTTTTACTATGCTGAGCAAATACATTTGCAGCCGAATATCTTGCCGCGCTCGTATGACAATTTTTGCCAACATATTTAATCATAGATGTCGACTGTTTATTTCTGTCTTTTGTTGTACTTTCAATTAATTCCTTTTGCTCTGCTTTGCTTTTTTGACAAACGAATTTGTGATTTGTTTCAAAATACTGTTTTACATACGATGTTCTACATATCACTGTTCCAGAACATAAAACACACACTGCTTTATCACCTTTACTAATCATGCCATATTTCTCAACCCACCAAGTTTGAAATTCTCAGATACACTAACTATCTTGCATTTTTTGTTTTTTTGCTGAACTAGCCATATTAAATAACAATTAAAAATCATAAATATAACACAAATAAACTTTAAAATGCAGTTGTGTCAACAAACTGGACTATTATGCTATTCGCAAACAAACTATGCATCATTAGCACTTCTAGTCCTCGACGAAACTACCAATAAAAAACGAGCGTGCTTCTGCCCTCCGCTCGCACCCGAACACTCCTTAGCATAGGATCACTCATATTTGTTTGCAATATACTTCAAAGTGCTTTGTGATTGGTGGCGCACCTAAAATATTGTGTCGTGTGCCATTCATTTGCCATCGCTGATATAGGTCCATCAACCAGCAAATTTTCCTTATGGTGCTTACATAAAGCAAGTCCTCAATACTGTAATTTTGTAACTTGGTTTTAACTACTAAGTTTGTTATACAAAGAAACAGACTATTTAAGTTTTATTAATCATTGAAATGGTGTGAGCCTGTGTCCATATATGTATGACATAAATGAACACAATGTTTTAAGAATTTATCATAAACAATGCTATCAGTCAGATACATCCTCACAATTGAAACAAATTGTAGCAAGCTGCTTTACAGCAAGAATTAGTGTTACTGTTTAAAAAGGTATGTGATACCCAACTGCTGTTTTGATTCAGGATTTCCAAAAAATCATTAAAAATTACATACAAAACTGATTTAGGCTAAGCTGTATTTTTTGTTAAATTCGGCAAATTTTATATATGCATCAGCATTCTGTTTTCACATCTTTCATGGTTCATTCTTCATTTGATTCCACTTCCAAGACCTGGGCTTCTAGTAGATTCATAAGGTTTTGGGAACCCAAAAGAAAAATTAAACCCAAATCTGCATGAAAAAAATCGGAATGTGAACAGCAAGATTGGTATTGGATAGAATAGAATGTGTGAACCATGGCATGCCAGATTAAAAATGTTTAAAGTTCCTTCATTTCCAGTAACAGTCTATGATTAGAAAAGACATACCTGAACTCTAAATTTCCACATTGTACCAACTTCAACACCAGGAATGGGACCAAAATGATTCGGTGCAACAATGGTGCATTCTTTGGTTCGGCCAACACAAGCCATACCTTTGCCCCAGTCACGAGTTGTAGATGAATTGGCTGATGCCATTCTAGCTTTCTTTTTACTTGCTTTCAGTTTCTCTCCAGCACGGACTATTTCAGTTTCATCTGTTTTACAATCAGGACAATACCTAGAAAAATCACATATGTAGTTTAGGATGATTATTACAATTTTAATATTCAGTTTTTTACATATGCCATCAAACACCCACAGAGATAATAACAAATCCTAGTTTTCTAATGCAATTAAGAAATAAACAGAAAACTACTTAAAAATATTATTATGGTATATTTACGCAGGTAAGATGATAGACGAATCAAAAAAGGGAACCCAAAAATCTGGGGTCATATTATAGTACAAATACGGAAAAAAAAAAAAAAAAAAAAAAAAAAAATTGAAACTTTTATAAATTAAAACCATTATAAAATAAAATAAATCATTCACCAACGTATTTAAAATTCTCACATTCATCATCTAAAACAAATAATTCCTCAAGTACAACCTTACTTTCACTGTTGAAAAGCTCATCATATGGGTCACATTCTGTACTAGCTGATCAATTTGTGAAAACTAGTGACTTTAAGGTCAAGATCTCGAGCTAATTTCTGTTTTAAGTCGTATTATCAGATTTTTTCTGTTCATGAAATGATTGGACCAACCTACAGTTGCTTTAAATTCTTTGTCTTATTATGAATTCACCTGTTTCCCTTTCAATGCAAAAGTCCTAATCATACTTTTTAAGCACAAATTTCAAGTGCATCTAATGCACCTAATAACATAAAAATTGATAGCAGTGAAATATAATGTTTCTTACCTTGTTTTAAAAAAAATGTCCTTCATTTTGTGGATAAATATTTCAAACAAAAATATACAACCCCCCCCCCCCATCATATCCTCATGGGGTGGTTTAAAATATTTTAGCGAATAACTTTTTCTTACTTTTATATTTTTTAAGCAATAGAATTGTAGAAGTATGAAGAACAAATCAATCTCCCTTTACACAAACAGATATTTGGATTTTTCAGGAAATTTTTCAAAAGCCATGCAGTAGATCACATTTTCTGGGAAAGACTATTTTAAGACAAGAAAGAACTTAACTGACTAGGAGGAAGACTGCTTATGGCATCACATCTCTGATGAACATCTCTGCTCAACATATTTCTATACTATTAGCACAATCACCAGACTTCGAAATTTTTGCTGCCTATATCACAATTAATAATTTCTTTTTTTATATCATAAATTTATAAGCTTTTCAGGGACTCAACATATTAATAAAATCCAATTTAAATCTTTGATTGACCAATCTTCATTTTTGAGGATTTAACATCCATCATCCAATGTAGGGTTCCAATCACAAAATAGTTATGATGTTGTGGAATAGCTAATTAGCTCGAGCTTTAATCTCCTTAAAACTACGGCTCCAACACATAAAAGTACTGTAGGTGCTGCTGACCCTTTGCTCTGCCAATCTTTTTGGATGCACAAATATTTGTCTTAGACAGTTCCTTCAATAGTGATCACTGCCATTTCATCATGGATCTCATCAGTGAAATGTAAAGAGAATGGGTTGACGATCAGTGATGAAGCAAGTAGAATCTACATTATGCAACATAGAAGAAAATGTCTATCTCTTGGATACTGCTGCCAGTAAAATTTTAAGTAATACTTGAGTAACTAGAATTTCCTTTTGATATTTGCTGTAAATATTGGTGGAACAGTGCATGCAATAATTATTACAAACTCAAGAAGTTTTATAGAAAAAAAAAGACCATTCATGGTTTCTCTCAATTGTGGATTTAATACAAGTGATATTAAATTAGACTCAAGATTTCATATTAAAAAAAAAAACCAAGAAAGCGTCCAGGGATAAAATTTGCAACGAAGTTACTAATCCATGAATTTTATTTTAAAATTCTGAAAAAAAATTTCAACTCAGACGAATCCTGAACTAATAATGAATATACTTCAAGCTCATAACAGATTTTTTACTCCTTCAAATGCAGATGTTTTTGCATCCGATAATATTCTTCACGAGCCAATCCTTTGGATTTTATCAGCAAAGATAAAAATTTCTTTAATAAAACATTTCCCAACTTTGAATTAAATAGGGCTATAAAAATTTTAAAGAAATACAACTCCTGCTACTTTCCTAAAATGATTAAATCACAGCAAAAAAACAGTTGTTTTGAATTTATTTCAACCCCCCCCCCTTTTTTTTGGCTATTTGATAAATTAATAGTTCCACAGTCATGGAAACATGCCATCATTCTTCTAATTTCAAAACCATGTAAAGACAAAACAAACCTCTCATCTTATATATCTATAGCTTTGACTTTCATTTTCTCTAATACTTTTGAAAGAATTTTAGCCAGTCACATAACTCACTTTCAGAAAATAGAATAAAAACTTCATCCTCGTCATTAACGATTTGTTCATCTCAAGGACAGCAACTACCTCATTATTAAAACAGTAGTGAAAGCAAAGTTGAGAAAAAATACTTTGTGAGAATTATTCTAGATTAAAGTGTTTATGATTCTTTTTATATAGATGGCCTCCTTGACAAATGTCTACAAAGTGGTATTATAAGAAAAATAGCATTTACGGTTCATGAATTTCTTTCATATAGACTTCTCAAATTTGATGGAGGGAAATTCTTTCAAAAAAAAAAAAAATTATCCCCAATTTTATATACCATTTACATGTATGATTTTTGTATGGTGTGCATGATTTGAAATATATTAGGATTGCTGCAGACAGATTAGCTGCTGCTATTTTGCATGATACGCAAATTGCATTCTACCATCGCATTTAATAATACACATCCGCGCTCTTCAATAGGTTTTCTAATTAAGTTTATATTATTTACTACCCATTCTTGCTAGGTGGCCCACGCATTTTTTGAAACGAGCAACTGTATTATTGTTTCTGATCACAAATTTTAAAGAAAATTGAATCAATGTACTGAGTTATTCCTGTAGTATAGCTAAAGCAATGTACCAAGATATTCCTATAGTAATGGGATATGATAAGTATAAACTCAATCTTGGAATGTTCTTTGGTACTTTTATGTACGATTAGTTTAAATTTTTGTTCAGATAACCCAGCTCCATAGGCTGACACTGAACAAGCCCACAGATTGGCTAAGACTAATTTATACAAATGAATTCAGCTTCCCAAACAAAGATTTACCAATCCCTATAATATAAACAGCTTCTGTAATGAATAACTAGAACACAGATTATGAGAATTTTTTATAGTAGTTACAGATGCATCTAAAAACCTACATTACTTCTACAGCAGACATTACTTGAAATACTTATTTTGCTTATAAAATAAATCTAATTAATTCCATCTTTATGGATGAAGCACTGGTTATTTGCCAAGATGAACTAACAAAAACTCATAATAATCTGCTCATTTCATCAGTTTTATCCATGTTACAAAATTTCTCAATCAAGTCCCCTAAAGTAATTCATAGACTGGCCAATAAGATTCTCATATATTCACATTATAATATGCAGTTGGTGTTTCTTTGGATTCTGGGTCACTCAAAAATATTTTGGAATGAACATGTGGTTAAATTTGCAAGAATAGTTATGGAATTTGATGTAAATATTGACTGGGTAGTCTCAGAAGACATTCATGCATACAATTATCAAAAATAGACTAGAAAAAAAAATAATGGAAACTTTTACTGTAGCAAATACTTTGAAATTTTGGGGAACATAACTATCACTGATATAATTTCTAACTGGATAATAAACAGAAGAAAGGAGATTCTGGGAATCCAATAAAATGATAATAACCTCTGTTCTGTTAAACAAATTCTATTTGCAGCTTGTTCTAACTGTAATATAATTAATGATCTGAAACACATTCTGTTAACCTGTGTAAATTGTACCTTCCACAGAAATTAACTCTGGAACATACTTCAAATAGATTTCCAATGAATATCACATTCAGAACTTTTGGAGAAAGCAGCATCAAATAAAAAGAAATTTGGAGCCTTTTTGCAGAGGATGAAATGCTTTGATACTTATTGATTCAAACAAAATTACTTCTTTAAAAGGAATAATGGTCTTCGTTGCCCCACATTCTCATCAATAAATCAAATCAAATCCATAATCATATTTCTTGTAACAACATAATAATTACTCCTTGGTTCTTGTACTCATTCTACAACATTAAATCTGGTCAGCAAACTATTCCTCTCCTCACAGAACATTTTTCATTACTTTTTTTTAAAAATAGCATCTTCACTTTTTTTCCAACATCATACCATCTTTTGTGTTATATCGAAAGACCTTGCTGCAGCACATTTGTTTGATTCATATTTCCTTCTTTTAGTTGGTTACATAATTAGGTCCACACTTGAATTTCACACTTATAGTAAATATTATTTCAACACATGACACAACTTACAGTGAAACTTGTTAGAAATAGATGTAAGTTCATAATTCAGTATGTCCGTCTATAGGCAGTACTAGCAAATGCAAGAAAATAAAATTTGTTCCAGATCATGCGATCATTGATTTGAACTAAATTTATATACTGTTGATAGTTTGGGATACATTTTATAGGACAGATATTTGCTAAAACTATAAGACTTTGTAGAAAATTTATACCCCATTTTATCTGAAGGTTGTCTTATTTACAAAAATATATGACAGTTACACTTTTAAAATTATTGAACTGCCAAATGTTAAAGCTTATCAAAACTTAGTCACTGAACAGTCTTATCAGCCAGGAAAGGACCCAACCAATGCTGAAAGCTATAGACCCATTTCACTTCTACCAATCCTAGGGAAATTAGCAGAAAAAATTATTTTAAACAGACTTTCCAACTACCTAGAGGAAAACAATATCATCATTCCAGAGCAGCACGGCTTTATGCCACACCTCTCCACCACGCATCAACTCACTCGAGTAACAACTTATATTAAAACAGGATTCAAAAATAAGGAGAAGACAGGGGCTGTCTTCCTCGACATTCAAAAAGCTTTTGACAGAGTCTGGCATGAAGGATTAATTTATAAATTAATAAAAATTAACACCCCACCTTATCTAATCAACCTAATTTCTTCCTACCTAGAAAATAGAAATTTCATTGTAAAAATTAAAAATACCTATTCTAATCCAAGAACTATTAACACAGGAATCCCTCAGGGCTCGCATCTTGGGCCAGCCTTATTTCAAATATTTGTGAACGACATCCCAAAACACGACAACACCATTCTCTGCATGTTTGCAGACGACACAGCGATACTAGCAAAACACAGAAACACCAAAGTAATCACCCACCATATCAACAGACACATATCATCACTAGAAGACTGGTTTTCCAAATGGAAAATAGCACTCAATGTAACAAAAACGGAAGCCGTCTTTTTCACAAAACATTCAAGATCAATACCACCACAAATTATTATTCACAACACACCAATCCCCTGGTCTCAAAAAGCCAAATATCTTGGCATAATCCTTGATAAATCACTCACTTTCCATCAACATATTACATATTTACAAGATAAATTCCGACCTGCCGCGAATAAATTAATCCCCCTTATTTGTCGGAAATCCAAATTATCTATTAAATATAAGTTGCTTATCTATACACTGTATCTGCGACCCATCATTACCTATGCTTGTCCAGTTTGGAATCAGGCCGCTCAAATCCACCACAATAAATTAGAAATCTTACAAAATAATATCCTACGTATGATTGCCCAAGCTAGATGGTTTTATAGAAATGAAGATATCAGAAACTCCCTAAAATACAGTAAACTCCAAAATTTTAATAATAAATTAACTGAAAAATTTAATAATGCCCTACCCAACCACCCAAACCCCTCAATTCAAGAAATCAATAATTATTTTCGAAATTACAGAACCCCAACAAGCCTAGACTAACTTATTTATACTCCATAACGCACAATCCTCTCAACCAATGGGAAACACCCTCTCATCCAATAGGAAAACACCCTCTCATCCAATAGGAAAACACCCTCTCCTCTACTGAACGAAGAACCAAATTCTCCTACCAAGATTGTAAAAAATCATAGCACTTGAGTAACTGCTTCCTGATTGGACAAGCACTTCACCCCCCTACCCACCTCCACCTCTCTGCTCACAACCAATGCTCATGTACTATTCCATATCACTATCCCTTCACTTAATTCATTTAATTGGAATAAATAGATTAAATTAAATATTTTTATTGTGCAGCATCCATTAAAAAAGGGTATTGAAATAGTTTTTAATAAGGTTCAACTCAAGATATAGAGATATAGGCCCATCTGGGTTAGGTGCTTTCTCACATTCAATACGAACAGTCTTATCTTTTAGTGTATTTTACTGACAAACAGAGGTCAGTAAATGATTCAATTCTTTTCAATTGATGAAACCTTTCATTAAACTCATTCAGAAATTTAGAAATATACCATAAATTCGTAACTTTGGCAGTGATCATCTATATGTGTACAATTATTATATCTCTTTAGAAAGTTAACACAGCAACTGAAATTCCAAAGACAATTCTTTAATTGAGGTTGTCAACAAAAGATTGAGAAACTACGCCATTAAACTATTTCTTATTTTATTTCTTATTCTATTGACTTCCCATTTTAGTATGTGAGATTGTGATGTGAGTATGCATATGCAAGCATCAAGCACAACCTTGCCATGTTCACAAGCAAAATCTTAATATAAACATATGAGCCTTAACAATGGAAGTGAAGAAATGCTATATTCCGCATAATACTGAATCAATAAAAAAGAAAAAGTTTCTCCACAGTGTAGCTGCCTATCTAGTTGCATTACTAATTTCTCTTGCTATATCTAATCAAATTCGACATTATTAAACAGTCCATTATTAAAACAACAGTTTACTACAACACCATTAAAACAGTCAACACTATTAAAAAGTATACTTTGTATTAAAAAATAATTGAAGGAGGGGAATGAAAATTTTCAATGCGAGTACAATATTTTTAATCAGATAATGCATACAAAATTAAAAGATCCAAAAGCTAAAGTTTAGTTTAGTTTTTATTAACATCGCACTAGAAGCAACGCGAGGGCTACTGGCGATGGATCTCATAATTTTGAACCTTTGTCACCTGAGCTGGCACCCCCCATTCCTAACTTCCACACCACACCTACGGGAGGACTTTGGGCCCCGACAGATTCAACGTACATCAGCCCTGGCTACACAGCGGGTCTTTAGCAGCAAAGGATCAAACCTGCGAATGAACGAAAACCGCCGGCCACGAATCCTAAGCCATGACCACTAGGCTACTTTTGGAAATTTTAGGAGCATCATGTATTTAAATATAATTACTATTACGTTTATACTTTAAAAAAACAATTTTTTCTTTCTTTCAGAAATACTAAGTACAGGCTATTAAATAACAAAACCGATGCTGTACAGCATTTTATTTTGAATTCATACATATTTATTTATTACTACCTTCAATATGCACCCCCCCCCCCTCTATCCCTACAATGCTCCATGCCCATCTTCCATTATTCGAAACAATGCTTGAAGTCATCTGTTGATTCCTTCAAGATGTGTACTGCTTACTCTTTCACAGCTTCAACAGACTCGAATCTTGTTCCTTTCAATGCAAATTTCACCCTAGAAAACAGATAGAAGCATTGTGCAAGATCCAGTGAATGATGCAGGTGATCTAACACTGGGATGCTGTACTTTTCCTAGAAAACCTTGATAGACAATGCAGAATGATTTGATTTTCAGGAACCCAGTGAAGGTACACAATCCCATGAATATTGAAAAAGATAATCATCATTGCTTTCAAATCCGAATAGCTCATTCCAGTCTTTTTGACTGTCGGTGAAGGTGGGCTCTTCTATTTCATGGATTGGTGCTTTGTTTCAGGATCATAAGTAAAAACCCACGATTTGTCACATGTTATTATCTTTTAGAATAAGTTTGGGTCATTTTGAATGGCATTCAAAAAGTCAGTAAACATTTTTGCAAGCTTCTTGTTGTTCAAATGAGAGAATTTTAGGCACCATTTTGGCATACACTTTTTGCATGTTAAAATTATTATGTAAAATTTGAAGAACAGATTCTTAGTCAATTCACACAGTGTCAGAAATCACACAAATACTTATCCAATGGTCAGATTGAATAATATTATCACTTTTTTCAATATTGCTATCTGTTTCTGAAGTAGAAGGGTGACCCAGGAGTGAATCATCTTTAAGTCTTCTCAACCATCTAGAAAATGCTTAAATCACAAAAAATTCAAAACACGCCTATGTGATGACACACCTCATTTCCATACAATTCTTCCAATAAATTATAAGTTTCAATAGTGGTTTTTCTAAGTTTCATGTGAAACCACAACAATTTGTTACTCTATTGTTACACTTATTTTTTCTGGTGAACCCAAAAAATAATAATGCAAACAAAGGCTAGAGCTATACGGATTTATCTCCAGAATCAAGAAGCACTGCATTCAAAAAATAAAGATTCATGCTAAACAGCTGTCAGTTTTTGGTGTTTGGTGCAAGTATACTTTTCATGTAGCAGCCTCACACAGTCTCATCATTTAATATTCACACCTCATGTACATACACATCAGAAAGAATCCAATTTTACCACTGCAATCGTTTTGCTTGAGAAAACTACTGTGATGTTAAAAACAGCTAACAAAGATGACACTTTGGTAAAAGTTCAAGTGTATAAAATTCTTGTAAATGTTTAAAAGCCAATGACAAATCATTAAACAAATGGCAAAGTTAGCTGAATTGTCTTGGAGCACAGTTCAATGAATTTTAACAGAAGATTTAGAGAAATGAAGGATTGCAACTAAATTTTTGATTCTCATGACCAGCAAAAAAAAAGCCCTCTTAGTACACCAGTTTTTGACCAAAAAATGGCATAATTGCCTTTTCCTGTGCATATTACTTACCTATAAGGAGCCTATTGTGACTGAAGATATTGAAGAAATGCACAGCTTAGAGCAGAGTAGAGCAAACAAAAAATTTTAAAATTAAATTTTATTATAGAAACTAAAACTATGGAATTAATCTGGTTATTCATTTATGATGAACCAATAAAGTGGATGCACAGAGGTAACTATGAAATATGTTCCAAAATACATCCTATTTTGACAACTTAATGTTATGCTAACTAATAGAAAGATGCTGTAATATCTTGCAAGTTGCCTCTTATATACATCAGAAATTTGCATTCGACTTGGTCATACTAATAGGTAAAAATATGGAGCCAATCATAAGAATTAACGAGCAAATTCTCAATGCTCTCTTCATTGCAGATGTGTGAGGTAAGATCATAAGGGCAATGATTGCTTGATGTATATAAAAAATTTAAGAATTTCATTACCACAGACAACTCCTGATATAACATGTATGATGTAACAAAAAAACATGTTGAATGCAAATACCTGATGCATTCTTGCGAGAGGCATGGGATGATGATCTTATCATATCTTAAGTTAAATGGAAAAGAATATCTTAATTTTTAATGTAATTGAGATAATTATCACTGAAATGATGTCATTCCACACATCTGGCAGTGAGACATCAGCGATTTGCATTCGATACATTTTTCTGTTATGTCATAGGTTTTGGTTTTTATTATTGGTTACCTATTATTAAATGTCCATATGAATGGGTCAAATGCAGATTTCTAATATATATAATATACAAATTGTATAAGGCTTCATTTTTACTATGCCCTTTTTAACAGGTACAGCATTGATCACTTCCTGTTCAATTTTGTTAATAAGCAGGCAATGAATGGCGAGGTTAACAACTGAGTAATTTTTATTTTAAATAAAAATTGATTGTTAGATTGTTGCTTGTTTTATTGCTGTATTGGTGTGTAAAAAATCTGAAATATTTTTACAAGATTTTGTAAAATTTCATCTTTGTACACTCTGAAGGAAGACATGCATGACACATGCAGAAAATTTAAGTTAGCAAATTATTACACTATAGAGGTTAATATGTTATAAAATTCACACAAAATATTTGATTTTATAAAATCCATAGAATGAGGTATAGTTAACGCTACTTAATAAGAGCAAGAATTTCATGCCAGAAATCAATGGCTGAATTTATTATTCATTCCAGCCACTATTTTATCAAGAGAGTATACATAATACAAATACATTAACAGTAACATGTGACAAATATTTTTTTTAAAAAATGGGGGAGGGGACTTACCATTCATCTTCTTCAGGTATGTCAGCCAATGGTGGTTTCAAACACCATAAATGATATGGAAGATCACATTCATCACAAATAATCTGTTTTTCTGGTACATCTTTACCACCACAGATATGGCAACTGCAAATTTTGCATTTCCTTGTAGGAATGTCTTTACAATGGGTACATTTGGGTTTCTTTTCTCCTTAAAAAATTATGATTTGAGTGAGTGAAAGTGAAGTTTAATGGTTTAAGAGCCAGATGTGGCTATGCTGTGACAAACAAGGTAAAGTTGTGATTTAGATGCGAGAAAAAATTGGGGAAAAAGGTAAAAATTGGTTGACAAGAATGAAGGTCAAAAATAGAGATGGATGACTAGGGTTGTCCTGAAAGAGCATCACTCATGTTTACCAAAGCTCATAAACCCCATAAAAAAAGGAAAAGATCACTAGGGAATTTCAGGTTCATAATACACAAACCTACTTATAGAGAGCAAGCCTCCAAGGGCCCCTAACATAATTCCCAGGGGCAAAATTATGATTTGAAACAAAATAAATACAGAAAAATGAAGGAATTAGGACAAATGCATGAATTAGAATTTTTTTACTGATATCTAAGGCTTTGCTTTTTAAAGGTAATTATCAGAATGAAAGAAAGTAATTTAAAATTATAACATCTTACAATCAATAAAAATGCTTAGAAATGAAATTTACAAAAATTTTAGCAAAATACAATTTCTACTTTGCCTGGTATCTAAAAACTTTTAGAGCTATTTAGCTTTGAAAGTCATAGCTTAATTATGTTTAAAAAATTATATAACAATTAGGAACACATATCAGAAACACATATTAAAATGTTTCATTTCAAACTTATTGGATAAAAATTAGGCCAAAAACAGCAAAGACATTCCAAGTAGAATTAATAATTTCTTATACAAGGGATTTTTTTAAATCAACATAAACAATAAAGATAGCATTATTTTGGTAGCAATAAAACTTGTAAT
Source organism: Nephila pilipes (assembly GCA_019974015.1). Lineage (NCBI taxonomy): Eukaryota > Metazoa > Arthropoda > Arachnida > Araneae > Nephilidae > Nephila > Nephila pilipes. The sequence goes on along the minus strand of BMAW01004766.1, from coordinate 687,824 downwards.
AGGAAATTTATTACTAACTAAAAATCTTAATCTTCAATTTGTCATTCATTTTATTTCAAAAATATAAATTTCACACAGTTCTGAACATATAATTAGATAAATAATTATTATAACTTCAATTCTCCTTATCGCATAGCTCACTGCCCTTTTTTCATATTGTTTCATACATTTTGAGGAAACGCTTAAACTTATTGTTAGTAAAATACTGTGAATTAAGCTTATCTGAAAGAAATAATTGTACTAAATTACAGAAAAATTACAAAATGTTACATTAGCAGAATTTTAAATGCCAAGATTCTTATAGATTTTAAGAAAATTAGGACAAGTTATCATTCTTGTTTCACAATATTTCTATTAACCCATTCAGGACAGTGATCAAGAATATGCGATTCTTCCTTCACAGCTCACAGAATCATATTTGTGATGGGTATTTGTATGCCACTGGGCCCATGATCACACAGGTGTGATCTCAAACTGGAACTTTTTATTCAAATTTTTAATGGTCACTAGATGGCAGTTGAAGTCCATTATATTTTCAAATATCATTCCATAGAGTGAAGACCTTCAATTCCCACTTTTGGTTTGAAGTGGGTTTTTTTTTTTTTGCTGTTGGATCAGGGGAATTTTGAAATGTTTCGTAATGTATCATAAGCTTCAAAAGTTGTAAGTATTATTTAGTAATTTTATTTCATTTATTTTATATTTTTTGCATTCAGTTCTCTAATATTTTATCTATATTTTAAATACTTGTAGATTAAACTTTTTTTGTCATTTAAATTGTTATTTTCATAGCTACATAATTTTTTTTATGAAAATGAATATTTTCTTCAAAATTTGCAATTATTTTTTTAAATATCACAGAAATTTTAATACCATATATTTAGATGCTATCATTGATAACAATCAGTAAATTTCAGCATATTTAATCACAGGTATTATTTTATATGAATTTTCATATGAAATTAGGTTTAACGAGAAAAATCGCCCGGTACCTAGAGTGCATACACTTTTAGAGCATGAATGTGGTTCTTTCTCCAGTCTTGAAAAGATTAAAAATTCTTACTTGTAACAATATCTTCTGTATGATCAAATTTCCTTTCCGATAGCACAACATTCTTCTCAATAGCAAATATTTCATTAAGAAACATAATCTTGCAGTTTTCCAATTTTGTTTGATCAATTCTGTAAAAAAAAAAAACATGTTTTCCAACCAACATTTCAATTTCAAAACATATGGATGAGAAAAGTAAAATATTTAAAAAGAAAATCAATTTTGTCTCCCCTTCAATTTTTGAATGTGTAAAAGTATAATATGCTAATTTTCTTACCTATAACTTTCATCCTATAAAAGCATATTGAATTTCGACAAAATAGTTAACCTTGTTTAAAGAATATACAATCAGGTATAAGTAAAATATTACAATCCATGTAACATTTATTAAAGAAATGTAAAACTTGATATTTGAAAAATTGCCATAATTGGAAACTTGACTAAAAAAACAACAGTTCTCAAAACAGAATGTTTACTTAAAATATGCAATGTGATGGTTAGATTATGCTATGTTATATTTCTGAACAGCTCATATTATTTTAACATAATTATCATGTCTACATTAGTAACACTGACATCCTGTAATAGGTTAAGCTCATAAAGTAAGAAAAGAAATAAGAATTTATACTGCATTATTTGTATACTGCATCTTGTTCTGTTGATTCTAAAACTTAAAACATTAGTTGCCTAAAGATGTTTTATATAATTTATTTTTTGTTTTGTTTTATTAGCTATTTTGCATATTTATTAGCTATGTTATTTATTACCTTAGAATTTTCCTTCATTGAATTTTATATGATAATTATAAAGTATGTATTATAAATTTCAGTATTCTCTGATATTGTATTTCATAGAAATCATACTACTTAGAAACATAATCTAATAGTGAAGTTTATAATTATAAAGTATGTATTATAAATTTCAGTATTCTCTGATATTGTATTTCATAGAAATCATACTACTTAGAAACATAATCTAAGAGTGAAGTTTCTTTTCATATATTAATCATAACCCTATTTTTTGTATCCTAAATATGTAGTTTAGTTTATATTAACGTCGCACTAGAAGCAACACGAGGGCTATTGGTGATGGACTTTGTAATTTTGAACCACGGTCAAGTGACGAGGACGACACCTGAGCTGGCACCCCCCTCTCCTAACTTCCACGCCACACCAACAGGAGGACTTTGGGCCCCGACAGATTTAACATGCATCAATCCCAGCTACACGGCAGGTCTTTAGCAGCAAAGGATTGAACCCGCGACAGAACAAAAATCGTCGACCACGAATCCGAAGCAAGGACTACTGCACTACTGCGGCCATCCTAAATATGTAATATTCTCTTTCTCAGTCAATTCATAGCTGCACAATCAACAGCAATTCACATAATTTTTTAATGTAACAAAATATAGCAGTTTTTTTTTTTTAGCAAAGTTACAATATGTATAAATTATTCTCTATATGAGAGTCATATGAGAAAAGAAAGAAAAGATTGTCAAGCAAAACTACATACCCAAAAAAGATGGTACCAATCAACTGTTTTGTACCTTTCTTCATATTGGTGACAACAAAATCATACCAAAATCCCCTTTCAGCAGGTTCTTCAATACTATAGTTTACCATCACAGTGTCTCCTTTCTTTAAGTCTTCAAATTTTATTAATTTCCTGGCTCTTGGACGAATATTTTGAAGATTTAGATCAAATGGGTCTTCAAATTCCTCATAACTATAACATAATACAAAGCAAGTTAAACATAACACAGTTATGTGGTCCTTACATAACACATTTCTAAATGAAATAATTACATGGATTTTTAAAAGAAATTGATTGATAAAGATATTTCTCTGGCATATTTAGCAAACACAACCGAATCATTATTTAAATTAATTATATAATGGCTCTTTTGTCTTTTTTTATCAACATGAATCATTAATATCAGTAGCATCAGAGAATGTATTTAAACAAAATTTATTTTATGTAAATTTAAAATTATAAAAATGAATTCAGTTATATATATAAAATAAAACAGATAGCTTCAAAGATCCATGGAGAGAAAAGCATAACTTTTATCAGATAATATTGCTCATTGATTATATTCATTGCATGTATTTTTATGATTAAAACTTTTTGACTAATAGCAATATTTATGATGTCCTATAGATTCAGTTAACATGCAATGTTTGTATGAAGTACCTTGTTTCCTTTTCTTATTCATATTGTTTAATCCTTCCTGATTAACACTATTTCAAGCCCCAAATTCTCTGTCTTTTAAGGTTAATTAGTATAACAGAATGAAACATCACACTTAATTAATAGCACATAAGAATTTGATACATGGATTCTTTTAAATATGTTCTTGTAGAACTGCCCTTAATTCCAGTAATAAAAGTTCTTGAGCCTAAGCAAATTTTTTTGAAAGCAGATTTTCAATTCAGTTTTTAAGATCTATGATAATACAGTAAATAAAAACAGTATTTTTTCATTTGTTATTTAAAAATTTAGAAAGAGAAGGTATCACAAATATAATGATCACAAAACATCCTTTCAAAATTATGATGATTACAAACTCCATTATAATATTTTAAACCTTGGATACTTCCAACAAAACAGGAAAACTGCTGTTATCTCAATATTTATATAAACAGGCAAAGATCCGACTCCCCCTGAAAACTACAAACCTATTTCACTACTTCCCATCTAAAGCAAGACAAATAAAAAATCATTCTCAGTAGATTGAACGACCACCTCAACACCCACAATATCCTTATTCATGAACAGCATGGTTTCTGCCCAAGACTGTCCACATCACACCAACTCCCTTGAGTCATTGAATATATCTTTAGAACTTCATAGAAACCAATTTACCAGAATGGTGTTTTTGTACATTCAAAAGGCTTTTAGCTCTGTCTGGAAATTAAGTCTTATCTATAAACTTATTAAATATAATACCTACCCTTCCACAATTAATCATTTAAATAAACCCTTACTTAAATAACCGAAATGTCACAAAATTAACAATTTTCAATCGGAAACTATAAATATCCTTGCAGGATCCCAAAGTACGAAAAAATATATAAATATCATAGAAAAAGCTTAGAATTTTAATCATTTGTTATATTACCAGTCTAAGCTGGTATATGCAAAATGTTGAATTGCGAGCTGCATTAAAATAACCCTCCATCAAATAATTTATATTAAATATTTAAATATCTAAAAATTCTTCCATAATGTTCACAACTCCAATAATTAACCTCACAAAAGAATTGAAAAATACAGTTTAAATCAATTCTTGAATGACCAAGAAACATCCTTCTTGACTAATTCTTACAAAATGTCTGCAAGTCAACCTTTTCCCTGCTTCCCCTTCCCACTAAGAAATTTCACTCTGCAATGAAGATTCAAAGAAAGTCAAGACGATGGCAAAACAGACACTTTTGGCGAGTCAACTCCCTGACTCAACAGTCAAACTCCACCTCTCTTATTGCTACACCATAGCTAGCAATCCCACTTAACTCTTAAATATCTCTTGCGCAGCTTACTTCTTAATAAATAATAAATTTCATTTTTCTTAATTTTCCAGCACTCTTAAAATCCATATGTAGTTTCTTAAATACTACTTTTTTTAATTTAACTTCTGGGCAAGTATCAAAACCAGTCCAGCTATCTCACACAGCTACCATCCGAACAGAGGTCAAAGCCTATCTGGACTTAGCACTCAGGCTAACTTCGTCCCATTTTTAGCTTTTACAGCACCTGAAAATGAAAGAAAGAAGAAAGTATATGTCCAAAAACTAGAATTCTTGCAATTCAGAGACAAATTGATGCTAATTTAGATCATAGATACAAGAACTTAATAAACAGGTTAGGCATTTATATTGTTTTCGTTTGCATTGTATTTATTGAGAATAGAAAAGAAAAGATTTGATTAATCAGTAAATCATTTTAAGCAATTAAAAAAAATTAAATAGATTCTAGCAATTAAAAAAATTAAATAGATTCTAGGAATTCTACTAAGTATTTTTGGAAGAGTATTCTGGTAATGATAAATAATTTTTGTTCAGAATTCAAATATTCCATAACCTCAATAACTTGACTTTTCATTCAAAGCTCTATACATTCCAAAAGCTAGAATCATTATATTACTGCAAAATTGTTGTTATTCATTGATGTCCCACTCAGAAGCAATTACAAGGGCTAATAGAGATGAACCTCATAATTTTGAATCTTATGCAAGAAACAAGGTTGCAAACCTGAGCTGTCATTCGCCATATCACACAAACAGGAAGATTTTGAATCTCAACAGATTTAATGTGCTCCAGCCCTGATATAAGACAGATTTTTAGCAGCATCAGGATTCGAACCCAAGATCTGAAGAAGGCAATGCCAGTTGTGAGCTAACAACCATGATCACTAAGCTGTCTCACTTTATATAATAGCAGGCAGAGAGAAAAAACCGTATGAGACAAAAATTATCATAGTAACATATTCAAGAATATCTAGATTTCTGAACTTATAATTTTTCACCAAATTTTATTTATAGCTTAGTTTATTTTAAATGATTTGCAAATATTTTCCCCTTGTCAGATATATATTTGTAATGAAAAATAGGTAATTATTATAATGTATCTGATTCTTAATTTCTCAATCCATTAATTTTGATGCCTGTCATAAAATAAGTACTAAATTTTTTTAGGAGTAGCTTTATAAGGTATTTCAAATTAATTTCAATAGATGGCACAGTAAGCACAGATGTAACTATTTGTGATTGTTGTAACATAGAATAATGTAATCCATCGAAGATAGTCAACATGCAGAAAACACTGCCGACCAAAAGTAAAATTGTTACCTTAATTTTATTTTGTTAACTACATCCATACCTTATCTGCACTCTAAAAACTTTGAATAAATAATATTCCAAAATTTTATATTAATAAATATAGAATTTTTTTTATAAAAAATTAAAAAGAGACTAACTCTTCAAATGCAATTTTATATACAAGTCCATCATCCTCCACTTTGGAAAAATTTGGGGCCCCATTCTCTGCTTTTGATTGATCATTCATTTTTTGAGACTTAAGAACTTGCTTATCAATATTATTGGTAGATTTGATATCTAAAATTTTAGCTTCGAACCATGCACCATTTGTTGGATCTTTAGCATCAATAAGATCTCCAATCTGAAAAGAAACAATAAATATTTTATGAAGCCAATTCACATTAGAGTTGAATATTTATTTAAAATATTTAATTTTAGTAAAGATAATATGAATTAAAAATAATAATTCTAGAAGAAAACTTATTTCTACCCATTAAAAAAATTAGATGGAATTGAGTTATTCGTATGCTTGAAAAAAGACAGCAACATTAAAAATTTCAAGACATTATTATTTTTATATGGAATTCTTTAATAATGCAAATTAAATATGCACATTATGAACTTCAAAAACTGGAGTACATTTTGCTTTAAAACTGTTTATTGGGATAAAGAAATAAGAATTTTGTAGATTTATTGGTAAAATTGAAAAGAAAATATTTTGGAGAAATAACTGAAAATTTCAAACAGATATAAAAGTTAAAAGAAAAATGCTGATACAAATTCAAATCAAAATCTTTGTAATTTTGATTGACAATTAAAAAAAAAAAGGCCTATATTAATGGTTGAAATAATTTTTTCTTCTTCATTTATTTATCTAAGCTTAGTGTTAGTATCACATAAAAAAAACTAAATTTGTTTTTTCCTTACAAGTAATTGATAAAAGCAAAATGTTTCAAAAAAGAGGGGAAAGAAAAAGAAAACATCCAAAAATGTAGTGAGGTTTTTAAAAATCTGTGCAATTTAAATACTTAAAAATGTAAAAAAAGTACTATTTGGTAATTTAGCAATACACCAACATTTGACAATTGCCGATAAAGTCTGCTTAGTGAGATTTGTGGTGGCGAAATGGAAAAGTACCGATTTTTGTACAGATATCTAAGTAGAAGGCTATGAGAATTAGAATTTTAATGGCACTACAACATAAAAATTTACTTAAATGATTAAAAATCAAACAAAGCACTTATTCTTTACACATGGTTTTTCCGGGTTTGGCCAGCTGTCAAGTTAAGAGGACATCAAAATCTTTGCAATGTGTGTGCATAACATAGCAAAGCTCAACAGAATTTATTTTATTTTTAAAGCTTGTTAAAAGAAATACAATTAAGATCATCATACTCTCTCTATATGAACAAGTAAATATACTCTAATATGAACAAGTAAATTTTCATGCATAAGCACAAAATAAAATTCCTACTTAACTTACCTTAAAGTATCTGCTAAGAGATTCATTTTGAGAAGCTGCAGTACTCTTTATTGGTTCACCCTAAGATATAATTAACAGCTAATTATATGTTTGAAAATGCAAGTATATGTTAAATACATCAAAATAAATATAATTTTATGCATAATATAAAACCTTTTATAAAAACACTCAATGCTGATAATATCTTACAAAATTAAATAATTTCAGATTCAATGAACTTCAGAGTTGGTACAGTTTTTCTAACATAGAAAATGTTTACAGTAAAGAAAGCTCAAATTTGGGCTAAACTATACATGACAATTTTAATTTCTCTTTTTTTTGCTAGAGCAAGTACTTCAAATTTAAAAATAAACTTATGAAGTTAAAAAAATTATTTTCAAAAACATGTTACATGTTAGGAATAATATTTTGATAGTCATAAATTCAAATAATTCACACAAAGAATAATTTTTTATTGTTATTTTCAAAAGATAATTATTTCATCTATAGCTTATCCACTCACATTGTAAGAATAGGCTTTTGTGCAATATTGATGCTAAAGAGTTAAAATATCATAGACATTTTTTGAATACATATTTTTATGACAAGAGTTTAAGCAGTAGAATTCCTATTCAAAGGTGAAAAATATATCTCCTCATCATAAGAACTGAATTTATCAATATTGGAAATGCCATATTTTAAAATAAAGAGACTGCAATTGAATAATTAAATCTCAAAGATTAAAATAAGAATTAATTGAAAAATTCAAAATTATGAAGCTATTTAATCTTAGCCTCTTAGCTTTACCTAGTGGTTAGCTAATGGCAGAGCCATTTTCTATGTTAAAGAGTTAATGCTGGACACTCCAGTTATGATTAAGAAATGACAACCTCTTTCTCAGATTTTATAAAGATATCTGAATCTTAATCACCACTTTTAAAAAATTATCTAAAATGCCCTTTCTTTGTATGAAAAGCATGATTATATATATATATATATATAAAAAACTGACTTTGTTTTCTTTGTTAACTTTTTCAGCCAATGGTTTTGGTGAAGGAGGTGTTTTAACAAGATCCAAATCCACCTGCTTGATTAGCATTTGCACAATGTCATTCAAACCAACATTGTAATCAAACAAGCTGTGCCCATCTTCAAGCTGCATTAAAATAATAACAAATCAAAACAATGCTTATTTACCCATGATATATTTTTAAAACTAGTTATACATGAGAAACATATCATGAAAGAAAGTTATAACTAAAAAAATTATATTCTGAAATACAATTATTATTTAAACTGCATTTCAAAGTTACTATGTTCAGTTACCAAAAATCATTCACAGATTAGCTAACAAGATCTTCATATAAGTCTTATACAATAAGCATTTGATTTTACTTTGGATTCTGACTTACTTAAAAGTTTTGGAATGTACAAGCAAATAAAATCACAAAATCAGTCCTGAAATTAATGTTTATAATGACTCGATGTCTCAGAGGATATCTACACTATTAATTAAAAAAAAAAAAATGAGAAAAAAAAAAAAAGGAATTTTTATTCCAGCATATTTTATTGCTGCATAGCTTTGAAAAATGTTGTATTCAGTGAATCATCGAATTGCTATGGGGATACCAGTTAACCGATTTATCAGTTACGCATGGCAATTTAACTATAATATTGCATGACAACAGCAAAAATGCACTGTAGCTTAAACAATTTTCAGATGGCATATTAATTCACAGTTGGAAGAATCTAGAAATAAAACATTTTAAAAATATAAGAAAAATTTTAAAAATGGAAAAAAAAAAATTGTATTAAATAAATTGTTACAAGTTTATTTGAAAAGCACAAGAATATATTGATATAAATGAAATTATTCATTGTTAAAAATCATTATTATTTATTCACAGGTTCAATTTGTAATAAAAATTAGGTACTTTTTCATTGAAGGTTGCCGTTTGCGATGATTAATTTTTTTCGCCTAACAGGAGCAGTATCATGGGCAACTGCAGTAGTACTGCGATGGGAGAGAGGTGAATTCACACAACGCGATTTGGCGAATTTTTTACGGACCCTTTAATGGAAGAGTACCAAAAATTATTACATGTTTATTTCAAAAGCACTTGAATATGTTGATGCAAATAAAATTACTCCCTATTAAAAAGGATTTTACTCTGTTAAAGACATTTAAAATTCTGCACAGTGTTTTTAAATATATTCAGCTGTACTTTACACAATAGTTAATATCTAGGCAATACTTTATATTTATCTTTTCAAAAAATTATGTGAACAAAGAAATGAAGTGCATGATTATATAGCTTATCTTTCTTTTTTTTAATATATAATTCAGTTCCTGAAATTACTTAAAAAAATTGATAATTCAATAAATGTTACATAAATTAATAAAAAATGGAATGGAATCTTACAATTAACATAGGATGTCAAATTTTTTTTGTCATCATAAATTTCAGCTGGAAAGCTAACATTTTTCGAATCTTCATGTGCATTTCATTAATGCATATACATATATATACATATTGGTATATTATCCAATTGGATATAGCTGTTTTCTTTTTCTGAACTGCTGAGGTACGAGTACCACAGATTGAAAACCACTGGTATACATTTATAAAAACTTTTTAGATGATTTACAAAATGGAAGAAATTATACCTGAAAAATGTAAAGCATCAGGAAAACTGTGTTATCTGATGAATTGATTATTTTGCAGTTTCAGTCAGAAATAAAAAAAAAGTATTCGAATTATTTTCTCACTCTGTATCTTCCCAGATATTTTATATGAAGTTTTATTTGATTTAAAATAATGCAGCAATACCTCCTAAATAAATTTAATTTCAGTTACTCAGAAATTTTCATTCATGGACACATTTTGTCCAAGATAATTGATTTATTTCTTTATACATATTTATATTTATAAATAAATATATAAAAAATAGTAAATATACCTGTTTTCCTCTATAAAATAGCCTCTGCTGATTAACAGGAGCTTTAAATTTTTCCACCAACAATTCTCGGAGGTCTTCAATTTTAGTCAATTTAGACAACCCATCAATGCGATGGGAAATTTTTCCATCCATGGTTCTTACTTGGATCCACATTTCTGAAAAAATTACACAAATAAATACTTTTTAAGTCTTTAGATATCAGATTTATGTAGGGCATAAAACAAAAGCATTATAAGAAATTTTGTCAAAAAAAATTAAAAATGACTTTCAAAACCTAAACATTCTTCAACAATATTAAACAAAAATAAATATTTGTAAAACTAAAAAAAAGAAATGTTATCTTTTTGGTTAAGTAACCATTTGTCATATATATCAAAACATTGAAAGATATAACCTATTTATACCATGTTTCAAGAAAATAAGGATACATGTACATTAGCCAAACGAAAATTCAAATTTTTATGATTAGTTGAATATCAGTATACTTACCATTCTTAGATTCTGGCAACCTTACATGTACTAAAGGTATCCAAAGTAAGATTTCCACCAGAAAAAATACATTTAGTCACAAGAAAATTAAGCAGGACAAGTACTTAAATATTATGATGATGTGATAATATGTAAGTACCCAAAGAAATAGAGTAAATCATCAACTTCATCCAATTATTATAAAGAAACAAAATATGATCAATAAATTAAAAATATGTTAAAATGTACAAATTTTTAAAAAAAATTCCAGCATTTTTTAGGTGACCAATTTATTTTTCTCCACACAAAGTTATTTATTATTAATATATATATAAATTCTATTGAGAAATATTTACCTACTTTAGATGTGAATTATATTACTGTTTTCATCATGAGACTTCCATATACAAAATTGGTTACTTTTCAATGAATTTATTACATAGCTCACCACAAAATACAGATTTAAGGAAAAGAAATTAATCATAAGTAAAGATGTATCTCAGAGTTATCATGGAGTTTATATCAAGACCTGATGTATATAGATATTGAATGGGCTTAATTCTTGAGACATCAAGGTCACATGACAGATGCAATAACTTTTACCCTACCAATATAACAGTTGACAACAATGTACATTTGTTTCATGTTTCCCAACATAGTGTAAGTATATATATCTAAGATATTGTATTGCTTAACTAGATTACAGTAATAGTAATGCACAAGTAATGGAGTTTCTTAAGAAAACATTTTTGTAATTACAAATGTGTTCACTAAACCAAACTATAATTTTAAGAAACAAGATATCATTAATACCAAACACCTCGGTTACACATACATACACATATACAGGGTGATTCGAAATTCATAGGCAAAAATTTAAGGGGTGATAAGAAAAACACCTAAACAAGCAATTTTTACCATAAAATCCATAGGAGGAGAGCAAGCGTTTAACTGCTAAACAGCACTGTAATGGAAAGCAAAAAGCACATGTTTCCTAACACATCATCACTTCTACCATGGATTCCAGGAAGCATGGCAGCAAACAATAATCAGGAAAAGGCCATACATTCAGAAATTCATGGTAGAAATGATGTGTAAGAAAACTAGATCTATATACTTTCAATCACAGCACCATCTAGCAGTTTAATACTTGCTCTCCACCAATGCATTGTAAGGTGAAAACTGCTTGTTTGAATGTTTCCAATCCCGATCTCTTCTTAAATGTTTGCCCAAGAGTTTTGATATACTCTGTAGAAGTCAATTTAAGTCCACAGGAATCAATTTTAATCTCCGAAAATGTTACCTTTAAAAACAAAAAGCTTTGAACCAACATAATCATACTGTTATGTAATATACAATCAAATAACTAAACTAATCTTTAACACTAATACATAAACAATAACACTTCCATCTGTAACACTCTTTTCTATTTATTGCCAATAATATACATGTATAAGGATAAGAACAACAACAAGGTGACATTATTTTCATAATACAAATCGTCCAAAAATCCAGTGCAAGAAACAGCATAGTCCAATAAAAGTCCTGAATTTTTGCGAAAACAAAAGACCCAAGTAAATTTTTAATAATAAAACAGATCAAAACATAGGTAATATTTACTCATTTTCATGATTTTCTAGAGTATGTCAAGTCTTCCCCACCATTCCAACGTACAGAATTTTTGACACATATTCTTTAAAACACATAGTAACCAAGCTCTCATAAATCTACTACCCAAAATTAACCACAAAAAATGTTTTAAGTAAAAAAACGTCCCAGGTTCCTAAATTTAATTTTAAAAAACTATTCAACCGAACCATTAGAAAAAACATTGAAAATACAGCTTTATTATTTAAAAAATAAAAGATTTTGCATTAAGTATTTAAAAAATAAAATATTTTGCATTAAGTATTTAAAAAATATTGACAAATATGATAGCTGTGTGTTTAATAAGTAATATTATTTCAAAGGAAAATGAATTAATCAAATAAATACGATCCTTACTTTCAAGAGATCTAAATATAAACTAAGAAAACAAAAATAAGCTGGACTAACACAAACGCGATGAACACATGCTTATTTGCTTGGAGTTGTGACTGAATTTGGCGGGTAAATCTTCACTGAAACCGTGTGTGTGTGTGAAGGATAACTAGAGGCTCGTTCACCAGCAAGCCATGTTTAATATTACTCCACAAGAAAACAGTTCAACTAAAAACTAACATCACATTTTGAAGCAAAACGAGGGCTATTGACGATGAACCTCGTAATTCTGAACTTCAACCATGTGACGATGATGTCACTTGAATTTATATATATATATATATTCAGTGATATCGGGCTTCAACCCACCACTCTATTGAAAGGACGCTTTTTGAAAGTTCGCAATCATGACGACTAGACTAGCGACATCCCGACGAACAGATAGATCTTAAAATATTTAGGTAAGACAATGAGAAGATTCTTAAACATGTAGTTGAAACGCAATATTGAGGAATTGTAGTTAAAAGGAGCGTAATTACCTTGATTTTTAACAACAAATACAATAAAAAAAAATACTTTCAATATTTTTGAATCTATTAAATAATTAAGGAGACAGAAACATTATCATAATGCAATTTCCATAGTAATACTAATTTCAGACCATGTTCGCCTTAGTGCTGGATGGTATAGACAGTGACTATCAAAATTGAGTATACACCTCTCACTTTATTTTGAAGGGTCTAAAACGATATTGTTCAATACTCCTTTAACATTGAAAGCAAAATGAAGAACAAAGACAATAAAGAATTGAAAATATTTCAATTAACAAAATTTGTACATCAAAGCTCCAAATTTTAAGGCCACGGAATTGCATAAACACTCTGTAAAATTACAATATTTCGTCCCTTACTCCTTTTTATAACAATTCAATATAACAATTTTGTTTTTTTAAGGTACTAATATTTAATTTCTAGGAGAAAAATAATTTTTTTCCAGTTGCGAAAATAAGCTCCTGAATTCAAACTAATATTGAAATTTAGAGAATTGCCACGTTAGGAGTCCACAGCGCATCTACAATGTCATAGCAAATGCGTGAAATGGTTGTGTAACATACCTCACAGTCAGAAGCGACCACGCACCTTATTACAATTGTAGCATGACCTTTTTATTCCATTTTTTTCTTCACTGAAGCTAGAACTCTTCATATACCTAGCTTTCTTTCTGTTTCTTTGGATAATGAAAGTGATTATTATTGTACTTCCACGTCGTTTTCTTATTTTATAACCATTTTACACTCGCATATCACATTTCTCACCCTTCCGCTACTTAGATTTTCTTCGTAACTAATTTTATTACCAATATGCTTAACTTTTGGACGCCAGTGTATAACTATAAAATGCAAAATGGATACATCACCTCGATCGCTCTATCACAGTAGTTCACAACTTTTTCAGTCGCAAACCTTTTCGAAATTTTTAAAATGTTCAGGGACCCCTTTCCCATCTGTCATACCACTGTGTATAAATGTTAGAAAGTTTTTTTTTTTTAATTTATTTTTACTCTATTTTTTAACAATCAAAAATGCTAAAGTTGAAAGTTTAATCAAGCACTACTATTATACAATTAGGTTTAATTGTTATTTAGAAAATGTAATGCTTTCCTTTCATCAATAAAGGCTCCAGTAATTCTGAAGAATATACATATATTTACATAAATCACAGGGAAACAAATTTTCCAGTATGCGACGTACGTTGCGCTGAAATCAGACGTGTCTATATATCAATATATCACCTTCTACTTATGCAGGTCACACCCGTCTCTCTCTCTCTCTCTTTACTAATGGCAACACTTCGGAGCAAAGGAGGAATCATGCCAAGGTGTCAAGTACACATTGCCAATAGTAATCACACATTACACGTTACCGCTAAGATTTTGATAAATTAAAAAATAAATATACATCTGAAACAAAAATATTTAAATACTGTGATTGGGGGTTTACAAAAATTACATTTCTACACGTGAAAATGTGAAAATTACTCATATACTGAACAAGATACTAACAAAAAAAAATCTTAAATCACTGATTAAACTTAACAATGCACTTATTAGAACATATCAATAACGACTGTATTAATATGTTCTAATAAGTGCATTGATTAGAACATATCAATAACGACTATATTTCAAGAATAAGATAGCACTTCATACAAGAATATTGCCGAAAATTATGAATCAGATGCAGCTTAAATATAAAAAAAAATACAAAAAGAAGTCATAAATGTAAATAATAGAAGAATAAAATATTTAGCATAAGCTAAAAACAGGGAAAAAAGAAAAAAAAAAAAAAAAAAAAAAAAACGCATGAAGAACTTTTCGTTTCTTTTCCCATTTCTGAGAAAATATTTCCGACCAATTCTTTCCTCCTTAACTAACTTTCTTTATACTTCAGTTATAAATAAAAACAAAATCTCTCAATAAATATTTCTGTACTACAAAATATTAAATAAAATATTCCTTATCGACATAACTTTGTAAAATACACAAATCAGTTAAATTTGTATTACTTAATACATCACTTTATATGTAAATATATCTTAATACTGATATTAACAAGTTAGCTCAAAGAATACACATGTAAACAATACGAAATATACACTGAAATCCGATTACAGACAATTTCACTAATAAATAACGAAAAATTTAAACGATTGTTATTCACTTAAACATATATAAACATAAACGACAATACTAAAAATATTGTTATGAGTTATCAATAAGTTGTCTAGACAGAGCATCAACGGTGATAAGCTTACCTCCTGTCCAATATTCGATGTAGAGACTGTATTTTTGGAGAGCAAGTGTCTTTTTCTGCAGCTTCGATTATTGGGAAACATTTTTAACCCCAAAAATCAGAAAGTTATGGTCATTAATCACTTTTAAAGATGATCCGAATATCCAAGGCTCAAACATTTTTAAAGTTCACGCTATGGCATAAGCTTCTTTCTCAGTCCTAGGACAATGTTGTTGTGGGATAGTCAATTTTTGATATGCATAGCAAAAGGGATACTGTTTCCTATCATCTTTTTGTGACAGGCAGTCTCCAACACCTATTATTGAGGCTTCCTATTAGAAGTATGCCAAACTGTTACTTCTAAGTAATTTATTCCAGAGTGTTAGTACCAGTTTGGTGATAAGTTCCAATATCCTGTTACCAATCCAATGATCCAATTACATTTGTTACATATTCCACAAACCTGTTACGTTAATTACATATTCCACGACCCTATTATTTTTGATTAATATATGACAATATTACGCTTACATATTCCATGAGCTTGTTGCAGTAAGAATACATTCCTGCACAATTTCACTTTTAGAGAATATTACACTATTATTCCTACTTTTATTTATTTATTTTTTTTTTGCTTGTGTTCAATTTTCTCTTACAGTGTTTAAGCAGATTAATTTTCGTAATACTTTTGAAATTATTTTCATAATAAGAAATAACCAAATAATTGTTTGAAATATTTACATTTTTCAACACAAATATTATTTTTAATGTAAAAGTAAAAAAATCATTCTATTTTTAGTCTCTAATAAAAATATATAATTTATTCCACCTTTTTTGAATGAAATTGCAACTTTTTTTTTGAGTGTCGCAAATTGAATACTTTTAGCACTTTTCAATAAATTTGAAACGCAGAATTGCTATAATTGGAAATTAAAAATAACATACTGATTAAATATATTATACTTTATAATTATTGTAAATATCGTAATTCACTGGCTTAAAAATATTTTAGGAGCCCCAAAAATCTTATTATATTCCGAATTCTAACAGAATATTTCAAAGAAACATATTTCGCTGACTCACGATAAAGTTTATTGCAAATACAGCATCAATACAAACTGTTATTAGTAGTTTGAAAAATTCACATTTAAATTCACTTGAAAGTTTAAGAAGTAATTAAAAATTTTTTTTATCTATATAGGTGACAAATAATTTTGGCTGAAAAACAATTTTCTATTATAAATTTAAGTTAATTCTGGAAAGATAAAAAGAGTACACAGATGCATTTATACTCATTTTCATAGGTTAAACAGGTTTATGCAAAATAACACTTACAAAATTAGAAATTATAACGATATTTAACAAAAATATATTTTAGCAGTCATTGGATCTCTCCCCAAGTTCGTTTGGTTGTACCCGGTAAAATCAAAACCTATATATATATATATACACTTCAGAAGAAATAATAATAAAAAAAATTGGACAAACAAACTTTATGTTTGGAAATCCGCGTTTCCTTTCACCGACAGGTGGAACAGCATTCACCTCAGACGAATTTCACTTATATTGTGCTGAATAAAATTTACTTATTTCATATTAATGCAAATTTACTTACTTAATATTATGAATTTCTTTACTTCATATTAATGCAAGAGTTTGCCATGTGCAAATGGTCAAGTTGAACGCCTTAATCAAACCATTATTTCTATCCTTTCTAAGGTGTCCGAAGACGATCCAACGTAGTGGTTCAAATATGTTCCAAAAGTACAAGAGGTTTTTAATTCGACATTCAGACAAAGCATCAACACAGCCCTTTTCGAATTACTCCAGGTACAAATATTAATAATAAAACTGATTTGCATTTTCAACAGTTAATTGACAAACAATTACAGCTTGAATTTAACGGCAATAGATAAATCTTACACGAAGCAGCAAAATAGCAAATTTAAAAATTGCAGAATGAGAACAAAATGTCTAACAATCTTCAACGAAAAACTCCTCGTGATGTAATTTGAATAATTTGGTTGCTCTTTACAAGAAGCAGCAATGATCTAGACCAGGGGTCGCCAAAGTGGTCTATATAGACCCCTAGGGGTCTATTTAACTACAGTAGGGGGTCTATCTGACCCAAGGGGTCGAATGGGGGTCTATTGGGACTCGAAGGAAAAACAGTTCTTAATACGCAAATCACACATATCTAACTGCGTACGTAAAAATTTAAAATATTTTTATAATTGACTTAATATTATATTCTTTATAGAAAATAAAATAATAAATCAGAAAACAATCTGTCCCTTTTTTCCTTATGTGTTTTCGTATGTATACCGTGATGTCACAACTTGACCTTGTGACCAGTTTGTAATTTGCACGACTCACGGTTAAAATTGACTAATTTCGAACCCAATATAGCGAACCTTGCCAAGAAACACCAGGCACACTCATCTCATTAAGAAGTAAAAAATCTGTAGCTACTTTACTTACCGTTTCTGATTTATTAAATATTTAGACTAATATATAGTTTTATTTTAATTACCTGAAAATTACCTTTGTGGGGGTCTATGGATATTTCGAAATATTATATAGGGGGCGATGATCAAAAAAGTTTGGCGACCCCTGATCTAGACAAAAGCTCTGCAACAAATTCCTTGGACTAAATAAAATCGCAGAAGTGAAGCCTAATGATACTTACAACGCAAAAAAATGTAAAAATTTGTTGGTCCCACTAAAACGATTTCTTGTGTCAGGTATCTGAAACCATAGCTACATGGATGAATGTTGCTCGTATATTCATACGAGTACATCACTTCATCGTTTACTTCACAAGCTATGACTTTTACTTATGACATTCTCACCATATTCTCCAGATTTCTTTGTACTGTTTGTGTTAATTCCATCTGTATATCTATTTTATTATTACGTGTTACAAGTCTTTCTGATATATTTGAATTTTACTAATTTTTAAATTTGTAAGTTACTAATTATTATTTTAAAGTTTTTGAGTTCTTTAATTTTTATACAATATGCTAAATAATTATTTCATTCGAGGATGCATGCCCAGTGGTGGCCAATGTAGGATTCGATTTGCATTCCCACATCTTCCTTTCATTACATGGCTCCCCCTAGAGAAGGCGTTGGCAAAGTGGTCTATATCGACCCCTGGGGGTCGATATAGTATAATTAGGGGTCGATGAATGAATGCTATTCAATCACGAATTTATGAACAGGAACGGAGTACGTGCAACTTTCGCTTGGAATCCCTTTTGTAGCTACAATATAGTAAGTAAAGTTTTTATAATAGATTATGGCTTATTTAATTTCTCATTCCTGCATATTTTTTAAAATAATTATTTATCTTTTTATACCGTTTAAAGTATGCATGTTTCGTGATGGGTTCTAGACTTGTCGAAAATGATTCTTGTACCGTTTTGTTATAATATGGCCAAATTTGATCACAACCTCTTAAATCATGACTGATAAGTTTGCGAGGAACACGATGAACTATCAAACCAATTATTATTACACGTCGAAATACGATAGTTGTCAATAGGTGCATGTTTACAAAACTTGTGGAATTGTATAAACAATTACAAAATTTCGTACTGGAATTAATCCACATTTAATTGACGAATTGCAAAAAATAAAAAAGTAAACAAAAAAAAATAAAAATAAAAACGATATTTCTTATTTG
The DNA here is from genome assembly GCA_019974015.1 of Nephila pilipes. Classification (NCBI taxonomy): domain Eukaryota; kingdom Metazoa; phylum Arthropoda; class Arachnida; order Araneae; family Nephilidae; genus Nephila; species Nephila pilipes. The sequence continues at coordinate 668,607 of BMAW01004766.1, read as the reverse complement.
GCCGATGTATTTGCAAAGTTCAATGACATTCAAACACTAATTCAAGGAAAAGATACTACATCAATTCAAGCACGAACAATTATTTTAAGCTTTCAAGATAAATTAAACTTGTTTAAGTCTTGATTGCTACGTGAAGATTTTCAATACTTTTGAAATTTACGGCAATTGGATATAATCGACGTAAAATTGGAAATATCTGCAAATTATCTTCAAAAATTAGAAGAATTTAAATTACGCTTTGGAGATATTAAAAATATAGATATCCCAGAATTGACTATCGCGGCACTTTCTGCTCAAGTTGACAACGATAACAATAATATAGTGGCGAGTGCCAGTCCGGTGGATTCCTTACTCAGTATCATATTGAAGCTTAGGATTTTTTTAAATATTAAAACAAGCATATTAAAATTGTGCTTAATGAACGTGCATTGAGGGTGAAATTTTTTATAGATTTTGAATTTTTTTTTTTTTAGTAATCTTATCTTAGGATAAGATTATAAAATTTTTATATTATTTTTTTACTATCCTTTTTTTACTCCCTCAATGCCTTGCATAGATTGTGTGTAATCTTCAGCAAGAGGAGAGTATTATTTTATATGATTTTTGACATTTTTTTAAATATTATTATTGTAAAATTACAATAGTAATAAATTAAATATTCCTTAAACTTTTTTCGAAGATATAAAAGCAGAAAAAAAAGGAAGGGAAAAGTAAAAATGGTTCTTGTTTGGCTGGGTGTACAGCAATGATCAGCAAACTAGTTCAAGATTACAACAGGCTAGTTCAAGGGTCTACTGCAGGGTAAGTAAACAGTTGATGAAAAGCTGAATAGATGATGATGTAGGTCTGGGAGTGAGATGGTTGACTGAGAAAGAGGTTATTGAAGGAGTGTTGAAGGAAATAATTAAAAGGGCCAGAATTGGAATGCGAAGTGTTATGGAGGAATTAGATGGAAATAATTATTGTAAGAATGGTAGGGTAAGACATGGTCTTATTATTTCGAGCAAAAATCAGCTGGTTAATTAGCTAATAACCCCTTATTAGTGGGTTACTATAATTTGTTAGTCTATTATATATAATCTTCTAGAGAGATAGCTGATGTGTTTAATAATAAGGATATTGAAATCCTTGTGTGTGACAGAATTTCTGACATACCAAGGTGAATTAATAATCATGCGGATGATTTTATTTTGAAGGATCTGTATTTTTTTAATGTGGGAAGATGCGGCATGGCCCCAAGTAGGGGAAGCATAAAGTAGGATTGGGGGGATTACTTGTTTATAGAGAAGAACTTAGCAAGAGTTAGAACTGAATTTCTGCCAATTAAATGTAAACAGTTGTGGATTTGGGTCCAGCATTTGTCAATTATTGATTGGATATGAAGTCTGAAGGTGAGTTTGGAGTCCAGGATAATTCATAAGTATTTCACTTCAAATAAGTTGAAAATAACTACAGCCATTTGCTAGATAAAGTCACTGAATTATTAGTTGAGCTTGAAGCAAAGATGCTTTTGAATAATTTAACTGTGAATAATTTTTTTTATGAATATAAATAATACGCAAAAATATCCAATATTTATAATACGGCATTTCACTTTTTAATTGCATTTCCAAGCTCCTATGCAGTTGAATCTGGCATCAATCATGTTAATTCTATTTTAACAAAGAAGAGAAATAAATGGAATATGGAGCTCCAAGACGAAGTAAGACTGAAATTAACAAATTTTAAACTCAATATTTGCTAATCTAGCCAAGAGTCATCAAGTACTCCTTATCATTGATTGGTATAAAAAATTTATTTTGTCAAAATTAAAAGAGAGAAAAAAAAACTTAACTGCTTCTTAAATGATTTAATTTATTTAAGAAACAGGTAAGTTTTTTCTTTTGTTATTCTTATAGAGGAGGTCGTTAAGAAAATTTCAAAATTTTTGGGGGGTCGATGATCTAAAAAGTTTGGTGGCCCCTGGTCTAGAGTTACGTAACTGCACACATACAGCGCCACATATTTTGCTGAGTCGAATCAGAGAGTGTCGAGAGACGAAACGTTGTGTACAGGATGCTACAATGTGTACTTTTATGTCTAAAATATCTACAGAATTAATTTTGTTCCGGCGCTTGTAAATATTTGCCCTTAATAAATATGTGTTTAACATTATATGGCTCTGTTTAGCTCTCTCTCTCTGTCTCTCTCATATATATATATATATGTGTGTGTGTGTGTGTGTGTGTGTAATTTCCTTTTGTATGCAATTTGTTATTATAGAGTGGGTTTTTGTTTTTACTTCGATTAATTAGTTTATGTTGAATATGTAAATATTTATAAAAAGTACTTATTATTACAACAATAATTATTTTATGAAATTAAGTCAGTAATATTCTGAAAATTGTTGAAAGAAAAACATAAATATTTTTTTCTCTCCCATATGATTCATTTTATCAGCACTAAAATTGTTTTTACCCAATGTTACGTAACTAAAAGCAATCAGACCACTTTTGTGACAGAAAAGAAATCCCCAATATTATGAGCTTGTTACACAAAAATATTTTATCGTATTTTTGCCCTTCCCTTTATCGTATTTTATAAATATGGAATTTACAGGAATATATCTTATAATTATAAATTTTTACCAGAACTAGGAAAGTAATTTATTTTTTACAATACCGGAAGATGAAATATGGAACCTATTTTATATCAGAATAAAAATAGAGCAGAACACATTTTATTATACTGCTCAAACGAATGCGTGCAGCTTATTAAAATATGTTGCAGTTTACAGGACAGAGAAATCAAATGTCAAAGAGCACTTTTTAGATGGAAAAAAAAGACCTTAGTTTACACTCTTTTCATCTGGCTTGTTCCAGTTGCATTGAATAAACGGATACGTTATTGCTATACACAACAATTTATTTCTCTATTAACTTATTATTTGCTATTTAGAATCACATTTACAACTGAAAGATTAATACATGCGTCACATAAAATCCAAAGATGCATTGTTGCTAAAAGTACACTCTGAATAATTGCAGCAATGTCTTAGGACTCATCCATTTTCGTGATCGTTTTTCATATCTCTCTTTGTTTTTTCCATCTCGAAGGAATTTAAATTATGGAGTTCGTTTTCTGAAAAGGATAAGAATTATATATAAAGAAAAAAAATTCTATAATTATTGTGAATTGAAAGTCAGAAACTATAATATTATCTGAAATCAAGATACTATTACAGTAACCAAGTGTAGGGAGAGATCGATTTTACTCCATCATAGTACAAGCTAAACTGGCTACTTCCAGGGAGCGGTGGAAAAGTGAAGTTGTTATAGGCGCTCTGATAAGTAAAGCGGTCTAAGCAAAAATTAGCTCAGAAAATCCCAGTTTAAGATTAAAATCTATTTCGAATTAAAATTAAACTTGAAATTTAAGAGAATCCTTTGTCCAATGTCATTAAAATTATTTAGATTATATTATTTTTATGTGTTTAAAAATTTAAAATTGTAGGCTTCCTTAAGATTCAGGAAGCGAGCAAATGTAGCTACAGGTGCGAAAGAATATGAAAGGGGAAGTCGAAAAATATTTAAGTTAGAAGTAAGTGTTTTTAAAAAATCTTCTTTAACTTATGACATCACTCGAGTTGAAAAACACCAACTTTGATCAATATGCTTTGGGTGCTTCGAAAATAATGAAGGATGGAAAATTACTATTTAAGAAAACAATATACTAAATAATATACTATAGAGTTGTTTTAGCGCCATCTATTTACGTTACAGGCTATAAAAATTAATTTTAACATAAGTTAGAAGAAGCTTCAAATTAAGCTAGAGAAAGATTCTCAAGGAATAACTAGGATACTCTGAGTTATTTGGCTTGGAAGAAATTTTGGAAAATAAGATCTAAAGCAGTCCGAAAACTTTTCGCTGTCGAAGTTTTACTTAGGTTTTAAATTATTGGAGTTCTATGTTATGCTCTTAGAATTTGAGGGAGTTTGTTAAAAAGATTGTTTATATTGTCTATGGCAACGTGGTTTCTATTTTTAATTTTCTGTGAGTTGCTCCTCCTTGTATGCACCAGAGAAAGTTTACTATTTGCCTCAAAATTATATTGGTAGTAGTGTGCAAATAATAGCCCCCCCCCCGGATAGGGAAGCGTAGAGTATGATTGATGGAAGGCCACCTCGAAATTTCAACAGGAAATGAATTTAGCCATGCGTTTTCAAAATCCCGCAATCCGATATTTTAGGTTGAATGGCTATTACTGAAATAATAAATTCAGTTATTCCTAATTGCCCCGATTGGGCACTGAAATATCACACGCAGTGAAGAAAAATTTAGTGTGTTTTGAGTTTTCAGGTGTCTCGACACCTGTAATGTCAAATCTTGTATCTAATTTCAAAATTTGTATGTTTAAGAATGTTGTCTGACTTTTTCAAAATGCCCATTTACGTTTTAACCACCCTCCTTATTGGAATGTGACGAGTACCACAAACTAAACTTGTTGTCTCCTTGATGAACTGTAGTCAAGGTTCTTTAGAAATCTTGTTAGTTATTCATGTGTTCTTAATGCGTCGAAAACGCATAGTAATGTTTCAATTACTTCAAACGCGACAAAGGTATTTAATAGCAATAAATGATCTTCGCATCACCTAGCTGTGATACCAAAAAGTGTCGAGGCCGATAATAAATCTCATACCCTGTCTCAATAATTATTATTCGTTTCTCTCTTGAGACCACAAGTTTAAAAAAATTCTAAATTGTTGTATGTTTAGAAAAAAAATACGAAAGGATATCTCATTAAATAACAGAATTAATAGTTTTTAGACTTAAAAATACTTTTAATGCTAGCGTACTTTTTCACCTGATTAGTTTGTATCATTCAAAATCAGCTTTTACACTTACCTTATTTGTTTTACAGAAATTGTAGACCTTTTAAAAAGAAATTGTGCACTGGTAGAATAGTTTTGTTTCTTCCTTACAACCCAACTCGTTGCGCCTCATTCATATTATTCCAGATTCCGAGACTAAACGAGAAATTCGGAAAGTATAAATCATTTTTGAAGGTTAAAAGTTATTTGAACTTATTAATTGTAAAATTATTTCTTAGATTATAGGAGCATGACGAATGATTTATATACCAATATTTTTTAACCATTTGAAATTATTTTCAAGATTTTTTTCTTCTTAAATGCATCTCAACTGTCAATAAAAAAGGTTTTTAGAAAATAATATATGTTTTATAATAATGACATAAATACTAGAAATTTCGGATACATCTTACTTTTTCTGTGAATTTCAATAAGAAATTTAGCTTGCCATAGTTGTGCTTCAACTTTAAGGCGAAATTGTGGCGAATCGTATTTCAAATACATTTCCATTATTGATTTACTTTGCTATGGATATCTATCCTTACTTTTCTTTAATATATTTACTTAATATAAATAATATTTTTCAATGTGAATTTCTTGCAATAGTGTTTCATTATTTATTTTGAATTGTAAGTTTAATTTCCAAAAATGTATACCGTCTTAACGTCTTTATATCAAAATTTTGAATAACTTATGAATTCTGAACAACTTATTATATTTAATATATATTTGAAAAATTCGTTATTATTTCACTCGCAGAAAAAGAAAAGAGGTTACTTTTGGGTACTCCAGTCTTTAGGGTGATGCTAGTCCTAACAACGCCTCTAATTATATGTGCATACTTAAGCAAATATTTGCATTCAAATATATTTTTTAATATATAAAATTGAGCTGTCATTTATCAATCAGTTTACTCTATTTTCAAATTAAAAATACGTCCTCAATTTGCTTTAAAATTACAAAACAAACCTAAAAGAGAGAGATTTTGTGAGAGAGTCCGTGGAATAGACCATTGTAAGATCGGTTTACAGGATTTGCAAACAACCACTTAAAATGGTTAAAAATAAAACTTTTACGGTATTTTTTTTTTTAAAAAAATTCCCTCTTATCTTGAAATTTTCAAACTCATTTAACTAAGCGTTAAAAATATATTACTTCACACACTTATCTAAGCAATTATGGCAGTTTATTTCTCCCTGAATTTAGGTAAATAAGACAAAATATTCGAACTTAGCACTGCAAATTTTCTGGAAACATCGGATGATATCAGGAAAATCATAATTGTATTGAAAGGATTTTACTCGTCACTATGAACAGTTTTCATCTAGGAAATAAAACACACAAAGGGCTGTAAAACACACAGGAGGCTGTTATAAATATCCATGTTGTTTTGAAAGGGAATAAATACTACACAAATTTTATTATCAGAAATGTTTAAAAAATAGTACTTAAGTTTATTTAGTAACCAGCGGTAAAGAGCTGTATGGATGAGGTTTCTATTATGATTCAGAATGTCGTCCTCCCTAGAAAGGTGTAACGTCATAGCTCGTAAACTTCGCGTTTTTCATTATTTTTTGTTACTTTATATTTGGAATGTATATTACTTTGTACTCAAATTACATCCTTATTTCTTGATAAAGTGGAAATTGATACACTTCCAGTTAGACAGTCTGGTAGACGATAAGGCGGTGTTAGCTAGAATGGCTGTCTGTTGATGATTTTTGATATAATTCTGTGCATGCCGTATAAAACTCTTTGTCAAAAATTTTGAAAAATGAAATGAATGCCTCGAAATATTTACCACTACGCAACAGAGGGTAAACTTTAGAACATTTGTAACCGAAACCGTTAACTGTGATATAAGATTTTTCTCATGCATAGATTTTTAGATTTTTCTTTGCATACATTTTTGAAAGTCATTACCGCATGCAAAGGAAAACAGTCGTAATTGTGGCGTAATTTTAAACGAATACAAGCGTGAAATGAAAGACACTGTTGATATTGAAGAGGGTCATGACATTAAAAAAGAAAACGACCAAGGCCAAAAAGACTTTAGATCTCAGCCAGCATTTGTATCTTCCCACATCAAAACGATAACTATTGGGAGGGAACTGCACAAACAACATATCTTTGACAGAATAACCATTTCAAGGTCACTTCCGACAGATGTGAAAGCTAAACGCTGTCTCAAATGGTGTAAAGACCCTAAAGCTTAATTGAACGATGCATTGAAGAAAGAGATAAGGTCCGAAAAATCACAGTTCTGTCAATAGACAAGTGCATGTAGTCGCCTGAAAAAACTTCACCAGTAAGCATGGAGTTGACTCTGTCTTGATTTGGGCAGCAATCTCGTGGCTTTCTGCAGACTCTGTTATCATTCTAGAAGGCAGAATAACTGAAAGGGGGGTATTTTAACACATCAGGCGTATTTATATGGTGCAAACATTGTATCAGGAAATGCCATTATTCTGAAAGATAAAGCTCCAACCCTAGACTTGTTCAAATGGGGAGTTTACGGACAAAATCACGCATCCATATCCAAAATGACCATCATGGACTTCAAAGTTATTGAACCACTCTGGTCTATTTTGGGGAATAAAATTCGCAGCCATTATCCATAGCGAACGTTTCTAAGGGACATTTCTTAGACAAGCTGGTTTAATGTGCCTTTTTCTCTTTTTTACCTCCCCTGATATAAATGGCTTAGTGTACCTTTTTCTCTTTTTTACCTTCCCTCATATAATTGGCTTAATATTCCTTTAAAAACTGCACAAGACTTGAAGAATTCTATTCTTAGATCCATTCAAGCCTCTTTACATGCTAAAGGAGAATCTATTTCCTGCTAATGAAATTTTATATTTATTTGTAACCTTTCCATTATTTCGATAACCAATTGTATGTTCTCTGGAAACTATTCTGGAGATGTTGTTTTCTGCCATTTTGACGGTAAAATATCTAAGTAAGCAAACCTTCAGCGAATAAATTCCCTACCTATATCACGGAAAGATTTGCATGTAAGCTCAACAAAAAATTAATTATTAGCCATTTAAGTTTATGAATAATAGTGGAATTAAGGCTCAAGCCCCCGACTCGATGAAAACTGCCGGCCGTGATTCAGCGACCAGGACCACTAGGCTACCATAGTCACGATTTTAAGGCAAAAGAGGCGTTTCTGTATTCATAAGAATATATGTTTGATTCTAGCAACATCCTGGAAATATTAATTAATCGTTATTTGTATTAAAAATCCATCCAAGGCTTAAGGATACGTAAATCGTGTTAATTATGAAGTTAAAAAATATGTTTTTATCTTCCTTAATAGAACCGGATGACCGTGTTTTATTTTTTCCTACTATAAATATTGTTTTGGTTTCAAACATAATTGGCCTTCTCACGGAAAATTTGGAATGAAATATTGTTAATAAATGTTTTCGAATCAGATTAAGCTGATTAAAACGTTCGACAACAAACGATGAAAATGAATCGATTTCTTTTTTTAGATAAATATTTAGTTTTGGGTAGGATGTATATATCATTTCAATATCTATGCGTGAATAAATTACTGTAATTATATAATAATTTACGCTTACTTATATACTGTGATTGAGGAACTTTTAATTGGAGCTCGTGTTCATCCGCTTCCCTGTAGGTTGAGCAATTCCCTGAGCCTTTTTCAGCAGTACGAGCACTTTTTACATCACCTAGTCCACTCCTCGAAACGGGATAACAGCAAATAAGTATCCCCTATAGGAAATCTCGGGATCAGTGGTCTAAAGGTGCAACAATATGAACACTTTTTTTTGTTGTTAATTTTGTTCGAGCCGCTACTGCGAGCAAACACATGTTCGGGAGAATTCCCTTTTTATATAACGAGAGTTTCTTATGTTAATTATATGTTTTACTACTATAAATTCTATTTAAATATTAACTTAATTGTATGTTTTTGTTGTGTTAATAAAACTTACTTAAAACGATTCAGTCAACGCTCTTAATTATTTAAGTTTCACACCAGTTCGATTTTTTAAACTTTAATTTAACAGGGATTTTAAGACGTTAATAATTATTCAATTTCCTCATTTTCTAGGATAGAGTCTCGAAAATTTCAATTTTTCTTCTAGTTGATTGATGAATGCAAAAGGAATAGTAAATTAATAGTTATGTTATTTCAATCAAATGTCCGTGATGAGACAGTAAAGTTTTCGTACTGAAGATATTTTCCCTCAAGTAAAAAGTAGGTCCACAGATACTACCTCTGAATAAAAACAAAACTCATCGCAATCTAACGACGGCAGATTCGATTTCAAAAAAAATCTGAACACACAGAAGCTCTTTTATCTCACTGGAAAGGATGGATCAGCGATACGAGAGATGAGCCAGCAACTTCGAGATTCGCATCAACATTTTCCGCGACTATATAACAAAAAGTGTTTTCTTCAAGACATCTTCTTCAAAATGGCTTTCATCAGCACAGCATGGTTATTTGTTCTCTCGTTACTCGGATCGTCCATTCAACCGGATCGTGAGCCCTCCACGGAGTTGTCCTCAAGTAAGAAACATACGTTTACATTCCTTTTTTAAGGGGAAAAAAACGACCAAATCGATCCATTCTTTCATTCCGAATGAGTCTTAATTCAAATTCAAAATACTCTTTTAAAAATGAAAATGTTCTGTAAATGGCTTATCCCTAGTTCCTTTCAGTTTCAAAAATGTGTGCAAATAAAAGTGAAACTTAAAAAAAAAAAAAAAAAGAGTTATAAAATAAAATTTTATGCCGTGGATTTTCCAAATTTGTTTTGTTATAAAAAACGATGACTTTGTGTTGATACACTAAAAAAATGGAAGCACAAAAGAAGAATATTTTACAATAAATATACAATCTAAAAATGTATATATATATATATATATATATATATATATTCCAATCTTAAATTGATTTTTACAACAGTTTCTAAAAAATCTTGAAAAATTCCAAATATCCAATAATATATAATCCTAAATTTCGCGGCTTATTTTTCTCCCAAGGAAGGCTATAACAAGGGCTGAGGAATATCACATTGACCTCCTACTACCATCTTAGCATTCGAAAGGTGGGTTTCAGCCTGTAGAGCAGAATTTACTTAAGCTTCTAAGGAAAGTTTTTGCATTTGTAATAAATTCTTTGATTGCAAAATTTTCCTTAACTTCGTATAAAATCTTTGTAATTCATCAAATGAGAAATCTCACTGTCCAAAAAAAAATTCTTTTTCAAAATATTCTGAATGACAATAAGCATATTTTAAATAAAAAAAAATGTCAAGTAATGAAATCAATTTACTTTTTAAAAAGAATTTTATCATTACGATTGCCATTTTATTTTCACGCAACTGGTTTTTTATGATTAAATTAAACATACTTTTAAAATTTTGTTAAACTTTACTCAAAAGCTTCTGAGTTAAGTGGGACTCCTTATGTTATGTAAGAGTTTCAAATATTGAGAAATTGTAAAATTTTTACTTGTATGTTTTCAAAGAATCTTACATCGAATAATAGTTGATTTATTATTAACATTGCACTAAGAAACAACACGTATGCTATTCGGTATGAGCCTCGTAAATTTGAAGCGACAAGGATGATACCTGAACTGGGATCTCCCTCTCCAAACTTCCATGCCGCTCTACCAATAGAGGCCTCGACGCACTTAACATGTATCAGCTCTGCTGGGTCTTTAGAGGCATGATTGCTCGAACCAACGGCTCGACCGATACAGCACCTTCTCAACCAAAACCATTACGCAATCACGGCCGAATAAAATAATACGGAGCTGTTTTCTAATTCTAATAGAAGAAAACAATTAAAATAGTAAATTTTGTCTTAAAATATATAAATTATTGAACATAGCTATGAAACCAGATGTGAATTTTAACATATATATATATTTTTTAAGAATTTACATTTCTTTTATGATATGAAACTTAGAAATTCAAAATTTTATACAGTTATCTAAAATAGCTCAGAAATATTCGAAGCCAAAGTCCCTATATTGGAAACAGTCTGCCCCCCTCCCTACTCAATTACCGTATCAGTTTGTAATTTTAAAGTGCTTTTCAGTTTATTATGAAGTGTTAAAAATTAGAAAGTTATCTTAAACAGTCTTGTACTTTTGAACAAGTAATATTAATTTAAAAACCAGCGTTCCTTGTATTAAATTTAAAATAAAAAAATTATTGCCATTAAAATTAACTAAATTAGGAAAAAAAAAAGTTGAAAGATAATCAGAGAAAAATGTTAAATGATTTGTTAAGATAAAGAGATAATATATTTCACTTTTTTCTGACAAAATCAAAAGAGAAGAGTAAAAAAAGATTATAAAATTAATTAGATATTTTCCGGTGTTTTCGGAAAAATTAAAAGGTTAGGGGAAAAAATTATAAGATGAGTTCTCATATTTATTTCGATTTAAAGAATGTATGGTTACTGCATTGTAGTGATAGTAATAATAATGAAACTTCCGAGAACAGAGAAAGTGCGCTCATCAACGAATATCATTTATTTATGCATTTGTAAGTCTGTTGAAGAATTAAAACACCATTTTTTTACTTTTTGCACGTGCTCTTATAAAATCTATTATTTTCAAATACGAGAGGTTTACTCATAATCTTTTTAAAATTTATTCACAAAGTTAATTATCTCCCCCCGTTCTAATTACCACTATTTATCAAAAATAACTGAAATAAATAAGCTGTTCTGAGTAAGTGAAGCTGTTCTGTGTAAGTGAAGCTGTTCAGTTAAAAAGACTACATGATATGGAGATTAAGAGCCTTGAGGCTCATGAGTTACACACACACACACACACACACAATTTTTGTCAATCTCGAAGACATGCAATTTGCTTGCATTTAAATTTTGTTTTTATATGTAACCGCAGCTAATGATAGTTTTTGTTTTCATTATTGTTCGATCTCTTTGTTTGTTGATTTAAAAACCATTAATTCGAAACAAAGTAGAAGGAAATAATCAAGAGCAGTGCAAGAAATACTTGTCCTTGTAGAAACAATTCAATGTGCTAAGCAATCTAATAAAGGCATTGTGAATGTCCCCCCCTTACCTGGATTCTTTGATTTTTTTTTTTAAAAAAAAAGTCTATATCTTGCATACAGATTAATTTAATTCTGATTATCTTAAATTTGCAATCACTTATACGGATTATGAAGAAAAATTTACTTTTATAATATTGATTTTGATTCACTACATTTAAAAAATGAGGAAAAATGTATTTGAAAAAAAAATAGTAATATCTAAATATATTCAGGCTCTGCAGTTAAAAATAAATACTCGTAAACAACATTTCTTCAATGTTTTTATAAACTCGACGATTTTTCACTAGCATGAAACGAGTTGATTATTTTTTTAGGCATTGAAATGTCTTACTGCCTCACTTGTGTTTAATAAGCATGTTTCCACTTTGTAATTTCCACATTAAATATATACGTTATTGCAACGTTCTAGTGTTTTCATTCAGTTGTATAAAATTCATACCTATTTTTCCTGAGAAACAGTCGGGAAATTAGGCATCACATTTTCTCTTTCTAAGGACTATGAGAATTACGCAAGTTATCAATATAGATTTTTCCGATGAATTGACCATAGTACACATCGATTTGTCGGAAGGCGGACAACATATTTCAAGCCTTTAATTATGTTTCCTGTGCATGTTTCTGAAATTTGACTTGGTTTTTGAACAATGGAATCCATCCATTCATTTTTAAAATAATATTTTTGATACCTTTTACGTTTTAATATCTTTTCCAAATGATGTAATTTTTTGTGAGAAACTTATTTCAAACCCTTAAAATACTGCAGAACCTCGCTAAGTCGGATACCTTAAACTAAAATTGGTCCGTATGAAAATGTTTTTTTTTTAATTATTTATCTTATTTTTTATTTTTTTAACTGAAGAAACAATTTTCAAGTTTCCATATTTTTTTTTTCCTTCGCTGAACTATGATTGCATGGAAGGAAATTAAAGGGAGGGGACACTTTACAAATATTATGTTCAAAGTGCACAAAATTTCCCTTTCAGCTCTCTTTACCGGTGACATATTGCGTACGGTACTACGTTGTATAAACGGTTAATGCAATAAACCAGCTTTGAGCGCACTTCTGTTGTACATTAAGTAGAAGTCTTTATCATCTGTAAATAGGATTCATATTCGAATTGCTCAATATAAAGATGATTTTTTTTTGAAAGTATGTTTTATTTCATTGAATTCTTTTCCCATTCTGATGTTCACTTGGATTTTCAGTAATCCGAACTGGCTCTGATCCTAATTAATACTACTTATGATGATTTATTGTAGCCTCATTTGAACAAAAAATGACTTTAGGAGAAGTTTATCACCTCGCACACATTTTTAAGCGTAATACATACTGAGTGAAAAGGAACTCTATCTTCCATTCACTAAATAGGAATTGGTAATGAGTGAAAAATACAGTACGCAAAATACATAACCTACAGCTTCATTGAGGAGAATTGTGAATGCACTCAAAGTCATTTACGAGGGATATTCTGAAAATAAGTTTCGTCGTTTTTTTTTTTAATTAAAATTTACTGCCAAAAATATAAATGAACAAATAATAAAACATATCATCATGAATTATGTACTTTGTACTATTTTTCGACATAGTCACAATCGACACTGAGACATTTATCATGGCGTGCAATAAGTTTGAAGAAACCACTTTTTGGTAAAACTCGGTATTCTGCGTTGCAAGGAATTGTCGCACAGCTTGCTCCACCTCAGTATTGTTTTGGATGGATCTGAGCACGACCACAATGCCAAGTATCTACACCCCGCCTGACACCATCATGCGCCTGTCCATTAACATCATGTCTTATGTTATAGAAGTGTAGTTTTCATTCGTGGATAAGGAGGGAAACCCACTTTGATCTTCATCCTGCACACTCTGCCTCCCTTCGCTGAACATGCAATACCAGCTTCCTACCATTTGACGAGGCATGACCTGTTCACCATACGTGGTCTGTAAGCGTTCAAGGATGACAAGGCCCACGTGCCCATTCATACCGGATAACAGCAGGCACTTCCATTGCCAACCACGTTGTCAGTCATGTCTCCTGATATTCTCTTTTCTTTATTGTTCTGAGCATGCGCCATTCCTCCTTCCATTGAATGTGTTATAACTCCTTCCGTCGTTGAACCAGAAATAGGTGTGGATTCTTATAGAGGTTGTTTGTTTCACCTGGTGTACCATGTGCTCTTTCAAAAAAAAAATGACGAAACTTACTTTCGAACATCCCTCTAACCGCATCGAACGCACAGCTCCATAACAAGATTTTACACAAGGAAATGGCTACTGATATTAGCTGGACCTTTTCTTGGGACATTTTTTTCTCTTAAGAGTTTCTAACGGTTTTGTGTGTGTGTATTTCATTATCTATTAAACAATAGTATTTAAGGAAATATATTTTATTTTGTGAAATTGTATGTTTACATTCAAATTCTAGGGGTGGTAAGTATAATTCTCACAGAATCATTTACGGTCACAGAGAAAATTAAATTTGCTATTGAAAGGTAGAAGTTTGCTACAAAGCACAAGGGTACATCACATTCTATACGTGTGTAACGGGTCCTCTGTCTTGGACCTCTGTGCTACATTTCCTACATCATTTACAGTTGAAACTAGTCCATGGCATACGATTTCCCACAATATTGTAATTTTTGATATCTACAAATTGCACGGGACTTTATATACGGCGCAATAGTATTTTCACGTTTCTCTGTTAGGCCTATTATTAATTATTCAGATTAGATAGTTATTGGATCAAAATATTTAGAAATATGTAAGGATTAAGTAAATATAGTTACAATAAAAACAATCTTTTCTTTATTTGTTACATAAATACGAATCATTTTCGAACTAAATACTCTGATTTTCCGAATATTCAAATTGTACGTGGTTTTTATATATGATGCAACAGCACTTTCATGCTTCACCCATTATTTATTATACAAAATTAGATAGTTACTAACATAAAGCGTTTAAAAATACACAAAATAAGAAAGTTTGTTTATAATAAAGATAAATAAGATAAGAAAGCAAAAAAGAAAAGCACAAAATAAGAAAGCAAAATAAAATACCTTGTTTTACTCACCTTTGCAGTAGTACAAATGTCTTATCAAAATAGGCATCAGTAGCAAAATTTTAGAGCAGAACAGATATCAGATAACGCTTTCGAACTTTCAAAATAACTGTGGTAATTCTATTTCAATTCAATGAACACAGGTGGCAGCACAAAATTGAAGGGAAAATTAATGTTACCAACGTTCTAATAGCAACGCGAATATATTATAGTGGGTTTTGCGTTTCTTTAGTTGTATTTCGTAAGATCATATTGGTGGGAAGTAATCTTTCCAATGTACATGAAAGAGTAAAGGATTATTCCAGGTGGTATGCAAAGCTTAAGGTATTACTAAGAAATAACCGGAATATCTGGATAAAATTTATTCTGCATATTAATTGATCTTTATGTACATGATTTTATAAATTATAGATACTGACGTTGATTTGTTGGGTTTCAGGAAACCGTAGATTGAAGTAATCCGCAATCTAGAGAAGAAAGAATTTAATCTGATAAGTTCCATACTGCTGGCCATTAAAATTGCAGCACTATGAAGGAAAGCAAATTACAAAAAAAGGTATTTATTATGCGTAAACAGTATATATACATTGCTGGCCATTAAAATTGTAACACCATGAAGCAAGTAAATACAAAAAAAAAAAAAGATATCTATTGTACATAAACAGTATGGCATGAAGACAAAATGATTAAATTTTCAAGCAATTTGGGGGTTCATAGGGGTGCGAAATTAGTAGAAATAGCTGCCCCCCTTAGAAGCTAAAACGGCCCTTTCCCAGTTAGATATGGAGTCGAACTGGGCTTGGATGATAGAAACAGTCAATCCATTCCATGCTGCTTCAAGTCTATGCCCCACTTCATCAACTATATTAGCTCGAGAGGAGTGGCCGGCCAGTCTCTCAGCAACCCATGACCAGATGTTTTCAATGGGTGACAAATATGGAGACCGAGCAGACCAGAGCAACGATCGAATACCTTGTGTATCGAGGAAGGTCAGAACACGACGAGAAAATGTTGTCTTGCATTATCTTGTTGAAAGATGACGTTTGGCAGGCCTCGAAGATAGGGAACAATCATGGACGTATGATGCTAGAAATGTATCGATCGATGAAACCTCTATCGAATTCCGACACTTGCTGGTAAGCATTTTTTCTTTTTATTCGAGGCAAAACACGATATTCTGAGCAAACTCCGACCTTACAAAGCGCTTTCTGAATGAGAAATCCACTACACAACTTTTCTTTTATGCAGTGCTTCAGAAGTCGTTTCTCCCTCCTGTATCGCTTAAATGTGCTGAAATACTAATGATATGCATATCATAAACCACTTCTTCCTTTCATGTGATTCTGACGCTCATCAAATCATTTCTATCTGGTATTGCAATTTTAATGACCAGCATTGTACAATGGCGGCTTTCGAAAGGCCAAGAAACGCTGAGAAAAAGAATGTAACTGTGGCAGAAGGTCAATACTGTACGTCATCATGTCATTTGACATCCTTACTAATGGTTAGTCTCCGTTTAACCGCAGGAAATGAGATTCCGAGACTTTAGTTGCACTGAGAACCATGCCTAAGCACTGTAACTGTAGTAGTGAGAGTCCTGAAATCTAACTCTTTCCTAACATTAAAATAAATCAAAGTAATATTCTGTTGTCCTTATGTCTCTTTTGTATACTGTAACAAAATGGGGTGCCTGCCTTGAAAAATAATCTTAAATCCCGAGCAAAATAAACTTTTAGGACTTTATCGTGCCGTAGAAATTGTCTGGAAATTGAGTGCAACATCATCTGCGGAGCTTTGAAATTCCTGAAATGTGAGAATTTCCTACGAAATCAGAGTGGAAGTGATCCAGAATGAACGAATTATTTTGCAAACCCAAAACGAAACGTCCAATCACTCCATGTTAATGACTCCAAAAACGTAGTCTGTGTCATCTTTTTCTTCATCCCAGGGACTGTTCTCTCTCTCTGTCTGTAAATTCGCTTTAAAAATTTTACATGTGGAATTTTATTTATAATAACTCAATTATTTTGATCATTACAAACAATAAAACTGTAAGTACAGCACTCTAATTCTTTTGCATTAAAGATAACTTTTGATCAACATGTCAGTTACAATACAAGATATTGAAGGGGTAATAAGATGCACGAGCATATACCAGATTAGAAAGTTGCAAATATTTCAGTACAGTGTAATATCTTAAATATCATTTATTTGTTATTTAATTTAGTATTGCTCGTGAGCATATCACTTTGTTCAAATAGAACAATAATGAAGCTGGTTGAAATATTCACAAAAAATTAATGGCTGATGATAGCTGCAAGGAATACTGCTTCCTCAAAGATATGAATGCCTGAAAAATTTAAGTATCTAGAAAAAAGACTTGCAGAGTACAGTCATAATAGGAGAACGGTGAATTTTCTTATGGTGGTTCAAGATGAACTTGGCTCATCCTGTCCGATGATGGTGATAAGAAAATCTTGAGAGGTCTAAGACAGGATCAGGATCAGGCGGATTAGCAAACATATCAGAAAGGAAAGGCAAGAATTTCTTTCTCATCAGCTTTTTCTGTGCTCTTCTGATAGTCGCACAAGTATAAATATCAATACAGTAGATGAGGACGCAGAATAGCACAATCTCCACAAATGCACGTATGCAGAAATAAGTTGTTCTAAACTGCAGCCTCGTGGCAAGATGAGAATGTTCAAGTAGTTCTTGTCCGACTTATTGCACAATGAGAAAATGGAAATCAGTACAAGGAAGGCCACTGCAGTATAAAGTTTCGACTAAAGCTAACAAATTATTGAATGATGTTAAATTTAAAGAACCCCGTGTTCGGGAAACACATCAAAAATTATGTGGCTTTAGAGCATTCCCTCCTGAAGTTGATATTGATGAAAGAAAAACTGTAACAAAATATTTTGGGTTGAATGATTCAATTTGTGTACCCAACGTTACATGTGGAAATAATATCTAACCTCTATGAATTAAAAAGATTCAATTTTCCGTTCTTGATCTTGATCTTTTCAAGCCTGAGCGAGGAGCGTAATTCTGAAATTGCAAGCTATATCAATATTGAATTTGAGGTCAACCTTTTTTAACCAGAGAATTTCGCCTAGTATTAATCCACAACAATCGAGGCAGAAAGTGCCATGTCATCGCCTACATAAACTCAAACTTAGAGATCAGAAATAAATCAAAATACTTTCGTTTTTTCGTTTAGACATGCAGTCGAGGAAATAAAGTCTTTTGAGGGAAAGTCTCTCATCGCTATGTGCTTTTTTATAGAATCCGTAGAAAATACAACAGCTTTGTATTTTTTAAAAAATTAGATGTTGTAAAGTGATGTTTACGAAGACTGCCTCAATTGTTTTTTAAATCTTTACATGGGACTTTATTCATGGAATTTATTTTGTGATATCTTTGAGGGGGAATTTCAACAACATTAACCGCAACAGAAGTTCTTAAATTATTAGCGCAACGACGATTAAAATGAAATGAAGATTGGTTAGAATACGTATTCCGAATGCGAGAAATGGGCAAACGATGCCAATATAGATGAAGCCTCTGTTAGTCAAAACGTCATTAATAGAGTATCCAATAAACTGTAATTTTATGGATTGACAAATTAAAAAAAAATTAAAATTGGTAAATTTGGTACAGCTTCTGCAACAAAAAAGGCTTTCACAGAATGTTTCTTCAAATTCACACAATGATTTTCAAAATATTTCTCGAAATAAACTACATGTGCAAAAAACAGATTCTTGACACTCTATAGATCCAATTACCTATCACAAATGTGGTAAAAAACCTTGTTGCTTCTGAGTGCTCTCACACTCAAATTCATTGCTTATCGCAAAGCTGCTAGTCATAAAATTTTAAATTGTTCCAAAAAAGCAAATAAAAGTAATTAGCTACCCCGAAATTCAAATACTCATGCAATCATGTCGTTTCTCATTCTACCTATCCAAGCTTCATATACACATAAAAATTTCTGCTTTAATGGATGAAGGATCTCAAAAAACAATTTTTCGAGAGAATCCACATACAATAGAATTGGATCCCCTCCCCTTCAAACATCTAAAGTAAAACATAGAAACTCAAATAGAGCATCTAACCGGCTACTTACATAATTCCTTCAATATCGGGGTAGCATGCAAGTAAATGTCAGTTTCAATAAAAAATTTGAAACTGACATTTACTTGCATGCTGTCAAAGACAATTTTCTCTTTTTCGATGCAATAACTAGACAAGACTATTAGAGGCAAGCTAAATTTTCAATAAGTTTCATTTCTTTCCTACTCAATATTTCAAACGCTATGGAATAAAATACTTTACCTGATTAAACTCACATTATTAAAGATGATATTAAATATCTAGTTCCTGTATTTATTAGTTCTTATCAGCGTGTGAATACTAAAATAAGGTTAAATAAGGATTTTAAAAGGAGTGTTGTTTTGTCTGATTACATACCAATGAGTCAGAGACCTAGACGTTCTCCCCAAGTAGAATAAAAAATTATTTAGACACAAACTGAAAATAGCTTGACGAAGGTATAATAAAACCCAGTTTTTCCAACTATTCTGCTCTAGTAGTTCTGTGCAAAAAGAAAAAAACGCTTCTCATCGTCTTTGTACTGACTTCGCCAAATTAATAAAAAAATTATTAAAGACAGATATTCTCATCCTCTCACTGATGATATCACTGTTTATCTGGCAAATCCTAAAGTGTTTACAATGTTAGATCTTAAAAAGATTTTTTTTTCAAGTTCTAATAGATACCGCCTGCACAAAATACATTTCTTTTGTTGTTCCGAAAAGACAATATGAATTTTTAAAGCTCCCTTTTGACTCTGGTTTCTCTAAATATTTTCAAATATTCATCAACAATATTTTTCGAAACTTTTTGGTAGATAAATCTCTTGTAATTTATATGGATGATTTTATAATCCCCTCCATAGACGAACCGACAAACTTCCAAAAATTGGGGCGTGGTTTTCAAACTGCTTCTGAGTATGGACTTCAAATAAAATTTAAAGGTCCTCTTTTTTTACAACGGAAAATTGAATTCTTAGGATCTACTTCTCTTAGGAAAAACTTTTGCCATTTAAAACCTTCCAATATCTAAAAAACCAAAGAGTTACAATTTTTCTTCGGATTAACAATATATTTTCGAAAATTTATTCCTCGGTATTCACTTATTGTGAAACCTTTGAGTGATCTGCTCCTCAAAAATGTTCCTTTTTATTTCGGTGAATCACTGCAAGCTTTTCAACAACTTAAGGATATTTTATCTCCCTATCCTGGATTACATATTTTTCAGAGGTTCAAAATTAGAATTTCATATTCATGTCAGTACCTAAGGATTTGTTGTTGTACTTTCCAACAATCTTGTGACGGAAAGTTTTATCCTATCAATTTCAAGGGGGGAAAACATCCCCACCACAAACAAAATATTCAAGCAATGAATTAGAGGATTTAGCTATAATTGGGACAGTCAAGAAATTTCATACTTACCTTTAAGAAGCAAATTTACCATTGTAAAAGATTGTAAAGCGTTTCAGAAAACCATACGCAAAAAAAGAAAAAAAAGCCTAACACCCAATTTTATACGTTTGTTATTCCTTTTAGATGAATTCAAGAGCAAAATTGTTCATCGTCCTGACGAAAAAATGCCTCGCTGTGCTCTCTGGAGCTTTTCTGAAATTGCAGCTAAAATTACAACTGCCCAATTTTCAGACGAACATATTCAAACCTTCAGAAAACTCACCCAAGATAATTTACAAACGGTATTTTTGTTAAAAAAATAGAGTATCTTACATGTATCAGAATGGTACAAAACTGTTTATTATTCCTCAAGGCATGCAAACATAAATCGTCCAAGACACAAGTGAAAAAGGTAATTTATCAGCAAATAAAACTGAAACAATAGTTAAAAAAGACTTTTACTTTCCCAATTTGAGAAAATTGGTTTAAATGTTGTTACAAACTGTGCCAGACGTATTTTTGTTAACTAAAAAAATAATAAAATAAAAAAACGTGTGTCAAACCCGAAGATCTTCTACCTCCTATTCCCAAAGAAAATGTTCCTTTTGATATCTATTACAATGTTTTTAGATCCCCTTCCATTCACGAGCAAAGAATGTAATCATAATTTTGCAGTTGTGGATGTCTTCACTATATCCAGTAAAATAAACAACTACTGCAGGCGCTTTATAAAAATTAAAACAACAGTCGTTTTCTGACATCCCTCTAAAACCATCACTGATCGAGTATCAGCGTTAGCTTCAAAAGAAGCGCAAAACTATTGTGCTGAAGAAAACATTAAGTTGCATCATATAGCTACCGGCATTTCTTGTGGAAACTGTCTAATAGAAAAAAGGTTTGAAACAATCATCCCTGTCCTTGCCAAATTCTCCATGATCCAACTATGAGGTCCAATTCGTTCCCGCAATTCAAAGAACTTTCAAGAGCATAACCAGCCGAACCACCAGAAAATTTCATTAAAGCCTCTAACTGGAGTACCAATAAAATGCAAAGATGATAATTAAATTCCTCCCAATGCAAAGGTGATCCAAATATGTCTCCTATTGCTACATAACTATGGATATTAAATGTGTGGGGAAGTCTTAGGAATAATAAATAAAAATAAAGTTTCTATTTCAATTATTTTTAGTAACGAAATGTTACTAAAAATGGATGAGGGAAAGGGTAAATTACCCTGGAAGAATATTTAAAACTTTATGATATTGTTGGTTACTTTAATCTATGGCTTCCTGAAACTAAGCAAATCAACAAGAATAGCTGTAATTTCCAACATTATGTACATAAGAATCAATTAATATGCAGAGTAAATTTTATCCAGATATCTGCATAATTCCTTAACAATAACTAAATTATTATGATATACTTTGTACTGAGTGTTTACAAATAAATACTCCAACTTTGAAGAGCTGCAAATACTAAACTAAAGAAATTACCACTTTTTTGAACCGATTAAGTTAAGAATAACATTTTAAGGTTTACAAATTATAAGTGTTAAATCACACCAGAGAGAAAGAAAAAGAGAAAACGAAAGCAAGAACTACAAATCATATCCAGTGGTACGATAGTGAGTTGTTCGTACTGCAGATGACGATCTTACTCTTAATCAACTGTAATTAAGAAGCTTTGATTCGACTTGCAGCGATTTTTTTCTTTGGGGCTACTTAAAAGATAAAGTGCTTTCTCACATCTACCGGCGATCATTGATAAACTGAAAACACGAATAACTACAGCCAATCAAAATGTAACACTGAAGGTTATGGGAAAAATGTGGGATAAGTTTTACTATCTACTGGATTTCGTTTGTGTTTCTCTCTTGTGATAGTCACGGTGAATATTTACAATTTTATAAAACTTTAAACAATATCTTAATTTAATTCGTCCTAAAAGATTGTTTAATTTTGTAATAGTAGCTGCACAAAGTTTGGATATTCTTCTGCAAACACTGTATATGATGTTCTAATAAAAAGAAAGACTCCTTGCACTGAATGCTACCTAATAATATCGAGGGAATAGAAAGATTTCCATAAGATATATGGACGATCCAATAACGATTCCTTAAGAAATCGAGAGTTAGTAGAATTGAAAATGAATAAGGTATATTATATTTTTTTTTTTTTTTTTTTTTTTTTTATTTATATATATATATATATATATTACGAAATTAAGTACACAATAGAGTTTTCGCAAAAAAAAAATTAAAAAATCTTACTGAAACAATCAGATTTTTCATAAACCATTTCAAAGTTAAAAAGGGTGTTTTCAGTTTCAGGTTCCCCCATAATCCAAGATACGATCAGTTGCGAGAGAGCCTGCTCCTTCTACTGCAGCCTTTTGCCCGATCGAAAGACACCGCGATGCGCCGGAGAGAATATGGACGAGTGTAGTTGTGTCTAGTTCCAGAAGACATTTTAGTATTAACTAATAAACGTGTCATTGCATGTGTTGGGCTGAACTTTATTTGGACACAGTCTCACACAATTCAAGAAAAATTACAACCCGTATTTATTTAAGGAAATATTGTGCTAGAAATTTATTAAAGGACTACTTGATTTTAAAATAAACTCTAACAAAATTATTAATTAAGTAGAAAAATCCTGCACTAAAATGTTTTTTAAATCGAGTACTAAAGAAAAAACGCTAGCATAAGGAGCACATATTTTTAACCATATTAATTACGTTTCATAGTTCTTTAATTTACCAAAATTATATTAATTTTTTTTTCTTATATATAATATTAACTCAGCCATTTGTGTTTAGAATTAATCTTTTTTCATTATTCGCTTTGATATGCACAGTGCAGGATTCCCAATTAAATGTAATCAACATTAAACTACAATGCCAACAGTAAAATAACGGAAACGGCGATTGACATCCATCTTCGGTTATAAGAGTCGTTGGTAGTTTTTCTAGAAAGTTTATCAACTTCTAATGTTTAGCGGAGAAATTTTTTTCTTCAAGCACATTAACACACTTCGAGGAATATTGAAAAGCATTCCATGTCACTTAACTGCATTCATTGAGGAATGGTTACTGATGTTAACCTGAAAAATTATGAGTGTGCAAGAGTATAAAAAAGACTGAATGCTATCCATTAATATCTAGTGAATGGATGAAGTTTCTATGAGCGAACCGTCCCTGATTAAAAAAAAAATACCCTTAAGATATTGGGGGAAAAAAGAGTATTGAACAAATTAATTGCCTGAGATATATCTGCAAATCGTGGCGAATTCGGCTATAAATATTGTCGTTACAACAAAGTGAAACTATCTAATTTCTCATAAACTGCCTGAAAGTCTATAGTCGATAATTTTACTACTATGTGGTATCGAATATTTTGAACGACTTTCAAATGGACGTTTTCAGTTTCAGGTTCTGTCAAAATCGCTCATACGATCAGTTGCGAGAGATCCTGCGCCTACTATTGCAGCTTCATGACAGGTCATGTGTCAAGCTGTAGCGGAGATAATCTGGACGTCTGCACTTGTTCCGAAAAATAATTGCTTTTGTAACTACAGGAAACCAATAAACTTGTCATTGTATGTGTCGAATTTTATTTAAATTTTCTCACACGCAATTGAGGAATCGAACTTTTTTCTAACTATTAAAATTGTAGTGTAGATTTAAGTAATACATAAAAAAGAGTAAAGTGTTTTGCTTATTTCTAGTAATCTAAGTAACTATATATAATATAATTGTATATATATAATTTAATTATAAGTAACTATTATAATTAAAGTTTGATTTTCAAAAGGCTATAAAAGAAGAACCACTAATAAGATTAAAAGATATTTCATCTAAGTATACGTGAGACAATGAGAATTTATTTTAAGAAAGAAAAAAAAAAAAAAAGAATGATTCAAATGTGGAACGGTAATTGACGCTGTACTAGTCATAAGTAACTAGAAAACGATTGCTATAAAACATATACAAGTTTTAAGATGCTTATTAATAGACGTGACAAGCGCACCACACATTACAAGTGTGATAAAAAGGCAGAGAAAATGAAATTCTTATACATCGTGTGAAAAGGTAGTCCCGACTCTATTATTGAAGTGTCGGGCTCTACTTGAGAAGTTTTATTTTTTTGCAAGAATGGTGACTGCGCGGCTGTTGCATTGAAGAAATTCCGGATATTAAATGCACTGATGCAATCACTGCATTCTGTCTGAAAGAAAATGTTTGATAAATTCGAAGAGGTGGGTTCATTTGACATGGAATATTTTAGACGGCGGAAATCATTTGCTTCAACGTCAGATGAGGATGTGGATGTGTAGCGCGTACGTAACAAAGAGATCATAACGAAACTCTGACCTTTACCCTTTTTTTTCGCAAATATTTACTGCTACTAAAATGAACATAGCTTATGATAGAGAATTATTCGCAGTCTATCCACCATTAAAAGCTAGATTTATGATAGAAGGAAGTAGTTTTATTGTATTTAGCGACTATAAGGCTAACATTTGCTTTTAAGTAAATGTCTGAAAAATGCTGTAAAAGATAAAATCGATAACTTGATTTCATTTTTCTGTTCTCAACAAACATAAAAATATTTAATTTACTTAGAATATAATCTCTGGCACTTAATTGGGCTTTTATATACATTAGATCATCACGAAATCGCACCGGCACAAACAGATAACAATGAATTGACTAATTTAGTAAATTCTGGAAAATTCCTGAAATTTTAAAAAAAATAAATTAAAACTCACTTATTATGAAGGAGAATTATATTGTGATTTAACTGCTGATATGGCACGTCTCTATGTACCAGAAAAATTCAGGAAAATTTGTTTTGCTAGCGTTCACTGTTTAGCTCACCCTGCTATTAGAACTTCTTAAAAATTAGTTCGTAACTACTATGTGTGGACTAACATAAACAAATATTCTACAGCTTGCGCTGAACAGTAGATCATATGCCAACGCTCTATAGTGCATAGACACACCTCAGCCCCACTTCAAAAATTCAGTGTCACGTCGACATGTTTTGATCATGTTTACTTGGATATTATTGAGTCTTTTCCCTCTTCAAAAGGAATCGTTTGACCGCCATTGATCGCTTTACAAGATGGACAAAAGCTACATGTCTTCCTGACATTCAAAGTACAACAATAGCTGACATATCTTATGCGAATCGGATTACTCATTTTGGCGTATAATCTACAATTACAATGGATTAAGGATACCAATTCGAATCATGCCTCTTTTTTAGCCAGATTACTCGGGATAACACGAAAACGTACAACAGCTTACCACACTCAAAGCAATGAGTTGATTACTAATTTTTGATTCAAACATATACAAATTTTGAAATGCATACTTGATTTCAGTATTATTTGTACAATTCATGGTCTTATACAATACTAGCTGATACCCGCCCGCTTCGCTGGGTAGACGACAATATTATACTTTGGAACCTATACGTAAAATATCAAGAAAATTTTCAATTTTTAAAAAGTTAATTATAATCTAAATTTAAAATTTTACGAAATTGGTTGTCTGCAATAATGGTTATCCATGAATTTCAAATACATAAGAAAAATAAATTTTTTTAGTAAAAAGTCACCACACACATATATAATATGGATAAAATTCATTCCACCGTATACATGTTACACCTAGTATTGCCAAAGATGCAGCCTTTTGTCAGAAGATTCATCATGTGCTTGGCTTTCAAATGAAATACCCTCTCAATGGCATCGTGTCTATCATAAAATTTTTGTCCTTGCCTCAAGACATCTTTGATTTCTGACCATTTAGGATTGCAAGTGACTGCAATCCTTAAAAAAAAAGTCCTGCAAGTCGGGACGTCCAAAATGTCATAGTGCCCCGAGTTCGTTCATGGATGTAGCGAGGTCCTTCAGTAAACGAAGGTTGTCTTACGTGTGCTCTACTCCGTAAGAAGTCGCCATTTTAGTAATTTTCAAAATCCCGCTAAGTTTTGGAGCTAAACTACATTTTCACCAACCGTGGGATTCCAAACTCATTTATTTCTATCGCTAAATATGTACGTTTCCTATTTTCGACATGCACAAAATTTCACATAAAGAGCCCCTTCGCCAAAATCTTGCCAATCCTCCATCAGTGCTTCAATATTAAATTATTTGGTATTTTTCCATTTCGCACGCGCAAATCTCAGCAAGTAAACTTATTGGTGATAATACACCAATAGAAATTAATTGGTGATAATGCACTGTATACATATGAAAAATATATTCCGTTTGGCTTCGGTCTTATCATTTTTGACGGTAAAGTCGCCAAAAATTACATAAAAGATGGATAATAGTAGAATAACGGATATATAACGAATGAAAATTACATTTTAAGACATCTGTAAAATCCGATCTTAGTGAGTGTCTACATCGCAAAATGAGCAAGTATGCTAAATTTCAAGTCAATCGGTTGTATAGTCTTTGAGATCTCGTGATGAGTCAGTCAGTGGTATTTCGCTTATGTTTATATAGATAGATACTGTTATTCATAAACGAAGAAAATAACTAATCAGTTCTGATAAAATAATAAAATAAAATATAATAATGGAAGAAAATAAATTTTGGAGAAAGGATATTAGAGGTAAAAATCATTAGATATTTAAAAGTGCAATTCAAAATGTTAAGGGGAAAAAAATTGTGCAGTTTTCTTTTAGTTATAATTTATTTTTTAATAGATTCTTATATACGTTAGCAAGAAAAATGCAATAGAATAAAGCAATGAATAAATATTTATATGGTAATGTTATTTTTAAAAAAAGTTTTCTCTGCATTTTTATTAAAAAGTTTCAATGAAATTGCACTTGCAAATGCTTTTGACGTAATGTATCACTTAATGAAATGCACATTTCTTTTAAACTACTATAAATAATAAATTAATATGCTTGAAATGCAATTGCGAGAATTATCATCTATATTTCAAAGATCTATCTTAAAAGTTTTAAATAAAAAAAAAATAACACAAAAATTGAGCGAATTTGACAATTATAAATTTCTCGGCTAATAGAAATCAAGTACATTTAAAAAGAAGAACGATTAATTAATTTTTAGTGTGCAATGAAACAGAAATTGCATCTTCTCTACTAAATTTAATCTGAAGCTAAGCGCATGCAAGCTCAAAATTTTTATTATTTTCTGTGCATACAGGTTAGTAATGTTTCAACATGTCGAAACATGATGTCTTCTAAAATTACGATTTTATTTTACAAACGCATTAATTTATAGAGAAAATGATGGAAAGTTTTTTGATAAAAAATAGTTTATTCAAACTAAACAAATTCATTAATATCAAAGAAAACAATATCAAATCAATAATATATAATTACGATATCTACATAGCGTTTCCCTGCAACTGTTCTCTTAAGAAGAAAACATTTACAAAGATTTCATCAATTCGCCAAAGGAAGTTTAAGGAATGACTCCTTATCTTGATGGTGTATTTGGTGACCATTTTGGTGACTTGGTGAGAAACTTGGCGATGATTCCAGAAAGTGCTTTAATCTTGGTGAAATCTCGATTCGGAAGAAAGTTACGGACTTTTCCTGTGTTTTTCCTGTAATGCCATAACTGTTTGGAACAGGTATAAATACGCCTGGAGCCTGAGGCTGAGCAGTCAGTTTGTATTTGAAGTCTGCCTTTTAAGTGTACTTTGGAGATTCGTCCGTTGTGCGAACTAGTACGCTAGTGAGCCGAACGTTGCTGATACAACTGTGACTGTCATTACAAGTGCTGTTTTTGTCCTTGTATCTGTATCGCTAATCTATGCAAGTGCTGTGTTTTCTGTTTGTGCTGTTACTGTTCATGTCTTGCTACCTTTGTGTCATCCTGAATATTTGTGAATAAAGCATAATTTGCCGTTATCTTTCTATTTGGATTGATTTCACTTGTATGCACCCAAAAGAGATCGAGAATTTTTACAATATATCTTGGTTTAACTCGTATCATTTCCATTCTCGTATACCTTCCACATATTCATTCCTCAATTTCAGAAATCTCTTTTTCATGTAGTCACACTCTGATATCTAATAGTATTAAATACTATACTTCAGATTTGACTTTATGAAGGTGGAGCCACAAGAATTTGCATTACCGTTTTCTATCAGTTTACATTAATTTGTTCACAAATTTCATTAAATAGAGATTAGTTTGCGGGATATGGTCCCTCAGAAGCTCACAAAGTGAGAACAATATGCTCATCTTTTTCCATCTAATTTATTATTTAAATCTAAGGATTATTCTAGAATCATTAACATATTTCATATTTAACGTTTTACTAATAAATAAATCGAGTGATTGAAGCTAATCTCAGAACTAAATTCCACGCTTAAGCGCAATTTTTTTTCAATAAATAAAATATCGAAATACTTTTTGAGGCATAATACTTTTTAATAATTGAATGCAATGACAATATGCACAATAAATAAGGGTGTCAGAAGATTCGGAGGTTATTCGTTCCACACATGTCCCTCTTCGCTTCCGGATTGGCACTTGTAGACGTAAGCAGAAATCGAAATGTCGTCCCTGTATCGCATGCAACGGGTATCGCTGGAGCATTCACACCTGAAAAATAAAATACATTTATGTTTAAATTCCCATTAGGTACGAAGTATTCAATTTTACTGCGGGCTCGATGTTCCAGTCGCTATAGATCTGCCTTGTAGTAAAATCTGCAAAAATCATCACGTTGTCGTGGAAGTAAGTAGAGAGGTTTTTCAGCTCTTTCACTTAACGCTTATTCAAAAATAAAAGGTCTGTCATCCCCGTTTCTAATTACGACATTAATATGTAATCAATCAATGAACCTTATTTTTCTAAAATCCGTTGAAAGAAAGCGTGAAAATGCAGCCAACAAAAGCTAGCAGTGTTCTGAACGACCAAGTTCAAAATAATCAGAATTTCCGTAGAAATTTATATTGAAAAATTTATTTCATTGTGCATGTGCATTTTTCTCAGAGATTTATACTTTTCTATGTCCTTCTATCATACCTGAATTAAATGACCTATTTTTTGTCGTTCTGATATCTAAAGCAATGAACCAGGAGTATCACAAATAAGTGAAACAGCGTTTTCGATAACCGTGTATTTCACGCGAGTTCTCCTCACTCCAATAAGTCGGATGCTTAATTGAAATTGTGAATTGAAAAAAGTAGAGAAGTGACCATTGTAAAGTATTTTCATGATTTTTTTGGGTTTTTTTCCCCCGAATTATCTATATCAAGGTACATAGCAAAAATAAGAGTTTAATTTTTGAAAAACATAATTCCTTTTGTGCTAGAAAATTGCTTTTCTTCCTCAAACGATTTAATCATTACGGCAAAAGACTGTTAAATACAAAATAATTCCACTACATCTATACTGCAGTAATTAATTGAATGGTCAGAAGTTTCGTACTGAAGATGCCAAGGAAGATGTTTGGGTGGACCGTATTGCGAGTGTAGAATAGGTGAAAAGATTCGACACGCATTCACGCAATTTGAGTCATTTAGGTCAAGACGAACGCATTGATTTGGATTTGCAGCAACTGCACATAAAAATTCAGTTTCGCTTGTCCGAATATTCCGACAAATAAAACGCAGTCTGCTCATTTAAAGAGATAGCTCATATCCTTTAAAATTTAAAAGAAACTTGAATATTTTTTTATTTTATTCAATAGAAAAAAATCTCTTTATGAATTTTTAAAAAGAATTTGAGTAAAGATATTACCAATAGAATGGAATTTATTAAAAAAATAAAGAGAGTGGAAATTGGGATCTAAGCAATGTTTACATTTTGGCTGCTCGGTGACAACTGTCATTTCGCAAACAACAGCAGTTTTTTCTAGTTGTTGCTTGTTGCTAATGTTTAGAATTTTATTATGATTAAATACCAAATAAAACCTCAAATATTATTATTCTTATTCCAAAAATCAACTACAACTTCTAATTATCTATAATTGTAGTATATTTTTGTTTTTATAAATTGTGAATCTGATGGTTCGATTCCATATTTTGAAGTGTAATCACGTTTGTACGATGTAAACTTTGAGTATTTTGCGGATTGTTATTGTGAGCTAGATTTGACTCAATAGTGCTTTAACGAAACGAAGAAGGCAGCATCAGCAGTTTACCGAATTTGAGCAAGATCGTGTAATAGGGCAACGAGAAGGTGGATTTTTTTTATAATTTCGTAACTTGACAAAGACACATGCATTATACATAATTTTTGGCAGCAGTGGTCACGGTAAGGCTCTGTCTCAAGTAGCCCGAGTTCATTGCACACACGACTTCTACTGAAAGGGTTGACCGCAGCATTCAACAATTGGTTGTAGCGCATCGAGCTGCACTTGGAGCAGAAATTCGAGCTTTTGCTCGCCCCATACAGCTAACTGCAGCAAACCGATTATTTGAGGTACTTCTCCGAGTCGATCGCTCTGTTACGTTCATGCCTCTAACTCCAAATCACTGCCATCTGCTACTTCAGTGGTACCAAATTAGAGCACGTTGAAGGGCGGAGTGTAGATCTTTTGTGTACTCAGATGAGAGCCATTTTTGTCTTGGTTACAGTTTTGGTTACAAGGTCAGGTGAGCGCTTGGAATCAGAGTATCTGCAGCTTTAACACACTAAAACTAATCAAGAGAAGATCTGGGGAACAAATTCCTGTGACAGCAGAAGCATTCTCGTCCTTATCCCGTCACTTTGATGATTGAACCAGTTGTATTGCAATTTTTGATCACAATTCCAAAGGTCCTTTTCCAACAGGATAATATTCATCACCATACAACTTATGTCATGTTACGTGTTCTAGAGAATAGTGACATATTGACTTGACCTGCAAGATCACCACATCTTTCTACCATCAAGCACGTTTGGGGCATTATTGGACGACAAATCAAGTTCTTCCACAAGCATCACGAACCGATACTTTTGACTGACCAAGAACAACAGGCATGGAACTCCATCCTACGAAATGACATACGGCACTTGTACGACTCAATGTGTTCACGTTTGGATGCCTATATTCAAAACCTAAGCAGTTATTAATGTACCATCATTTCTCATTTGGTACGGTTCTTCTCGCGCATTATTTAATCTGTGAATTTGAAACATAAGTCAAATCAATGCGTTATCTAGACACATGCTATGCCTAAATTTCCTTCCTCTAAACTAATTTCCTTTTGGTTGGATTTCATTGTATATATAAGCTGAAAATATGCCAGTTTATTCAAATGTCAAAACAAAAAGAAAAATGTGTGTATTTTTGCATATGTATAGGATCACAAAAAAAAAAACACTAATTTTTCAAATTACCTGAAACGGAATAACAGATTTTATTGAGAACGGAACTCTATACTTTGGTATTGAATACCAATTTTATTTGATGAAATTTAAAATTATATCTAGCCCATTCAATTCATAACATAAGAAAATCGCTTATTTATCCTTTCATAAGAGTATCCATATTGCTTTGAAAACGATTAATTTACAGTCAGGAAAATCGAGAGACACGTAACATGAATGAAATCTTTAAAAAAAAAAAACAATTTTCAATGAATAAACATAATACATTTGATGGATAGCTCAACAGAATTTTGTATTTTTGAATCAGAAATTCCTTATGTACCGAGCATTATTTTGAATAATCTCCACATATTTTCATTACACTTGTTTACGTTCTTGAAGCTCGAAATTATTAAATTAAAATTCGATGAAATACCAGAAAATAAAATAATACAAAAAAAAAAAAAAAAAAGAGAGAGAGAGAGAAATAAATAATTAATAAGAAAAGAGTAAGAATTTTTGAGAAATTTTAAAGTTATAATGGATAGAATGAATAATTTTCTTCATGCATTTTATTGTTCTGTTCTTAAAACAGTGAGAATGCGAAAAAAAGAAAAAGAAACTTACGGGCTTCTGACGAAATATTCGGCTATCCTCGTCGTCGGTTGATAGATTTCCCAGCCGCAAGGAGTCGAACCTGAACAATGGCTTACCTCCGGGCTTCTCTGCGGGGGAATAAAGAACATTTTAAGAGAAGATACCTTCTTTCTGCTCATTACAAAGCAATTAGTTTGTACTCAAGATTCCAATTATACAATAATTAAATTCGCATTCACAAAAAGGTGAAATACTATCTAACATGTCTGAAGGATCGTAAATTTATGCCGTCAAAAATTTTATTTTCCTGTTAATCAGTCATGTAAATTGAGGCTGGACAACATTTGCATCTATGGAGTATTATTTGCGAATCGCAATCATCTCTTAAAAGTAATGATCATGTGCAATCATTTTGAAAATCAGGAGAATTTCTAAAACGAAGTGAAACTATTTTGAGCTTGTGCGAAAAGTTTTGAATCGAGCGACATTTTAAACAAAGAAAGTCGTTTCGTTGAATGGCTAAAGTGTGATTAATTCGAAACAAAAATTATTTCTAGATGTGAGTTTCCAGCAGAGCAGAAAAGGAGCAGATACTTCCTCAAAACTGAGTCAATTATGATCCATCTTCGGAATTTTCACACATATTTTATAAATGCTATATGCATGCATGGATATAAATGTAAGAAATGAGAGAGCAACAACACTAACAGTTTTGCATTTTGATGAAAATCTAGCACTGCTTTTGTTTCGTAAGATGTAATACAAAAATCAAATAATACCAAGAAAAAATTGCAGGCTTGAAAAATTTGTGCAATAATCGTACAGAATTTATGCTATTACCCATAAATTCTACAGAAAATTAGAATTGAACTTTATTAGTGTATCAAACTTCCCTTTATTCTTGAATTTTTTTTTTAAAGTCTACATTCGTAAATAAGTTGTTGTTTGAAGAATGGGTAGCATATTAAAAGTATTGGAAAAAAATAATTGTCATCACGCTAAGCATAATTTTTTCATACATTTAGAATTAATAACATCGAAGGAAGCTGAGAGATAGTCAAATGAATAATAGAATTTTGACACACAGGCAAGCAGGAATAGAGAAAAGTAATTCAAAAGGGTAAAAAGAAAAAGAAGGGAAAAAACTATATACACAGTAAGCAGAATATATTTGAGAAATCAGTGATACCGGAATACTTTTTTAAATTTCAATAAAGCGTGAAGGTATGTAAAATATCAGTAAAAAAACTCATTTAAATGAAAAGACAAAAAATTACATGAATAGGAAGCATACTAAAATTATGTATTTAAAATTTTTTAAAAAAAATTCAGAATTTATTTAACAAGTATGGCTAAAACCAATCATAATTTTCAACAGATTTCGATGCAAGTTTTATTATGTGTAGTGAGTACTGGAATGTAATTAAAGTAATGAACGAGTTAAATGCGCTCTCTCTCACGCACACACGTGGGTGATATTTTAGTGGCAGGAGAACCCATTTAATTTTCCTGAATAAAATTTGCCTAATTTTTAAAATAAGTATAACCACCAAGCAGAACAGTTAATGCATGTTTAATGTATAATTGTGCAACATATGAATAAGAAAATATTGCAAAACGCATATGGTACACATTAGAAATGGATTGAAAGGGCGCAAAAAATTGAAATCCTATGCGCAATTACATCTAACGATCATTAGGAATTAAAAGTGAAGGTTGTTGAAGGTCCCACGTTGTTTTTCCAGTAAGGTGAGGAAATCATCAGAAGTTATAGATATAAAAGCCTTCTTCTAAAACAAGCAAGAGAGCGCTTAGATTCAATGTTAAATAGAGGATTCGTAAAATGAATAACGATGCGTTGATAGTTTACGCAATATGAATTCGCTCAAACAACTGAGAATATTATATGTAATTCGCGATTGATCGATTTTCTTCAGTTTTTTTTTTTTTTTGGTTATTTATTCTAGTTATTCAAGCGAACAAGTTGAAAAACGTTCTAGGCTTAACTTTTTAGAATTATTAATACCCTATGTGTAACAAAACTACAGCTTCAATGACCTAACTAACCACACATAAAATTTAGTATACTTATAGACAAGAAATATTACCTAATTATTTATCCATTTATTTGTTTCGGACCGAAAAAAGAATTTTAAAAAAAGTCTTTAGAACTATTTATTGTGTTCTAATCAGTAAAGCCAACACATCGCTTTGCTTTTTTAACTTTAAATGACTATGCTATCGATACAATATTGTCATAACTTTACATTCTTTTTAGGTTATTTGATTATTGGACAGAATATTTTCACACTTAGATTATTAATGATATATTTCAATCTTTTTGTTATAATTCTTTACGTAACGGGTGCCATAACCTTCCTTCCTCATGTATTGAGCAGGATTGTTTATTGTCTCTCAGATACAATTTCTTAAATATACCAAAATAAAAAAAAGTTTTCTTCACAATTACTTTCAGTTATATTTTAGCTAAATTGATTAAAATGATGAGGACTGTGATGTGAAAATGTAGCAATGTGCTTCAGTTCTCTTGTAAAGGGAGATTTAACACTAAACTGAAATTTAATAACTACACACACACACACATATATATATATATATATACATACACACACACACACACACACACACACACTAATATATATATATATATATATATATATTGTATATTTTTAATTCAGAATAATATTTTTCATTTCATTGATTTGGAGTTGTTTTCATAACTAACTTACTGATTTTTTCAATTAATTCTGTAGCATTTGAAGTATTTTTAAATTTGGTTTGAAAAGTTATACTATGTAATTTAGTGTGATTTTGTATAATTTAAAATTATGCCTAATTAACATTTATACACTCACACATACATATATAGCCAAGGTAATTTACTTTAATTCTTTACAAGAAAAAATAGGAAAATACAAGAAGAGTCTCAAATATCGTTAAGAAAAACTTCAAATTTCATACATAATGAGCTTATAATTTCTATTTGATTCATGATTACTAGAAAGAAAATACATTTTTGTTTCAAATCTAGATTTCTGACTCAAGAAGGGGAAATATTCAATTCTGAGAAAATGGATTAATAATCTTACCTTTATTACATGAGTATCCACACAGACAAGGAGTAAACACACAGCCGCCAGAGTTCCAAGCAACGATGCCCCCGTAAGCTTCATAATGTCTATTTAAATATTAATCAATGAATGTAGTGACGAATCTACATCTCTTTTTATACGTTATCCTCTGTGTATTTACTACGCGTAGTATACAAACAAAGGGCTGCCACAAAAGCATTTGGCTTTCGCGGCACTTGTATTGGATAAATAATCGCCACAGACCTATTTTTTTAGTTGTGTAATTCTAAATGAATGGGATTCTCTCATCTTTTACTCCTTGTCATCTTTATCTTAACCAATCTGCCTCTTCAAGAAAGGCCTGATGCTTGATGTATTGATGATACTCCAGGCGAAGATAGCAGCCTCGCGTCGTGTGATTCGTTTAAGAAGAAATTCTTTCTTTAATTGGCATTTTGTGATACAAACAGATTAGTTCGTGGCAATTTTACTTGGTATAAGATAAAGTTTTTAACAAACAGTTTTTTTAATTCATCTTGCAACTTATGATTGATAAGACACCGAACAAAACTAATCAGATATATTTCATTTTAAGAAAAATAATGGGAATTAAACATTAACAATTCATACATTTTTCGCGAAACACGATAGAAAAGATAGAAAAGATTCCCTCAAGCAATCCGAAAAATAAAAGTGTTTGTGGCTATCAAATCATACTCGTTAAAACTCGCTTCGGAACCTTTCGCTTTTTTATTCCATTTCTCACATATAAGTGGGAGGAAGGAAGTAAAAAAAAAAAAAAAAAAAAAAAAAAAAAAAGAAAAGAAAACGTGAAATAAATGTCTGCAGAATAACCTATAGAAGTCAAATTAAGAATTGAGTATTTCAAAGTAAAAACAGGAGCCTTAAAAAAAACAACATGCCTGCCCAATGTTATCGCTGTCAACAGTTTTATCATCACAGCAGATCTGCAATAGGGAACCAGTTTGCCTTAAATGCGGTGAAAAACATCTAATCAAAAATTGTAAAAAGTCAACTAAAACTCCACCCAAATGTGCTCTTTGCAAAGGACCACATCCAGCAAATTACTCGGGTTTCCCCAACAACCCAAAGAAACGACAAACCAAAACCCGTAAAAAATGTATGGGAAGAAAGGGGAAAAAAATCAACAAATTCAAAACAATAACCCAGTTAATCCTAAAACTTTCAACCAAAACGCCCCAAATCAATCGGACATACTACTCCAAATGTCACAAATGATGACACAAATGGGTAACATGATCCAGATTCAACAAAACCAAATTCAATTAAACAATATTGAGTAGATTACAAGACAACCAAAAAAGTCTGATAATTTTTAGCTGGAACGCTAATGGAGTTCGTTCAAGACTCTATGAATTAAGAAACTCGGTTTCTGAGCATGATCCCGATATTATCGGGATCCAAGAAACTCACCTCAGACCCTCTGACAGCCTCAAAATTATTAATTACACCTGCCATAGAAATGATAGATTAACCCACAGGAGAGGGGACACAGCAATATTTATTAAAAATTCATTAACTCACCACTCTATAGATATTCAATGCAATACTTTTGAAAATTCTATCATTAACCCTCGATTGAATGAC
This sequence comes from Nephila pilipes, assembly GCA_019974015.1. NCBI lineage: Eukaryota > Metazoa > Arthropoda > Arachnida > Araneae > Nephilidae > Nephila > Nephila pilipes. The sequence goes on along the minus strand of BMAW01004766.1, from coordinate 631,513 downwards.
AATAGTGCTACAACCATCGCCAACATCTACAGACCTCCACGCGGTGCCATTAGTATCACGGAGCTTGACACTTTCCTAGTAAACATTACCAAAGCCATTCTCTTTGGGGACTTCAATGCCAAACACCCTTATTGGAACGTAGGACCTTTCAACAGAAATGGAAAATTTTTGTATGACTGGGCATCGAATAACTCCATCGAAATCATAGCATCCATTACTCCAACACACTTTGCAACAAATAACCCCACAAACTCAAAGCTTAACATAGCATTTGCTAAGAATCTAGCACTCGCTGATATCAATTCAATTAATGAACTTAGCAGTGATCATAACCCTGCAGTAACTGACCTCATCTTGTTTTGATGACCTCATCCCTACCCTTCATTCTTAGAACAATGAAATCCACCAATTGGATTAAATTTCAAGAAAGCATTTTCCACAACATAGAAGGAAACCCCAAAATAAATACAAATGAGAATGACCAGGCAACAGTAAATTTCAACAGCATTATCACACAGGCGATCAATGCAGCAAGAGTAACCAAAATTATTAATACCCCCCTTAGACTTCCCCCCCCCAAATATTCGAGAGCTCATCAAAACAAAAAATAGTTTCCGTTCAAGATATCAAGCAACCAGAGATCCCATCTACAAAATAGAAGTCAATGCTCTCCAAAGACAAATAAAATTCCAAATTAAAGAGCATAAAAATAAAACATGGAAAAATCTTTTAATTCAGCTCAACCCGGAAGACAACTTCCTCTATAAAATGCAGCGGGAAACAGCCAGGAAACCAATAATTATTTCTCCACTCAGTAACCTATATGGAATTGTATATACAGACGATGATAAAGCTGAAGTTTTCAAAAATCTCCTTGAAAACACTTTTCAAGAAAACACAGAGCCATATGATGACAACATCATTGATCTTGTGGAAAAACTGTTGGAAATTTCCTTTCCAACCAAAATTTAAGCTCTCTACCTCCTCTTACCAGCCCCAGCGAAATTATCAACATTATAAAAAAGCTTCCAAACTAAAATGCCCCTGGTCCTGACAATATCACAAACTATGCTCTCAAACTTCTCCCCCTTAATACAACAACCCACATAACAAAAAATTTTGATAAATGTTTAATTTGATACTCTAAAGAAAGTTTGACCTGTCTAATGACTTCCCCTCTTGCTGGAAATCAGCAAGTGTGATAATGCTCTCTAAACCAAATCAAAACCATAAATTCCCGTAGAGTTACAGACCAATCAGTCTGCTCTGCAACACTGCTAAGACTATTGAAAAAATTATTTTAAATCGCATCAAAAACATATTAATATTACAAATTGCATCCCTCCCGAGAAATGTGGTTTCAGGGAAGGGCACTCCACCACTCATCAACTTAATCAGTCACAAACATCATAAATGAAGAGTTTGTCCTAAAATGTCATACCATTGGGGTCTTCTTAGATGTAAGAGCCTTCGATCAAATGAGGCATGACGGCCTAATCTACAAATTAATTAAATTTAAATTCTCCAGCTACATCATTTTTTCTAATTAAAAACTTCTTAAAAATAAATCCTTTAATGTTAGAATAAACCAATATCACTTCAGCCCTGGTAAAATTCATGCGGTCACGCCTCAAGGCGGGGTCCTCTCGCTCCATTTGTACAATTTGTACATGCACAACTTTCCACACCCCGCCAGTGTTAGCACTTGCCTCTTTGCGAATGATTCCGCGGTGTTGACCCAGGGCTACAACATCAAAATCCCCTTAAAACAATGCAAAATTATCTTGACACCCTAAAGAATTAGCTAACTCAATGGAGAATTGCAATTAACGTCAAAAAATCCCAAGCAATTCTCTTCCACAAAGGTTGGCAAAATCCCACAGACAACCTAAACCTCTTCGACGAAGAAATCAACTGGATATTGGTGGTTAAATATCTTGGTCTGCACCATGATCAAAAATTAACATATTCAAAACATATCAAATATTTAAAAGACAAATTTTGGAAAAAATTCACCTTTGTATCTCATTGATAGGCAGACACTCTCCACTATCAATTAAAAACAAAGTTCTTCTTTTCATGCAGATTTTACTCCCAGTTATTACGTATGCCTTCCCTGTTTGGGGGGCCGCAGCCCCGACCCACCTAAAACACATTCAAAACAAAATCCTAAGAATTATCATCAATGCTCCAAGGTACGAAAGACATTCTGTCATCCATAACGACCTCCAAATTGAAGAAATTGATAGTTTTATTACAAAATTATCTAGAAGTACTTTCCTCTCTATTGAAAATCATGCAAATCCCTTAATCAGAGTGCTGACCATATTTACAGACATAAATAATAAACAAAATTTTGCTAACAAAACAAATAAATGGCTTCAACCATTTAAACCACCATAACACTACTCTCCTTAGCAATAGAATCCTTCACTGATATTAATCTTTAAGATACGACCAAAATTGCACTTCCCACTCCCCGGCCCATGGGGGACACAGAAATGGTTACAGCTTCTGTAAACATTTCTGCAAATAATTTTGTTTAAATTTTTTCAATAATCTTTTTTGGATTTTTTCTCTAATTGCTCTTTTAAACTTCAATAATTTAAACTGAGCAGAAGCGATAAACTCGCTGGAGCTCGTTGATAATCTAATTTTACTAGAATTTTAGTAGAGATCGTGGAATACAGTGAAAGTTGTCGCACCTTAGGAAATTCTCACCAAGCTTAGCGTGAATATGAAAATTATTTTTTCCCTCGGAAATCCTCCTTTTACCCGTAAAGGTTATCTTTAATGGTTCTTCTAATTCTCTTGTACCACTTTTTTCGCCCCCGCAAGTAGTTTAAAATGAAGTTCTTCATTCATAGCAGATCGTACAACGTTATTTCAACTCAACCGATTGATTTGCGAGAAGCCAAATGGGAAGATATCTTTTAGAAGCTGACAACCCAAGCCATAACGTTCAACGCATCTCTTTCCGTCAATCATCTCACGTTGCATATAATAGGCGATTAGATACGCTTATTTACAATTCTTTACGTAAGAAGGAAGGGGAGGGAAATGTTACTCCAAGGTCGAATGTCGTGAACCCATGTTTTACATGAGTATTTTTCCACAAGTCTGCCTCACGCGTGATTTTTTTGAAATTTTATTGTTTATTTTTTCAAGAACCATTTGTATCGAGGTAGGGTTGAAACGCTAACGACACGTTGTTGGATATGATTTCCTATATTCTCTACTTTAACCAGTCACCAGCTCACCAACATCATTTATCCTAGACATTCTAACTATTACTTAATTAAGTTTCCGTTTACTAGCCTCCTTGAATTCGTCAATATATTGTTAGTCCTATGAAATTTCTATTTTTCTTTTGAAATCTAGACTATTGTAATTATTTATTTGAATGCGATAAAGTGCCTCTTAAAGATCAACAAACAATGAAGATTTCTGCGGAACTATTATTTTCTCCAAATTTTGAAATTATTTATAAATATATTTTGAATATTTGAAAATTCACAAACAAATCATAACGACATAAAATATTTTCATAATAATTAGACTTATAAATATTTTCAAAAATCGAAGAAAAATGTACTTTCCTAGAAATGTTCATTGTTTTCCTTGTCTCGCATTATTTATTTGAAAGTCCTTTTGCTGAGATAAATTTCGAGAATAATCCAGCGTCACATTTTATTACTCTGTTTCGTGTTTGGATCAGGTTTGCTTTTACCAGAGTTTTTTAATACAAAAGGTGATGGTTTTGATCCTGTGAATTCTCCTGTGGAATTTGAAGAATCCAGATGTCGGAGTTTTCATTGTGGAAAATTTACGTATAGACCAGCCAATAAAAATACAGCTCTCTGGGAATAACATTAAATGGTAACCTTGTGCCTCCTGGACTGTGAAGGAGTGTTTGTTATTTCTTGTAAGATGTTTTGAAACAGTAAGATCGTACCGTAGCTGGCTATAAAAGCCTTACAAGTTGTACCCTTTGTACAAGTTTTGTAAAAATGTATGTCGATTTGTTACTTGAAATTTACACTTTCGTTTTCCGCGTATTCTTTAAAGAAATTAATCGTGATATTTGTGAGTTTTGGCCTCAGTTTGAAATCGCGATACAAATGAAACTCGTAAGTAAATTGAAAAAAATTACCTATCTTAAGACATTGCTCTCTGATTTGACAGTAAGGAACATAATTGATTTTTACTTAACATCAGAAAATTGTATGAAAGCGATTGAGATTCTAAAACAGGCATCGGCAACCTATGGCACGCGGTATAATTCTCACTGGCACTTTACTCTTCTAAGTGATTAGATAAGATATAAATCGCTCTGTGCCCTTTCTCTGAATCTCATGCATTCTCTCTTCGATCGGTTAGTCTCGTCGATACTTGAGTATCTAGCATAATTTCAGTCGAAAATAGTATTTAGTAGTGCTATGCGCTACAGGTTACTTTTAACTTTGCAACACGTTCTTAGTTTTATTGTGAAAACTTGTATTTTTTATTTGTTTAATTATTATGACAATTCATACCTACATATTTAATCAAACGGCCTCTAAGAAATGCAAGCTTGATGATCGCGGTTTTCAATACTCTTGGATGAATGAATACGAATTCGTACTACAAAATTATTGCACTATATGTGTGATATGTTGACGTCAAGTGTATAAAGACATTTTCATGCTGAACCTCAGTCCACATTTAAGAATTCGGAAGATAAATGTGAAATTATAAAATGGGCTGTTACAAGATATAAAGAAACAAATTACATTTTTTTTTGTCAAACAATGCGAATCAAAACTAAAGCGACTTTTGCTGCCAGAGACAAATCTTTTATAAATGGCAAATATATAAGGGACACATTTTTAAAAAAAATTTGAAATATTGTCCGGCAATTTACGATATCTAGAAACAATATTATTCCTAATTCAATCAATGCCTCCTTCTGCTCAAACTATTGAAAGACAAATAACTAAAATGGTAGAAAATATAACAACAAAACAGAATTCTGGATTACAAGAATGTTTTGCATTTAATGTTGCTCTTGATGAAAGTACCGATGTGAATGATGTTGCGTGTCTTGCAGTAACTGCGCGATATTGTGATAAAGTTAGAGTTTATGAAGAGTTATGCAGCTTGATTCCTCTACCTGGGACAACTAAGGGACAGGGTATTCTAAATAAAATATTCTGTATTCTACTGATTTCGCTTTTGCAATTGTTGGCAAGGAAAGAAGATTTGTCAAAATTTTTAAAAGTCATATTGGACATAAGACATTGAACTTCCATTCCGTAATACATCAGGACAGTTAAGCTGCCGAAATTTCATCACAACGTTTAATCTCTGTAATGAACACTATTGTTAAAATAGTTAATTTCATAGACAGACAATTTAAATTTCTTTTAGAATAAATGGAAAGTGAGTTCGTAGATCTATCCTTATATAGTAATGTCAGTTGGCTGTATAAGAGAAGATCCGTTGCCTTAGTCGAAGTAATGTCTTGAATAAGATTGGGTTATGTAAGGTGCACATTGAAAATTTTCTTAATTAAAAGAAATAATTTTTTCCGTATTGAATGATAAAGAATGGTTATGCAAATTGATGTTTCTGACTGACATAACTAAATATCTCAATGAACTAAACTTAGAATTGCAAGGAAAGGACAAAACATCGCTGTGTTGCTTATTGATTTTAATTTTATGAATATGTTTGAAACAAACATAAAGCACACGCAATTTAATTTTTTATTTATGTTGATGGAATAGTGATATTTTATGTTCACACATACACACACACAAACTTGTACGGTTGTTTGTTATTGCTTATTTTGTATCTTGTTTTTTAATTCCATTGGAAACAAAATAATAACATATAACAAAACTGTTTGTTTTTTTTAAAAAATAAAAAATGATGAGTTCGTGGGAAAATTCTTTCGAAATCACAGAACCATTTACAAGTAATTAATAGGTAAAATTCCCTAAAATATTTGACTTCTCCAGAAAATAAATCTCCTTCTGCATTCTCCTTAAATACTTTTTGAAAATTGCTATGCATTTTGTAATCGGTAGCCTTCGTTCAGTTACGTATTGCTTTTATAATTTCTAATGTCTTTTGCAACAAAAATTTCCCGCAGAGTATTCTATAAATTCACCATGAGTGATTTTCAAAACATTTCCCCGAAAGAAATAAACATTTAAGGCAAAAACAGGTTCTCGTCGTCTAATTATCCAGGTGCTTGTTACAAAAGTATAAGTGATAAAAGCTTATTGTCGTTATTATTCTTGTGAAATAATTCTTAAATTTGTTGCTTTAATTTGAAAGCTACTAGTCATCAAATTGTTCTAAAGAAACATATTAAGATAGTAACTTTCATTCAAATGCACCCTAACAAGTCATAAAGACATTCATTCTGAAAATACAAGTTTCGTACCTGGACATTTTACATCTTCAGTGTAAATATTTCTGCTTTGGGTGAATACATGACTAAAAGAAACGATTTTCAGTCCAAGAGAGTTAGTTCCACTTCAAACATCTAATATAAAACTTCAATTACTAGAATTTAAGTGCGCACCTACTTTGAATGTTTTTACAACTCTATTTAAAATCAACAACATCAAATATTCCTATTGATAACCTTGCTTGCTTCTGGTGAAAATACTTTTTCTTCTTTTAATTACATGTTGGACGAGATCGTTTGAAACAAGTTGAATTTTCATTTCTGATAATGAAGAAGGCCCAGAACTTTTAACATTTGAATGTTTCGGAACAAAAACTTTTACCTAATTTCAACTTTCTCCACATTCTTATTATATTAAATGTCCAAATTGCTGATTTATTGATTCTTATAAACTCGTTAATAAGACAGCTAGTTTAAAAGGCAATTGTTTGTGTGTTTACATACCATAGAAGTAAAGATCCATGAGTTTCTCTAAGTAGAGAAGCGGAATTGTAGTGTAAAACAATGGGATTGACGAAGGTATCTTAAGTCTCTTTCAACTATCTGCTTCAGTGTTTACTGAGCAAAAAGCCAAAAATGAGAGTTCGTTGCTCCGCCGATAAAAAAGAAAATTAGTCAGGGACCATATTCTTTCCTAGATAGTCATCGATTCTAAAATTCTAAATCCTTACAACTTTTGGTTTCCAAAATATTTTTTCCATGCTCCATGAGATTCTGACTGACTACAGTGGTTTTATATAAATTAAGAAAAGTCACGAAAAAGATTGCTCAAAAATTACAATTGCTCTACAATGTAATGAACTGAGCCACGTATATCACATAGTAATAATGCACATACATGAAAATAAAATATCAGACTGTGTCATATTATAGTGTTTTAAGAATTAGGCGCATATATATACATACATATATATATATATATATATATATATATATATATATATGATATTTAGTGTGTGTTTGTTTGTGTGTGTGTGTGCGTGCAGGAGAAGTTGCCCAATATGGGATATGATCACCCGTAAAGCTAAAGTACTTTACAGTAACGTAGATAATGTCAACATATGATCCAAAAGTCTTGGATAAATTTGGAGAGCGACATGACCTGTCAGCGTTAACTTGGAAGGTTAAGGAGGAAGCAGATTGAAGAGAGCAATGTGTCTTCCTAAAG
>BMAW01004766.1:609410-622748 GCA_019974015.1 Nephila pilipes | reverse complement strand
TTTGAAAATTGCTATGCATTTTGTAACAAAAAAAGATAAAACCAGAACATACGGTAACTCAAAACGACGTAAACAAACCGGTGCTGCTGAACTATATGCTACTGCAAATCATTTAAAAAAAGCGACAAAAATAATAGGGCTCTTCATGGAATCCATTGAATAGGCTATCTCTTATCTTGTTACGTAATATGTAACACATCGATCAATAACTCCTGAGTCAACATTGAAAACAACATTTCTTTTGCAAAATTTTTTTTATTCATCAACATAACATCTTTTTTAATCACCTTTTAGTGATACAATCGTTCCAACGTTTTTCCAAATTTTTTTTGTTTTTTTATTTTTTTTCCAATTTTTTTTCTTTTTCTTTTTTTTTTGCAAGAAATCTTTTTTGTTGCGAGTAAATAGCGATAAACAGCTTTCTGAATCATCGACTGTTGCTATTTTTGTTCCATCGAAAGCAATCGGCACCTACTTGAAAAAACCTTTTTCACTTAATTTCAAAAAACCTTTTCCTGGTCCGATCAATTAAAATTTTGACACGTTTCAAGCAAAGCTGTTAACTCTAGAAAGACCAGGTTACTGGTTTACTACGAGCGCCATCTCTCAAGTTGTCTCGAGTTATTGACGATGTGTCATGTTTGAAAATATATATATATATATATATATATATATATAAATACGATAGATAGATAGACAGATAGATAGATAGATAGATAGATAGATAGATAGATAGAAGATAGATAGATAGATAGATAGATATAAATAAATATTTATAACAGAGTCAATTTCAAAGTCCCCAGCCTGACACATAGATGGCGCTACTAGAATTAAACATATGTTTTTTTAGTTAGCCCTAACCCTCAAAAAGATGCGTGTATAAATTTGATAGCTGTCGGATCATTCGTTTTGAATTATAGCATTTTGAGTGAAGTAACTTTGTTATTGTGAAAAAAATGGATAAAAAGGAATTTCTGTTGATAAAATATTGTTTTTTTTGAAGGAAAAAATACAGTTGAAGTTAAAAAATCTCTTAATGCCGAGTTTCCGGACACTGCCCCAAGAAAATCAACCATCAAGGATTGGTATGCTAAGTTTGACGTAGAAATGAGCACGAAGATTTGAAAGCAGGACGCCTCAAAAAGAGGTTGTACCGACGAAAACATTAAAAAATCCACAAAATGAATTTGAATAACCGTAAATTGAAATGGAAATGAAATAGCAGACACCTAGTAGATATCAACTGAACGTACATCATATCATTCCGAATATTTGGGTATGAGAAAGCTCTGTGCAAAGTGGTGCCGCGCGAGCTCACTTTTGACCAAAAACAACGACGAGTTGATGATTCCGAGCAGTGTTTCAAGATGATCAGCGAAAAACCTGAGTCGTTTTGAGTCGATATGTGACAATGGATGAAACATTGTCTCATCATTTTGCACCTGAAGTCTCACATGACAGTCATCCGAGAACTGCACACGATGAACCTGCGGCGCTCCAGCGTGGGGGAAACGCAACAGTCGCATGAAGCGTATAAGGCGTCTGATTTTGGATGCTGCATGGAATTTTTAGAATCTTGAAAAGGAAGGACCATCAACAAAGACTCATTACAATAGCGTTATTGGACCGTTTGAAGGACGAACAGCCGAAAAGTCCGCATTTGAAGAAAAAGAAAGTGCTGTTTACTCTAGACAATGCACCGCTCGTCACAAGTCAGTGAAACGATGACAAAAAATCCATAGGAATTGGGCTTCGAATTGCTTCTCATCCACCGTATTCTCAGATCTGGCCCTCACGACTATTTCTCTGTTCTCAGATCTCAAAAAGAGGCTCGATGGGAAGAGAATTGTCGAATGGAAGAGCGATCGCCGAAACTGAGGCCTATTTTGATGCAAAGACAAATCGTATACAAAATGGTATCGAAAGTTGGTGGGTCGCTATAATCAGGTATCACCCTTGAAGGGAATTATGTTGATTAATAAACATTTTTGCAAAAATGTATGTTTTACTATGGTAGGCCGGTGACTTTCAATTGACCTGTATTATATATATATATATATATGTGTGTGTGCGTGCGTGTAGTCGTCTCTTACAAGAAATAAGTGTCTAACCATAAATATCTTTCTATTCGTTTGGCACACGATGAATACATTTTGAAAGTGTTGAAATTCTACCTTTATTACTTTAACAAGTGAGAGAGACAACAACACAGAGAGAATTACATGGAGAACTCCAGTTGACTCACTCGCTGCGTCGTTCCTACAGTGGAAGAGATGGGGGAATTTAACTCATGGCATTTTTATGTGAAAGAATTTCTTCAGGTCACGTAGTGTTTGGATGAGCGATTTTATCGTTTGGCAGTGGACATGAAAGTCTAGGGTAGAATTATCTCACATTCTTCTGAGGCTGGGATTAGCTAGTATGCAGATTTTAAGCGCGCGTGATTGCATAAATTAAAAGCTAAATTGGAATGTTATCAGGAAATAAAAACAAACTGTTTACTGTGTAGTGAAGTCAACAATGAACTCGTCACTTTCAGTGATAAATCGCCAAAAAATGGCTAGCTTGAATTCGAGGGACTCCAATTTTTTTCCCCTCTTATGAGAAAGATGACGAAGAGAGACGAGTTTCGAGACACTCAGACGAGCAGTGCGGTAAAATGGGAGATTATGTAATTTTGTTTTACGATCCTTCTGTGTATTTTATGTTTATTGTGATATGGTGTCTTGTAAAATAAATAAATAAACGAAAATAGTTCGGTCAACGCTGATTCTTATTTGTAAGATATACGTCACAAACTTGTTTCTTTTTAAGCAGCCAGTGGCACAAAAGAAAAACAGTGCCCTGATAATTTTAATCAAAGAAAAGGATAAGTATACTTGTTTTTAAAGAGAAAATTCTAGTATATTCTAAAATTTAGTCTCAATTTTTATTAAAATCTGAGAAAAATTTTAAACATTGGAATAATTTAATTTTTTTTTGTATTAATTGTTGATTTGATTATTAAAAAAGGCCACACTTATCCTTGCAGATTTCGTTAGTTGATAAAATTGGTTTAAAAGAAAATAAGTTAATTAGAAAGAAAGAAATCTATATTATATTGAAGATATAATTTTTTTTTTTACTTTTCGTTTCCTTAAGTTAGTGTATTTTGCACTTAAACGAAAGTGAAAATATAAGAAGAGTTCAAATTGAATGAAATTTAAAACAACTTTTTTAGATAAAAGATTGAATATAATGTATGGATGTATTAGAAATCTGTATTGTTGTAAATATAAAGAACTTTGAAGTATTATCATAAATGTTAAGAATCGTGGAAGTAAATGAGTGGGAAAAACTGTACGAATTTCCGTTCATGTTGAACATATTATTGCTTATAAGCAGCCAGAATTCAACCTTGAGTTTTGCGGTTTTCTAGAGTAGAATATTTTAAGAGTTTTGATGATATTAATGCGTAATTTATAAGGTTTGAGAGGAAGTGTTTTTTCAATCTGTACAGTATTATTAATTGAAGAAAACGTTGTTGTTTTCGTTTGATGAATAAGTAGATAATTTTGATTGAAAGAAATATTTTATCCTATATACATACAACAATAATAAATAATCTAAGTTAAAATGTCTATTCAGAATGGATCTTGCATTTTTATTGCTAACCTTAGTGTTACATTCATTGAAAGTTTTATGATATCGCTTTTTTTCGGCAGACGTTCATAGTCTTTGCTTTGATTTATTTCAATTTGAATTTTTGTTGAGTACTTTTGTTTTCATTTCCGATATTTAAGAGTTTGATTCAAGTTTATTAGAAATTGTGATCGAATATTATTGAAATATTCTGAACTTGTATAGAAATTGAAGTATATAATATGATTATGAATTTACACTAATGGGATTAAGTAATTAAAAGTGATTATTTAATATTTGATATTGCTTATATTTTCTATTGAAAGTGTTTTATGCTTGGTCGATTTTATAATGTTGTTTTAACAGATATATTACATATTGGAAAACTTGTAAAAAATTAATTGAATTTGATAAGATACAAAGAATTGTAGTGTATTTATTTTCTTTTCAAAAGTATTTAAAATAAAGTGAAATAGGGACTAATCTTTTAAAGGTTAAAATTCAGGTTTATTTATTTATTTATTTGCATATTTTTTTTTAAAAAAGGAATAAATATAATTATTTTATCCAAGAGTTAAACTCACTTGCTATTATTTCAGAATTTTCTTTCAGTATTCTGGTCTTCTGGTTTACTTATCACCGCTTCTCATGACGCTCTCATGAAGGCTCAAAAGCTCGATTTATTGGAAATCTGTTAAGAAATAAGTATTGATGTAGATTCTCTGGTAAAGGAATAGAAGTTAAGAACTCAATTTTGAAAACGAGTTTTATGAAAGTAAAATTATCTTAGATCAGAATGGCTCATAGCCCAGCAATATGAATTGATAAGTGAAAAAAATTAGAACTTTTTCAGAGGAAATCTTAGATCAAAAGAATGAATTTGAAAGTAAAGTTGAACCCAGTCATAGAATCCAACTAACGCAGATCATGCCCAAGCACGACGAATAGCACGATGAAATGGGATTATATCTTGATCAACTTTGAAAGAAGAGCAGAAATGGCTCAGGTAAAATTAATAGATCAGAAGTGTGCTCTGTTGGTTGTCTCAAATACGCTACTAGAGAGAAGCCTGATAAGCTAATAACTGCGATTTTATTAAAAAGCCTTATCCCGAAAAAAAAAGTTAAAAAGCGAGAAATTAAAAACAATCTTTTTTTTCAGACATTATAAGACACTGATAAATCTTGAGAAATATATTCAAGTGAATATTTACCCAATGGATCACAAAGCTGAAAAAAATCAACCCCAGTAACTCCTCAAGGATGTGAGACTCAGCAGTTGAAGTTTCAAGTCCTCCTGATGTTGAGAAATATTAATCTGAAAAATTGGCTTAAATTTACTACTACTTTCGCCCCTTGTTGAAACTTTAGACGATTAATGAAAAGCATTAGAGAAGCCTCAAAGAAAGATCCACTCAAAATTTTTTTTTAAGTAATTTTCGTGGTCAAAATAGAACCATCATAACTTTAAGCTTAAAAGAGAATACCAAAGATTTTTTTCAAGCCAAATATAGAGACAGAGAATTTAGGAGAAGAAAACCCCTGTTTCTATGAATGTGATCTATCAATCATTCAAGATCCAGTGTAGATAAACTAAATTAGTCTCCATAATCTATTTAATATACGATTGGATAATAAAAGTTTTGCTGAACTGATAACACGTTATACCAGTATTGGTAAAATGAATATGACAGAGAAAATTTGCGAGATACTGATGCAACATTTAATTTGATCAGCAACAAAATGGGAAAACTCATGTATGTTAATGAAAAGGTATGGTTAGAACGCCATGAAGAGACATTGGTATGCTAGCTCCTGCAGATGTTGATAGGAATGTGAAATGGGACATATAATAACGAAGGAAACTGCCCTTAAGAGATTCCTTAGATCAAGGTAGATATTCACAAAAGAAACAAGATAGTCAGATTTGTTGAATTTTGCCAAATGACGAAGATATGCAGGTACACATGGTAAAATGCTGTGCACCAGAGCTCAGAGGAAGGTTTAGAAATGAAGAATGCTGATCAAAGTTCATCCATTGAACAAATTGACAAAGAATTGAATGCCACCATCGGAAGAAGAACAAGAAAATGAGAAGAAAATCTCTACCTGTAGACGAAATCTATGTAAAATCATACAAACTTTTCCAAAAGAATGAAGGAACAACATAAAATGAAAAAAAACCAACTATCGCAAAGCAAAAAAAGGAAAACTTCTAAGACAAACAACATGTTTTGAAAGCAATATGGTGCTTTTAAAAAAAACTTGCATAATAAAGGAACGGCGAAGTTTGCAAAAAAGCTGCAGTACTGAAGAAGGCTTAAGCGAAAAGGCGTTTTGCCATGTTTGGAAAAATGGCGGAAGTGTTTTGCCACTAAGCGAGCGAAAAATGGTACGGTATACCGAAAGCGAAAACGGCATATAAAAGCGCGCATAATGTTTCCAAGCTGTTTACTAGCCAGCGAGCGCAGGCGTTTTGTTTGCCGCCAGCTTGCAGCCAGCGGCTGTACCTATGGTATTCTCTAAAGGCTGCGATGGTTTCACGGGCCAGCATATGGAGTGTGCAGCTGAAATTTCAGCCACCTTGCTTATACCCAACGCGAAATGCCTTCTGCGTACTACATGTAATCTCGTTTGAGTTCGAGAGATGAGCTCTGTTTGGATTCCCCAAAGCAATCCTGTGGAAAGATGCAGATAACTTTAAAGCGAATACTTCGAGTGCTTTTGCTTTTCAGAATCTGGAACAGATTGGGAAAAAAAGTTAACTCTATGCACTGTTTGTTTGGAGGACGGTTACGCACAATATCATTTTATTTTAGTCCAGCGAACTAGTTCGTATCGAAACTTGAGGACCCCAATGATGTTACTATATATGAGAACTTATCAGAGAAAAGTGAAGAAGAAAAATAGGGTAATCAAAGCTTTTGAACTATTGAATAAAGTAAAAAATTGCCAGGAACCTGTCGTACAAAACATGCAAGAAGCTAAAAATAAACAAAAAATCTGTGGTAATGACATTAAAGTCGAAAAAGGAGAATTTAATAAAGGCGATTTATGCGGTTCTGGTAATAACCTGTCCAAACGAAATAAATTGTCAATCAATTGGATTGAGAAAAGTTGTGAAATAGCTTTCTTTTGACCTAAATATGTTATATTATCTAGACATGGACAGAACACAAGTTTATCATGTGATTATGCTAAAGTCTTACTTAGAAAACATTAACTTTGATATGACTGACAGAAACTTAAACAATGAAGAAGATGAAGAAAGTTCCTCAAACTAGAGTTCGAATTAAAGATTCTGAGTTATCGGAAGTTAGGCAAGATATATAGGCGAATGTTCAATTGTTTGAAAGTCAGAAATAGATCTTGGTCAATAGATTAGAAATATAATTTTTTTTCAATTGACCTTGGACGTACACAGTTCGTTGAACATGACATCGAACTAGGAAAGTCCAAGAAACCTATTTGTGCTAAACCGTATTGGATTCTCACCGCAGTAATCTTTAAATCATGAAGGCTGAAGTAGAAAAATGCTGAAAGCAAAAAAGTAATTTAAATGATATTAGAAGTCTAATTTATTTTCTCCATTGATATTATTGAAGCTCCAGGCAAGGAAGCAAGACCTTGTAATTAATTATCGACGTTTGAATAAAATCAGCAATACGTAACTGAACGAAGTACACAACGTTCCAAACATGATCGGTGAGATTCCAGTCCGGTGATTCAGCTGGCCATTCCATATGCTGAATTGTTTGGTGTTGTAATCATTCCTGTGCGGAATAGTCTAGTTGTCTGGTTAGAAGAAATCGTAAATTTTCACACTGGCATAAGGGCGAACATAGATATCAAGCATGACACTTCTATAGACGTGAACAGTCACGGTTCCACGAGGAAAGACAAGAAATGCTGTGTGTGCACTCAAAGAAATCCCATCCAAAACACAGACAGCCCCCCCCCCCCATATGAAGCTCTTTAACTGATATTCTATGGATAATAACTATGATTCTATGGATATAACTATAATATTCTATGGATAATGTTCCCTGTTTTCTCCTAATTAAACAACACCTACTATCACTTTGGAGACTAAACCTGGACTCATCCGAGTTGGGAAATAGGTCTTCATTGATCATCTACCCATTGGACATGTTGATGTGACCATCTCAAACATTCCTTCTTGTGACGTGAATAAGTGGTACACATATGGCTGGTTGTCCCTCGTAAAGACTACCATTGTCGTGCTGTAGACATAGACATTAACTTTCCGGTGGCTCCAGCAAGTGGGTATTAGTTCGCAGTAAATTTCAATACTCTCGATAAAAATGTAAGAAAGGCTTAACATTTTTATTAATATAAATTTGAAAGAAAATAATATCAGCAATTTACCTAGAGATTCTAAAACTATTATTATAAAAAAAAAAATCTGCATAAAAATGCAGACAAATATTAGCACAGAAAATAATTGCAGGACCACCTTGTGGTACACCATTAATCTGTTTATAAATCCTATTATTAAAAAGCATACAATATTCTTCTTAAGACTAATAAAAAAACAAATAAAATTTTTCATACGCAATAACCTTATTAGAATTAAATTTATAAGAAATCTTGTTCAAAACCTTAAATAAGGACATCTATGTTAATAGAATTTGAAAGATCTTCAAAATAATAGTTAAAATAGCATAAATCTGTTCATTATTATTATATTTAATTATATCAGGACTGCTGAAAATAATAGTAGTACCCCCTGACTATTATTTTGTATAATTGATCGTAATTTTTTACTAGCATGTGTTTGTTTGTTTTCGAACCATTGATTACTGTTTTATATTTTATTCGATTTTTGTGAAATGTTGGCGTTAAACATTTTTTAAGAAATTTAACATTCTTAATATTGATACCAAGTTTCTAAGAAAATATCATAAGTATATCAGAGAAATTTCTTTCTCCCAATAGCTCACAACTCTAAATTTATTAGTAATCTCAAGATACTAAATTACTAGGTACTTTGTTTCATAAGTAATTATAAATCTGTCCTAAAAATTATGTAAAAATCACAATTGCACCACTAAGAAATAAGATATAAACCAAACCAAAAAGAGAAAGATAAAAATTGCAAACTGAAAAGGTATTGAATTATAATAAACAAATTTTATTATAAAAGAAAAATTATGAACTTAAAAGTAAACTAAATGAACAATAAATAGACAAAAACTATGAATATCAAAAATTTTGTAGCAATTGAAAAATAATATGTATATAATATATATATCAGCTTTAAATTGCTGTAAATATTTTTTAATATCTCGCATCGTTGTTAAATTTTGAGTATCGTCTGCCACATTTGTTTTTCAACATTAAAACTTATTTCGCTGAGTGCGTCTGAGATGTCGCCGTTTCTGTCATTTCTTATCAATAGGTATCAGCAACTCAGCCATTATCAAACTGCAGCGAGTTCTTTGAACGAGGAGTTATCTGACTGGAGACTTTTCAGCACTAATCATGTAAGGATAACCCGTATGACCCACGCATAAAAGTTATTGATTACTGATAATTCTTGTGTTTTCTTAAAAATTTATTTGAAGAAAGCGTATCTAACTGTTTACTTTTATAACTGTGATTGGCAAAACTGACTAAAGAGATGAAATCAGTAAATTTGATTTCGCTTACTTTAAAATGTACTGTTTGATTGGTAATTTATATCTGATTTGTTTTTAATATTTTTGTTTCAGTATATACCTCAGAGGGATGTATATAGTTTCGCAATTGTATGGCGAGACGTGTTTGAAAGGCATTTAAAATTCAGAGAGGAATATAAATTCCCCTAAAAATTAATATAAATAAATTGTAACTGATTATAAATCAAAATATGAGAAAAAGTGTTAGGAATTTTACAATTTGAGCAAATACACTAAAAATATTTTAAGACAATGATTTTTTTTAAAGAAAAAAGAAAATATGCACGTTTAAAATAGTTATTTTTGATAAAGAATTCACATTAACTTCGAAACTTTTTGGAAGATTTTGATTTATAATTGAGTACACAATATGACCGAGTTTGCTAGGAGAATGACGCATTCATAAGCGATAGATCGAAGATTTCGGTATGTGAAGATCATCGTGCAACAGAGGCTGACGTGCGTTAAATGATGGTTGCTTGAAGTCCTCATGTTGGTGAGGAGAATACGGTATCGACTTCGAATCTGATTTTTGTTCAATTTCAGTAATTGGATGTGTTAAGAGAACTTTTTGAGTCTGGACAAAAACAGACTGTTTGAAACATTCAGTGAATTCAAACCCAGGTGCATAATTTTTAAATTTAAATGATAATACAAAGGAAATCAGATGCTTAAACATAAATGATTATGTATAAGTCATTAATGATCAATAATTGTATTTACATTTGTTAGTCGTTACATTCGTCTTAAGGTACCATCTTGAATATAATTTACAATATTTATAACTTTAAAAATTTGCAGAGTACTAAAAAACTAGCATCTTGTATATTAAATGTAACAATAATTTCAAACATTGAAATTGATAAAATTTTAAAGGTTTTAAATATTATAATTCAAATTTACCTTAAACTTTATACAAGTATAATCATAGAAAACAGTACAATATGACAAAAATAGATCACGTAAAACAAGAAATATATGATATTTTTATAAAATGTAAGGACACTTCATTATATTATGAAACCAAAGTAAAGATACATTTTAGTTAAATTGTGTAAAGTTTTACAAGAAATATTGCCAAACAGTTGAAGATGAAAAAAAAATATAGAATTGAGAGAGAGAGAGAGAAATGTGATTTATCCTTCAGTAAATGATGTGGGAACTATATTTTTCTATGAGAGTATTAATTGTCGGTTCACAGAGCCATAGAGAGATTGGATAGTATTCAAGGTCACTGTTGTTCCAACAAATTTTAATTGAGCCTTTTAGATCAGACTTCCTTCTGTACTGTCACTCATTCTTGTAAACATTACAAACTAGAATGTGCCAAAAGTTTTCTGTTGGATTCAGGTCGGGATTCCGATATGAGGTTTTACCACCGAAGAGTACCTCGTTCGCCTTTAGGAATTTGTTAGGAACAAGACAATGCACGCACAGATGCATTGTCTTGTGAAATGTGCAATCGCCATACGTTATCAGAGGAGTAACATGCAACAAACTGCCTGCCAACATATCCTGATATTACACTTAATAAATTTTGTTGTCAATAAAAAGTAAATTCAGTTGCCCCATAGATTGCAAATGCAGTTCAAGCCATAACAGATCCTTCTCTGAAAAGGCATTTTGAATAAAAGTTGTCGCAGACCAAGCCTGTAAAACTTCTTTTCTTCCGAAAATACTACCTCAATTTAGTTGATGCTAACCCTCAAATATATTCGGATTTAAAAGGGAATCAATATGCGGCTTAGAAAGTGAAGGTTTTACTTTCAACTTTCTATGCAGAGCATTTCTTATTGTTTGACTGGTGTAGAGCAACTCTATCTTATATTCAATCGAGAAATAATTTATCAGTTTATTTATTCTTTCAGATTATGCTATTCGTACACAACTTTATACTTTTTTCAAGCTTCCATTGCTAATTTTGATAATTTTCAAAAGCTATCAAGGTTTTATTTTATTATTTTTTTTATTTTATTTTTTTTATAAATTTACTTAAATTTATTATTCGATAACCTTAATTCAAGTCGTAAAAATTTTGCATAGTTTGAATTCGTAGCAGTTTTCTATGTTTTGTGATTTTAAGCACGCCATTATACTTTCTTCTAGGAGTGTAACGAGCAATTTCTAAAATTTTAAAATATTTAATTATTTAAGTTTAAAATATTATCAAGCAAAATATTTAAGCTCATTATTTTAAAAGTAACCTCTTTTTATACCGTGAAAAATATCAGCAGTGTAGTAAAGAAGATTATTAGAAAAATATGCCTCGGATTTCTAAGAAACTGTATTTTTTAAAAATAAAAATAGAGAAAACTTTCCCCACGTAGAACGTTTGTTTATAATTTTAAAATACCGTTTTATTGCAGGATAAAATTATGGATAAAATTCTCGTAAATAATATATCTATGGAATCCCGAATCGCTCTCTGTTTTTAATTGCAAAATAAAAAAAAAAATAATGCAAAATTTTAAGCATTTTAAGTGTTTCAGTTAATCGAACAGATACTGATTGATTGTTTATTAACGTCACACTTAAAAGCAACAGAAGGCTGATGGCGACTGACATCGTTATTTGGAACCTCGGACAATTGAATTGCCCCCTTCCTCAATCACAAACTTGCATACTTGGAGTCTCGACACACTTAACTTACATCAGCCCCACTACACGGCGGATCTTAAATAGCATCAGGCCCAGTATCCACGATTTGACGGGAACAACAACGGCTCGCGATCATGATCACTTGGCTACTTCAACCAAGCAAACACAGAAGAAAACATTTGAAGGAGAGCTGAAACAATTATGAGGTCTGAGTTAAATTCACTTGATTTTTGCAGTTACTCGAGTTCTTAGGAAAGCAGACTTATATGAAAAGGAGATGAGATCTAAGACATTTCTTTCTATGCTGCTAAATTATTTCACAGTCTGTTAGGGCGAGGAAAAAGATAAAAGTAAGCTTGAATAATTAGTATCGTTCTTTTACTTTAACAATGTTACAAAACGATGTTTCAGTCGAGCTTCATGCTTCGAATCCATGAAAGATGGGTAGTGTAGAGAGACTAATGCTCCTCATATTATCGCTGGCTTGGGGTGTCATCTGATCGTGATCGTGGACGCGTAGAAATAGAGAAAAATTCCGCAAACAAATAGTAACCTAACAGGAAAAGGTAAATTAGGTATGCAAGTTGCAACTGAATAATTCGCGAATCTAAAGGCTACTCAAAGCCGTTCGAATTCAAGGAAAGATGCAATAATGGCGGGCAATTTAACCTGTTTATGAAATAGAGCAATTCAAAGATTCTCCTCTCTATTGCGTATTAGAACACCGTTTTAGATTAAAAGAGGAAAAGTAGTTTCACACATTCAGGTTTAATTGTATTTTCTTAAATTTCAAGAAATGAATACATTGGAAGCAGTTGAATGTATAAAAAAAAAGAGTAAAACCACTAGAAAAATAAGATTAAGAACTAAAAATAAGCATGAACCTCGCACAATAAAAGTTACAACGAGCTTAGAATATTAAAAACTAAATACATTATTTCATAGGAAAGGATGTAAAGTTCTAAGCTTTCACTGTAAATATCGCTCTCGAGTTGGAGAATATTACAATTAAATTTTAATTTCCTAATACTCTCATATTTTTCTGAATTGAATCAGTTGTGAGTTTTGATATAGAGTAAATACACAGTAAGATACACAGTCTCTTTTTTTATGGCTAGTCAGAGATAAAAATGCTTCTCGTATCACGACCTCTTAAAAAGATAATTTTTCTTATTTTTTTTAAATCTTGGAATGTCCAGCCTGATGATCTGGGTCACAAGATGGCGCTTATCGAAAGACCATCTCACTGAGCACTTCAGCCACCCGTGTTTGACGTATTTTCTGATACGCCGCAAGAAAAGTTAAGATGACGGTTTTTATCGTCGGAACATAGTTTCAGATTTTCGATTCGAAGCTTCGAATTTCTTAGAAAAGTTATATAGCGCGCGATTATTGATTATTTGGAAATCACACACATATATATATATATATATATATAT
>BMAW01004766.1:506301-609310 GCA_019974015.1 Nephila pilipes | reverse complement strand
ATATATATATATATATATATATATATATATATATATATATAAGGAGTCGTGGATGGCCGTCGACAATAAATACGATTATTGAGCTCAACTATTTTTTAATTAATGTAAGAAGAAAATATTTACATATTTAATATCAATAGATTCAACAAAACATATTTTGAATGTTCGTCATTAATTATCACAATGCGTACGAAAATAAAAAGAGAGTTGTTCGCTCTGCGTAAGCGTCTTCGTGCGTAAGCGTCTTCCTTCTAGCAACTGACTGCTTGCTTGCTCCCACAGGGGTCTGCAAGTGGCGCTAGTGGGCCTGGAACGTTCATCGGGCACCACAGAATTCGACCCTCCTGCATTCGGCTGGTCCTCTAGACGACACTACAAATATGCAAAAGAACAAAACAACAACAAAAGTCGGAACAATACAAAGTTCTAAAAAAAGAAACATTTATATTATGTGAGTTCAGGCGTCGTGCTCCATGGTTTCAGATATTCAGCACATAACTTCGTACAGTTGGGTGGTCCTTCGTGGCCTCTCTGATAACGTCATACTGGTTTCCTCCTCTTTCGGTTTTATTCACACTTTTGGTTTAATTATATCTATCTCCATATTCAAATTTAGGTTTTACTTTATCGAAAGTATTAAATCTATAATTATGATCATATTTTGTTTTTATTTTATCTAAGCATCTTTACTTTTTGCCGGATCACTTTTAATTACGTCATATACTTTGAGTTTTTCTTTAAATTCAAATAAATTTTTTTACCCGCACAAAATGGTTATATTTTCTTGTTTGTGGTTAATCCCTCTGATTACATAATACATCAAAGCTAAATCTTCTATTTTCCCACGCCTGTATATATATATTTTTTCATTGTTAGAAAATATTCTGGAGCGGATTCAGAATCTCTCATTTTTCTTCTGTACAAAAGTTCATGCAAATTAGCAGAATTTATCTCGAATGAAAATTTATCAGTCAAAGCTTGTTCCAGTTTTTGCCAGAGATTTATTTCCGATTCTGTACGAACAAATGATGCAGTAGTTCCTCCTAGCGATATTTTAGCTAAGATAAATTTTTGTAAATTCGACAGACTAAACAATTCAGAAATATTCTCAATGAGATCTATCCAATTAATGATATTTTCATGCGATTCTGCATTAAACTTAGAAAGGGTACTTTCATTATCGGAATAATTAATACCAAAGTTATAAATACCAGAACTTTTGTTTATATTACTTCTATAATAGTCATCACAAATATTATTCATATTACACTGCATACAAAAGTCATCTCTACTTTCGTATTGCATGGATCAATCGTTTTCGTTTTTCTTTTCTCCTGAATTATGAGGTGAATTTTGATCGTCTGTGACTAAGTCTGCTAGGCCTTCCGCACAGTTTTCGGCCAGCTCTTCTAGGTCTCACAGTAAACAAAGAATTCTACTTGCAACTTCCTGTTTTGTACCATCAAATGGAATATTTAATATAATGCATAGTAATAAGCTTGTTGAGCGAAAAAGAATCATTCAGATTTTGTAATTTATTTTTAAACTCATCACTTGAGCCAAAGCCAGGAAAATTTCTTATTCTCTTTCGATTCAAACGATCTCCATCAGAATAAAAAATGAATTTATGTAATATTCTTATTTTTTCAACTCTACAATTCCTCAAAATAATATTTATTTCATTAATATCATTTAACGTTTTCATCTTCAAATATAAAAATAAACAGCAAGTATCACTTTTTTCTTTCAAAGCTGATGTAGAATGCTTCGTACAACGTACTAATCAAATATAAAAAATCTTTGGGCGTTAATACTCATCGCCGTAATTGAAATTTGTGTTGTTATCGAAGAAGAATAAGATTTAATTGAAACAAAATTAAATTAATGCCACTAGTTCATCGCTGTTGAATCGGGTTCCACTTTTTATGTGGAGTCGCCGACGGCAATTAAATACGATTATTGAGTTCAACTACTATTTAATTAATGTAAGAAAAAAATATTTACACAGTTAATATCAATAGATTCAACAAAGCATATTTTGAATGTATGTCATTAATTATCACAATGCGTCCGAAAATAAAAAGAGAGTTGTTCGCCCTGCGTGAGCGTCTTCGTCTAGCAAATGATTGCTTGCTTGCTTCCACAGGCGTCTGCAGGTGGGAATAGTGGGCCTGGAACATCTATCGGATACCACATATTTTTATATTATATTACCCTCGATTGTTTTCATGTCACAAACATTAGATAGCCACAGCACTCGATTAGGATATGTACCGGGAAAAGATTTCTGCAATAAAAAAATTAGTACAAATTTTGAACACTAGGAGGGCTTTTATCGAATATTCCTTATGCAAATCCGTAAAACCTCTATATAAACTTGTAGTCATAGCCAGAGAATCATTCGCGTGCGTTCGTCATCTTTAATCATGCCCTGACAAAAAAAGAAGATCGAGCTTTACTGGTAAAACTGTTTTATCTGAATGGCAGTAACCACTTAGCTGCTCTGCGCGAATATCGTCGTTTAAAGGATCTGCGAAAAGAGGATCCCTATATCGAGGATTAGTTTAAGGAAGATGATCATGAAATTTGAAGAGACTGGAGATTTGGGTGTACTGCCCGGAAGAGGACGAAAACCGTTTGGGACTGAAACTGTCGAAAAAGTCGCTATTGTTATGGATGAAAGAGTCTCCAGTGCCATCTATTCTTCAGCAAGTGGTCGATTAGTGTCACTTAGACTCAGACTTAATGTTGGAGACTCAGTGGTCGACAGTACAAAAAATTCTGCGATACATTTTAAAATGGTATCCATGCAGATCCCCGTAGGGCAAATGATGCAGCATCAATACACCAAATACACTCTGATTTTGTTTGCCAATTTTAGGCTAGAATGGAAGTTGATGACGCTTGGCCTCGGAAAATTCTATGGTCAGAGAATGCTCACTTTTATTTAGATGGAACTGTGAATAGTCCCAATTGCCGCATATGGGAGACTTCCCCTCCTAATGTCCTGCATTAACAACCACTACATTCCATTTACGTGATTGCATGGTGTGGATTTACTGCTGAATTTATCCTCGGACCTTTTTTCTTTGAAACTCTCACCCCACAAGGTCCTAAAAATTTTTCTTTCACGAGGGCACAGTATAGTGAACTCCTTCAACAACAGGGCATTCCAGCTTTACCACTATCTTTATGCAAGATGTTATGTTTGCAAACCACTATCTTTATGCAAGATGAAGCAACTCCTCCCATTGGGAGCCAAGTCAAAGCACTGCTTAGTGGTAACTTTGGCGATAATCGTGTAATATCCAGAAATTTTCTGGATGCATGGCCTTCTCGTTCACCAACTTAAATCTCAGTGATTTCTGGTTGTGGGGATTTCTAAAAGATCGTGTTTATAGAGGAGAAATTAGGACTTTACCTGATTTGAAAGCTAGCATTATACGCCATTTGGCTGAAATCCCTCGTGAGTTGCTTCGCGCTACCATTAAAAACGCTATCATGCGTTTTCAACACGTTATTGATTTCAATAAAGCACATATTGAGCATATTCTGTAACTGAATAAATTTTAACGATCCTAACATATTTTTTGCTCTTGTTTGGGCACCACATTTCCCCCTAGTGGTCAAAATTTGACTATTTATTATTGCAGAAACCTTTTCCCATGGTTCATTTAGCATTTATTCCAAGTTTCATCAAAATTCGATAAGCAGAAAGGGTTCTACAGGCCTCTGAATAGTGTAACTTTAATTATAACCACCCGGAACTTTTCTTATGAGATAGAGATATGGCTAATTTTTGCCCAATAAATATCTAAAAATACACTTTTATTTGAAAAACATAAAAAAAGGTGGTGAAGATGTTCTAAATTGTTTTGAAGGGACAAAAGCTGTCTTCTTAGGTCTAAGGACTGTTCGGAACACTCCACATCTAAGCTTTTGATGGAAAATGTTCGGACGGCTCCAGAACAAAGTCGAAATGAATTATGGTGTGGACAGTGTTCAATTTATTTAAATAAAATTTTCGGGTGGAGCCAAAATCCACGCAGCCGCAGTCTAATATGGATAGTATGATAGCATGATAACAGACAAGTGCGATCATAATCCCGCGATGTACGCGATAAAACTTTTAAAACATTCAAAGACTTTTCAAATCGTTTCCGAAGTTATAAAATATGAGAGCAAAACGTTATTTTTTTGTTAAATGTAAATCCTAAGAATTGTATTTTTATAGCAAATTGTTGCGATAGATTACAAGATCAGGATGAAAATTCCATCGTCAACAGAAAATCCATGCAAGCAGCTTTTTGTCAAAGAATAGTAGAAACCTTTTTTAAATGTCCAAATTTTAATTTTATTTATATCTTGTTGAAGTTGTCGCTCAATATTTTTCCTTTTTCCCACTCAAAAAAATTGCAGGTTGTCAACTAAATTAGAGCTTTAACAGATGGCAGGATACTTGAAAGAATCTGATTCATTTTGATAGTGAAAAGTGTGACGCCTAAAACACTCCTTGGAGCACCCTTTCTTCTTGAATAAAATATCGGATGAGGCAGAGTTAGTTTAACTGTAATATATCTGTGTTTTAAAATTTTCCAAAAAAATTGGCAGGTTTATCCCGAAGTAATATTATATAAATATCTCAGAAATCCACAGCTCCAAGTGCGATCGTTCGCTTTTTGGAAGAAGTCATCCCCAAAGCGACTAACAACGGTAGATCTGTTTCGTAGAAAGCAGCTCTGAAGTGAAAAAATAGCATTTTGCTCCAAACTGTGCATCAACTTGGATTTCGCCATTTTTTAGGGCTTCACAGGCACCTCGTGAGGGCGTCGGTAATTTGTGGAATTTTAACCTGTTTTCAAAATCGGTGTAATAAAAGCACATTTCCAAGGACGAGGGAAAATATACTCTGTCCAGATTTCATTACAAAATTTTAAAATATTTATATGTATTAATTCTCCGACAAGTGCTTAGATTATATGTGATATAATATGGGAAATAATTTATGAGCATGAGAAAGAGCGGTTTCTAGTCTATGGAAAGTAAAATCACTTTTATATGTAAAATTGTGTCTCGTGATAATTTCTTTTTTTCGGAATGATTATCAGAACTGGAACATTTTCGGAATACCCGTAATTATCAGAACTGGAAATACGAGAGAGAGATGAGTCTATTGTATCACTTATGACTTTTGGAGAGGATATGGTTTGGTTTTTGAATTCCATATTTGGAATTTGACTGTTTGTATAAACTCCATTGAAACGTTTGACTCTGTCCCACAACTGTTTACTTGTGTAATTAACTATTAATATTTCCTATACATCGGAATTTTTTTTTTTTTTTTTTTTTTTTTTTGTCTTCGACATTGAATTTTTCTAAAAATCGCTTCACGGTGGTGAAATGAAATTTGAGATGGTAGGATACTTTTTCAAAACATTAAATGACCTTTTTTGACTTTCAAAGCACTCCTGCAGTCGTCAATCCACCATGGTTTCGATTGTTTTCTCGGTTTGTTAGAAGGTATTTTAATGGAGGAATTGGCGTTTTCAATTAATATGTTTATGATGTCCTTTGCAACTTCATGAATGCTGAGAGAAGGTAATATTTCTTTGGAAATAATGGCAAGGAAAGAAAAGAGTAGTCAGTTAGTCGTTTCATAAACACAGGGTACTCGGTAAGGTCTCCTCCTCCCTCTTAACTTCCGAAAGGCTGCGTCTATAGTCATAAAAATGGTGTCTAGGTAAACAGTGCTCTTATCATTAGTGCTACCGTACTAATGATAAGAGCACTCTCACTAAAATGGTACACGATAAAGGAAAACACTGAATTGCAAAGTTGTGAAGCATTATCAATTTAGTACGAAAAGACACCATTTGGACATAAATAATAAAACAGAACGCTTAAAATTCGCATTTGTTCGCTATTTCCTATACTGTCACGTGAAAAAAACAATTTTAGAATGGGAAGAAATAACTATTTATCACTACAATTCAAGATTTGTCATTATGAATTCTGTTTGTTTTGGAAAATGCATTTATATAGCCCTCTGTCAATTTTAAAAGACGCTTTTTAAATAAAAATCCTGTTTTGTCTTTAAGTTAAACAAATTCAAAAGTAGCAGACGATTCTTATCACAAAATTCAAATGATCGAATTTTTTTTTTTTAAAATTGTTTTCATAATTTATGAACGACCTTCTGTATATTTAATAGTTGTAATTTCTTTTCTGAAAACTAAATCTATTACAGACTAAACAAGATTGTGACTTCAATGAAATTTATATAAAAAAAATGACATCCAGTTTCGTATTTCCATTTCAATTATGTAATGGGTTGAAGTAACTGAAGCTAGAGAATGCTAAGCAATCGCAATATTGAGTGACGGGAATTGCATTATTTTTTTTATGAAAGTTTCTAAAGGATAAAAAATATTAAGTACTACTTTTATTTGTTTTACGCGCATTTTAAAAAAGAAATAATGTCAAATTATTCAGTTTTTCCCTTTCATATTATTAATCAGGATATGCCAGAGTAATTTACGGTTTGAATAATTTGTGTAAAGAAATTGCTTCGTTATGATTTCTTTAGTATCTAGATATGAAGAATAAATACATACACAGAGAGAGAGAAAGAGAGACAGATACGTAATTATATATAACGTATAAATATCGAAAGCAATACATTTCAAATCTTCAAGCCCTAACGAAACGTTTGTCAACAACAGATACAAATATATTATTCTTTAGCTTTATAGTACATTCATTACTTACTAAAAAAAAGAAATTATTAAAAAAAAAAAAAAAAAAAAGCTAAGTTCGGAAATTAAAATAAAATTTTCTATGATAGTTTTACTTGTAGTTCGTATTTAATGAACTGCTACGTAAATGTCAAATATTTAATTTATATTGCTTTAAAAAGTTAAAAGAATTTTCAAGCAAATAAAAAAATGATACATTTTTCTATAAGACTTTTTATTTCTTTACTGTATATATATTTTTTTCTCTTTATTATGTAGCATAATAAATGGGTCATAACAAGCACACAATTTCCTGTTGTATTCTAAGACTATTAAGAGAGACTAAACTTGAAAAACTTGCTCAAATCCTTTTTGTTGATCCCCATTAAAATGGTTTTTAATGGAAATCAACAAAAAGATAATATTTTCTGAAATATGATCTTTTAAACTAGCTTCTTAGAAGAATTTTTGTTGAAATATTTTAATTACGAACTTTAAAACTAAAAAAATACATATAAATAATTTTTTAATAAATTGTAACACTCTCTAAAATATTAACACAATTCATAATAAAGCAAATTGCAAAAAATTGTATACTAAACTTAGTTTCAATGTTGTCTTTTTTCTATTCAAAGAAATTTAAAGGGAATATATATATATATATATATATATATATATATATATATATATATATATATATATATATATATATAGGTATTGTGTGATATACAAACAATATTTATTTAAAATAAATTTTCAACATGTATAAAATCGAGACATTATAAGTTTAATTTTTCATGATTTAATTTTGAAATCGATTTAAATATTAAGTATTGCATACTTTTAGCTTTATAATATAAGAACTATGCTTACCAAAAACACTTTGAAGACAGTGAAATATGTTTCTGAAATTTCATAATTAGTTTAGTTTAGTTTTTATTAACGTCGCACTAGAAGCAACACGAGGGCTATTGGCGATGGACCTCGTAATTTTGAACCACGGTCAAGTGATGAGGACGACACCTGAGCTGGCACCCCCTCTCCTAACATCCACACCAAAGGGAGGACTTTGTGCTCCGAACAGATTTAACGTGCATCAGCCCCGGCCACATGGCGGGTCTTTGGCGGCCAAGGATCGAACCCGCGACTGAGCGAAAAACGCCGGCCGCTAGTCCACGACCTTGGCCACTAGGTTACCGCGGCTATCTGAAATTTCGTAAATAGAATAGATTAATGGTTCTAAACCGATATTCTGTGAAGTACTGTTAATTTAGTATCATCCTTGCCGCTTGATCGAGGTTCATAATAAAAGAGTCCGTCGTCAATAGCCTCCGAGTTGCTTCTCAGAGCAACATTAATAAACAATCATTCGATCAAAGCTCCGTGATCTTAGATAAAATGCTCCACTAAAATTTGAAAATAAAAAAGCATTTTTTTTCTTTTAGTTTGTAATAAATATATATACTGTTTTATTTTACGACTGTTGTGATCTGGTAAAACCTCAAGTCATCAGTGATTGCAAAAAAAAAATTTGAGAACCTCTAATATAGATAATTAAGCTAAATGCGCTTTCTTTTTAAAACGTTTTTCTGAATTTCACTTGGTGTGTGTGTGTATGTGTCATCAAATTTTCGATCGTTAATTTAACCAACTTCCCATCAAGCTAGAGCTTTAAAATTTTGGCAATCGTTCGTACTCGCCTAACAATGCAATATTTAGACGTTTGCGACACGTTTCAACTAATATTTCATTAATTTTAATAAGTCAAAATATTCTTTCCTCTCGGCGATTTTAGGATTGAGGAAAAAATTTCTTTCCTCCTCTGGGAACAACGGGCACTCCCCATGCCGCATGAGGTATCTTAAAACTATTGTACTCACAAAGGGGAGATACTATCTCCCCTTTACTATCTCCGAGATGGTAAGGGTTGCTGACTTTTAGTCAGTAATCATTCGCAAGAAAGAAAGTTTCCAATATTTGGCGCCATGTCTTATCACAATAATTTTTTCTGAATTCTGGTTCCCATTTTTTTTTAATAGAAGGACTTATAAACTTTCAAACGCATGCTTTGATTTTATGAGTATTATGAATTTTTTAATACGCTCACAAATGTCTCTTTTTAAGTAAATTTTAATGTTAAAAATAACTAACAGTTTTAACTAATATTTCAATAATTTTCTCTAATAAACTTTGCCACCATATAAAAACGTTGTTTTAAAAAACGTTGGTTTTTATATCGAATTATTGAATGTTGAATAGATCCATTTCTTGTACACGTTACTCAGTATAAAGCATGTATTCTTTATATATTGTATAAATAGACACTTTGACATTGCGTATACAATGAAACGAGGAATTTTGGAAAGCGCTAATTCCAAAGTTAACAAAATTTTATTTTAAATGTATTCTACCGGGGCAATTATTGACGGTAGAGTGCCTCAGAAGATGCCTTTGAGAGAGCCATCTGAAGTAGAAGTAATTAAAAACAAAAAGCAGAAAGTGTCTGATATTATATTCTAATAAAGTTTACATAAGAACTGTACGAATTATGAATATATGAAATTATTTTGATACCAAATGCATATAAAAGTATATATATATATATATACTTTTATCACAAATACACATTGCTTGAAGTAGCATAGCCGTATTTGGCTCTTGTGCCATAAACCTCTATTTGACTTGGAGGAAAAATTCACAAAATAGTGTCATTTGGAAGAAAATGCAGCGTAATGTAGGGAATTTTACAATATCCATATGGCATCATTGAACTAACGGCTCTTTCAAATATTTATTTTTAAAATGTGGCTTCTAAAGATAGTGCAACTGGCACCCCTGTTATGAAACATTGTTTGTGTTATTAACTTCGCTCTTATAAGGAACCCGATGAATACTGGCGATAGACCTCATCATTTTGAACCCCAGTCAAGTGACCAGGAGGACACTTGTGAACTGAAATTCTACTCTCCATACTTCTACACCACGCCACGCGATGACATGGAGCCTCTACAGATGTAACGTTCATCAACTCCCCTAACTGGCGGCTTTTAACAGAATTAGCACTCGATCCCATGCCTGAATGAAAAAACGTCTTGACCTTTCTGCTACAACGACTAGTAATAATATGAATAAGGGGGGAAATATTTTCAACAAAATACATTTTTCGTTTCTCTTAAATATGCAACCAATAGACTTACTATTTTGTAGTTACGTAAGCCTTCCTTCACGTTACTTACTTTTGCCAAGACTGTCAGAAAAATTGAATCTGTAGAATTGTTTATCCAACTCCAGGTCCGAATCTAGGGTGGGTCATGGTGGACGCATTCGTTTCTTAGAATCTAAGTAATCGGAACTCAATGAATGTTCGCCCAAGAAAGAGTTAGTTAAGAAAAATCAAAATAGTTTCTTTCGTGTTATAGAATGACAACAATTACTATGAATGTCGATAGGTTATTAACTCGTGACCGGAACCCAAGATTATAACTGAAATTTCAGCTTATCTCAATAACAACAAAAATGGATCTGAGTCGAGATTAATATTTATAAATAGAGTCTGTGAAAAATATCAGCTTTTCGATGATCACGTAACTTTCCTACACCAATATCATACGCTCTCTTATGTTACTAACCTTCGATCTCCTGCAATATGTTGGTTTACATAAGACACAGTTTATACACAAAAAAGGCGAGGTTCTTAGATGAAATGATGTCATAATGTAACCCAAAAAGTTAGATGAAGGGAAAACAAGTAGGAGAATTAAAACAGTTTTATTTTCTCTATCCCTTTTTAGACAAATCATGATATTTGAAAGACTTCTATAGTTGAAAATTATGTATCTTTGCTTTTTCGAATTTAACACATCATTTGCATTTTTAGAAAACTAATTTTCAATCTTTCAAATGATCCAAAGGAATCAGAATCTTTTCGTTAATTTTTATTTTCTAATTTAAATGAAAAATACTTACATTTAGTTATAATATGGGGGTAAACTCTCCGATAAACCAAAAGGAAAGTTCAATTTTGTTATAGTAATATTGTTTAATGTTAGATAGCTATTCTGTTAAATTATAATTCTGAGCTAATATGTGTAAAATGTATTGCCCTCAAACTATAACCCTTATTATGTTAATAAGTTATTCGGGGACTTGGTCAGAAAATTAAAAATATCCGATTATAATTTTCAACAATAATAAAAAAAAAGCGAATGTAACCGAACATAAAGTGAGAAGTCCTACACTGATGAATACATTACGTAGATTAATTATCGATAAATTTCATAAAAATTTTACGCGATTTATTTCCGTACACCAGTTACATAAAATTAAGTTATATGAAACTTTTCCTCCCCTATTATTGAATGAATCATTTATAGTCATAAACAGTATTTGTTACAAGACACTATGATGCAATGTACAAACAAAGACAATGCGATGTGATATGATGGCACAGTTTATTGACGCAAGAGCTGGATGTGGCAATAGTGCGCCAAACAAAATGTAATTGTGGTCAAAGCATTTGAAAAAGGAAAAATAGGTAAAACTTCGATTGACAAGGAGGTGGATTAAAATAGAGATGGATCGCTAGGGTATCCTGGTGGTGCGTCACCCGTGTTCGTCAAATACGATAAAATCCAAGGGAAATAAGAAGATCACAAAGATTGTGGTCAAAAATTTGCCAAAGAAGGCAAATTTTTGAGGTGAAAAAGAAAAACAAAATATAACAAGTGTTGCAGTAGACTAAGAAAAACAATCAGGGATCATAGGTATTTATTATTTTTCATATAACATCATTGATCGGGCTTCGAAATGGTTATATTTTTAACGAATATGGAAAGTGCATTTCCAAAGGATTCAGTTTTCTTTACGGAAAATGTATAATAATTTTGAAGAGATTGTGAGAAGAGGAGATTGAAAGGCAAAAATATTAACTGATTCTGTATAATCTTTTGATAATCTATTTATTTACCAAAAATTTTAAAATAGAATGTATGCTTATAATTACATTTAAGATAGAAATAACACTTATTACAAATATATAATGCATGTTTTCGATAATTGCTTATTTAAAAATTCAAATGAGACGTTGACCTCGAAAAATTGAAATTTATTTTCAGTTTTTTCTATCATTATTTATTTATTTGTTTTTCATTCGTTTTTATATGCCAATGCTCTCAAACAAAAAATTACAGTTCATTGAAGCAATGTTTTTGTGTTTTGTTTCATTGAAATATTATTGAACAGTTAGAAATTTCATCTCATGATTTCTACAACAGGTTAAAATATAAATTGAAATATGAATACGATGTATTGTACGCAATATAAATTATTCGGAATTCAGCTTAAGTAACAATGTATTTTATTAATAATTTTTCCAGTTGCTCTAAATTTTGTGAGATGCGTAATTCAATTTGAAAAATAATAACAAATAAATAAAAGAAATTAAATTTAAAAAAATAACTTTTGTTGAAATAAACAAATTTATTCAATGTATCATAGTGACTAAATTAAAATTTCACATTTTATGTTTCATGAAATAGTAATTTGCATTTTTTAAAGGTTAAAGAAAATTTAAGTAACTTTTAATTGATTTCGGAAAAGTTCAATAAAAATTTAATTCAGATTCTCTCTTCCCTCCTTTCACTTCACTGAATTAAAACTTATTTCTTAAACATCCTCTCAATAACACAAATTTACCATTGCATACAAATAAATTTTTATGAACACACAAAATATTCCCAAACCTGAGAGTTTTTTAGTGGTTAGCTCGTAAGCTTCTGTGAATCATTGAGCTTTCTCCATTATTTACCATTTGTCACAATTTACAAGTTGCTATAATTTCATTTCAGGAAGAAACTGTAAATGTTCGCCAAAAATAAGCATTCCTTACCAAGGGTACATTCTACAGAAAAAATATATGGGCGCCATCTGTTGCAGATAGTCCAAAGTATGTCATAACTAATAAAATTCATTTGAAACCTTAAGAAATGGATTAATAACGTCATAAAACTATATTCTGGCTACGCTATTCGATAGAGAGAAGTATATACTTCTAACTGATTCAATTCTGATTGAATCAATAAATTTTTTCTTGTAGGAAATGTGTTCGAACATTTCGTTTTCTATACTTTAACATAGAAAATTGAATATTCATTTTACATAAAGGAAAAAAATTGCATATATATTTTTTTTAAAAAAAATCAAAAATCTAAGAACTCTAATTAATGAATAATTATATTTGTTATATCCATAGTAAATTATATTGGTATTGAAGCATTTCTTCTACCTAAAAACGTGTTCAAACTCTCAGCCCTATTCTTTAACATTAGCCGAAAACAGCCTTAAGTGATTGCGTAAATAAGAGCAATGTAATTCATCTGGAATTTGATCGAAGTTAATATTATTAACGTTAACACTCTGCGGAAATTCAATCACATTTTCTGATCTATTAAAATACTTTATTGGAAAAAATTAATACTCCAGGGGTGGGCGCCAATGTAACGAACGATTGTTTTATCCGACTCTTTTACCATAGTTCAATTAGATGTAACTAACACCAAAAGCCAATAACTACTCCAAAGACACAAAAGTCTAACCCAACTCAATTATTTATTTAACAAATACTATAATTCACTATTTAATGACTCTGTTTGAACACTATAGTTAGCCAAAAAATTGAAATATCACTGAAATAATATACTCTTACCAAACTCTTCCAGCACGGGTTGTTTTCTCCAACAAATCCTCTGAGCAAGAAACAACAAAACTATTCTTGATATTATCGGCCTCTTGTTAGAATTATACTCAGAGTTAACCACTCTCTTTGAACTAAATTTCCCTTTACTTATATATTACTATACCTGAATTACTTCACTTTATTGAACATGAAAAGAGGCTATTTAAAATGAAATATATCAATTTCTATTGTAAATAATTTATTCTTAATGTGTCATGAAAAACAAGTTTACTCACAGAATAAACTCGCTTAAGAAACTGCTATTAAAATAATTATTTTTAATCATAATTTCATACAAAGAAAAATTATTCTACTAAATATACCGTAATTTAAAAGTATTTCTAAATATTTTTTTTTTAAAATTCCATTTCACAGATATTTTTTTAATGCCAGTTTTCAGTACTTGTCTTTTTCAGAGGTAGCTTAGGTGTACTTGAAATAGATTTTCTAGTTCCATTTTTAATTTTGAAAATTAGAAAATAATGGTTGAAAATTTCATTTTCATGAATCCCTCAACTAAGCAAATATTTATGACAATTTAACTATTGATTTAATTATTAATTACTCAGAAATAATTCTCAAAAAAAAAAAAAAAAAAAAAAGAGAGAGAAAGAAAGTTGCATTAAATAACTTTATTTCAAATAAAAATACAATATATTATATATAAAAATATAATTTTAAAATTTCTCATAAATGCAAAATGCACATCACTAACTTTTGAGATGAAAAGCCTCAAAATATTTTTTGTTGTTACACATATTTACCACTGTTACTTTGAATTCAACATGTTGCAGATTTATATAAAAATTTAAATGAAGAAAACTGTACTAACAAATATAGTAATATTTGATTTCATTTGACAAGTGACTAGAAGAACCACATTTTTAGCTTAAGTAATGAATTAAAAAAAAGATTCATTTTATAACATTTTCAATTAAAAAAGAAGGATGGGAACAAAAAATTTACTGCTGGAAATCTATGTCGGAAATGAAAGAAAAATTTCATTAGGCTCATAGAGGGGAAGTGGAAGTACTTTCAGGAATGGAAGCAATTACAGTACTTTCTACCCCCCCTCCCAACCAATTGTATCAAATTATCAAAGTAAAGGTAAATAAAATTCATATTTTGTATCATTTAAAAATGAAACATTACCTTAAAACAAGAGTTTTTTCCACATTGACTCCACCTGGATTATTATTTATTTGACTTATTCAAACAGATAAAGCTTAATTTTTATTTTCATTGTTTCATAATTGTAAGAAGATTTAAAATGCTGTTTAAAAATGAGTCATATTAATTTTCAAAAGCAAAATACAAGTAATTAAAAAAAAATTGCTTCCAGCATGTTTTTAATAAAAATTAATTTTTTTTAATGGCATAAAAATGATTTTATTTTATAACCTTTTGAAGTTGCCCAAGAAGTTTACAAAAATAGACAATGTTAACAACATAGTTTTATAAATTCACAAGTCTTACTACAATTAAACAATAAAAAAAAATTATCCTAAGTTAACAAAAATATACATGAGCAAATATATAAATATTATATGCTTCTAACAACATGAAAAAAAATAAGAAGAATGTTTTCAGGTATAATTTGTTCATATACATTTTAGTTATACAAATTACTTGGAAAAATCATAGTTATAAACAATATAATATTTATGCACAAAACCTAATTTTTTTTTTCCAGATATGTACAAATAATTACAAAATTACAGGACACAAGGTCTATAGTTAGTCAAAGTTTTATTACAAAATGTATTAATGCAGTCTGTGAAGCAGTTATGACTCACTGTCCACTTTCAAACATTTCATACTACTTTCTTTCATTAAAATTTTTTATAATCAAGATAAACATTCAGCACAGCCTTAAGCACTTGTCTGCTCATTATTTACATATTAATTAATCACTGAATGATACATACTGTTAAATATTTTCCAATTTTCATACCCCTAGAATAGAATCAGATTTTTTTAAAAACTAATTTTTGCATACTGAATTAAATGAATTGGGAATTAAAGGGGGAGGGAGAAATTTGTAAATTCAGATAAATTCTATAATTATTTAACAAAAAAAGTAACAAGTACAACATAAATGACTCAAAATCACTTAGTCTTGAAGATTTCAGATTTTGTACTGTAATTACAATAGAATAATATTCATTACAAATATATTTTTATACGTGACAAAGCAGTTTTGCAAAATAACAACCACCAATTTATATAATAACAAAAATTTTTTGTTTGCTTCATCTCAGACATTTTCAAGCAATTTTCTATTGAAATACAGTAACTATCTCATATGTATCAGCATAGTCATTGGATCTTCCAAATAAGTCTTCCACAGATTTGAAAATCGGCAAATAGTGGCACCATCTATAACACGATGATCAGCTGTCCAACTGACTTGCATGATGTGTCGTTTAACCACTTGGTCATTTAAGTCGAATCTTGGAAGAGCCTGAAATGTAGATTTGTATTATTTTATGTATTACAGAATAGTCACACACCATGACTTCATTTGATATATAAGAATTTTTGTACAAAAGCAAATCATCTATAAGGATTATGCTCTAAATAGGTATAAAACATGTAAATTTCTTTCTTATGTTTAACATTTAAAAATATTTTGATCTTTTAAAGTAAAATATGCAATCTATCAAATGCCACTGTAATGTACTGATGAAAATATTTGCTTAGCTTCTTTCACTTTGATTATATGTTTTTAATAGTATCACAACTGAAAAGGTGCCAGTAAAGGATTCCTACCCAAAATATGAGATATGGGCATATGGTTGTTCAGCCGAATCTGTATTTTCAATTTGATTAATGATTTTCCCAACACATCTGCATTCTATCCACAAAATTTCAGAAAGATAAATTCTGATTAGGACATATAGGTTATAATGAAAGCAGAAGGTCACCAAAAAAAGTTATCTTTCATTCTTTATAGACATTTCATGCTATCATATTCATAAAAAGATGCATTGGAACATCCTGATCCTCACAAATAAAGATTGGTGCCTCAAATACCCCCTTTTTAATTAACCATTTTACATAGGTTATTAAAAATCACAATGCTGTGTTTCAGTTACAGAGAGTTTTCTATTTTTAGAGTTTTATCAGAAATTTTAAAAAACTTACTGTACAAATATATGCTTCAAATTAATAGTAAAGGAAAATAGTAAAAAATTTAATTTTGTAGAAGATATAAACAATTATTTAAAGATGGATAGAAGACTGCTCAAATCACATACTTCCAACAAGTGAAATTTAAAAACATATTTTTAAAATAATATCAATATGCAGTTTGTTTAATTATTATACAGGGAAATTATTACCTAACAAAAGTTTTATTTGTATGTCAAAATATTCAAAAAGATAGAAAAGAAGCTATAAGGGGAGTGAGTGAGGAGCAGAACCATCTTCTATTAGTACTTATTCTAACAAAGTATACATACAAATTCTAGGATAATTTTTTTTTGTTTTTGAAATAATACAATGAAACAACTTTTAAGCATTGGTATAGAATCATATGTATAATTCTTGCAAAAAGAATTATTAATCAAGTACACTTCCAATACATTTCATAACAGGGTAGTGTTCTTCAAATATAAAGAAAGTTCAGTGAATTCATTCACAAATATCAAAATTTTACAACATAAAATAATTGTATAACAAACAGTTATGTTATGCTGGAAATGCATGTAGATAAATCAAATAATTTTGATTTTTTAATTGATTATTCTTTATTGATAATAGTTTCAATAATTAATGATAATGGAATTTCTTTCATAACATAGCATTTTATCAAAAATAATGCAAAAACTCAAGATCCTTGAATATAAAATAGAAAAAACCATCACCTTCAGTGCTAAAATTATGTCTAGTATTTCCTTTCTTTGAAAATGCACTTAATAAACTACAGTTTAGATGAAATCTCTAAAATATTACATACATATCCTTGTGTTATTGTTTTATTCACTTATGTGTGTGGTGTTTAATTGTTTCTATATACATTTTCTTTGCAAGTAACTTCATTTTTAAAAGTATACAAAGTCATTTAATAAGTCTTTAGACAAATTTAGAAAAACACTTTTAGCTTCATACACTTTTAGAAGTGCTTCTCTAAATTTTTTAAGCTATCTAAAAAGTAAGATTTCAAAAGGTCCCAAAAACAAGCATCTGTTTAGGGGATGACCTCATTATTCCCCATGAATCACTGTCCACCAAGATATTTTTTTTAAGCTTAGGAATAAGAAAAAAAGTCATTGGAGGTCAAAATATGGAGAATACCATGAATGTTGTAATAATTCCAACTTTAATTCTATGATTTTGGCCATTGAAACTCAACAAGTGTGCACATGTGCATTGTTTTGATGGAAAATGATCTTTTTCAAATGAGGACATTTATTCTTGATTTTTTTTGCTCACCCAGGGCAATAACGACACATAATACTCTCCAGTTATTGTTTTTCCTTTTTCCAAGTAATTGGTCTTGATGATTCTGTGCATCACAAAAATCATGGCCATCAAGTTGCCAGCCAATTTCACTGTCTTTGCTTTTTTTTAGAATCCTTTTGCCTTCAACCCCCCCCCTTTTAATACTGCCTCTTGGTTTCTGGGGTGCAGTAGTGTATCCATGTTTCATTCACAGTTATGTACCAAAGCAGAAACTAGTCAGGAGTGCGACAAAAAAGTACCAAAATAGCCTCAGAGTCAACCATACAATTGCGCTTATTTTCTATTGAGAGCAAACACGACACCCATTTTACTGAGATTTTTTCATACCCAATTTTTTGTGCAAAATTGAAAATACTGTACCAAGCAATATGCCAGTGGTCTTGACTACTTAATGCACTAGATTCATCAGTCACTTAAGACCATATTGTGAATTTGTCAATCATACTCAAGACCATATAGTGAATTTTGTCAATCATCCTTGGAGTAGTCACTTCCACTGGATATCCGGAATGATGTCCATCTTTTGTAGATGTACAGCCACACTTAAAATGATTCCCTCAATTGTAAACAGTAGCAAACAAAGGAGCAGATGTGCAATGAACTTCATCCAACTCAGCTTGGATCTCTTTCAGTGTTAAGTCTTTTAAATATAAGTGTTTAATCACTACTTGAAACTCACTTATTTTCCTTTTTTTAAATGAACACAAGTTTCTTACTTCAGTTGACAATAAAAATGAAACCATGTGATGGAAATAACTGAGACTTAGACAACTAACTAGTAAATTATGATGCTTATTAAAAACAAATCATTTTTGATGCTACGAATGCCATCTCTAGGAATTTCTGAGGATTAATTGAACGACCCTTGTATTAACATCATACATATGTTTGAGGAAAGTTCTGGTGAGAAGTTCTGCAGAAAAGTAATAAGTAGCCCTCAAAATACTAGCTTACACTCAGTCAATAAAAACAATCTTAAGCTAAGGTAATATTTCCCAAAGAAAAATTCTGTTTTTTTTCGTCCTTAATTGGACAATTTGTTCTAATTCATTATACATAAAACCAAGTGCAA
The DNA here is from genome assembly GCA_019974015.1 of Nephila pilipes. NCBI lineage: Eukaryota > Metazoa > Arthropoda > Arachnida > Araneae > Nephilidae > Nephila > Nephila pilipes. Next base: position 590,304 of record BMAW01004766.1, on the reverse strand, counting down.
ATCCAGCAGCATATTTTTAAGAGAGTGAGTGAATGTAAAGTTTATTGGCGCAAGAGCCAGATATGGCTATGCTGCGCCCATGGGAAAGAAAAAGATCACTAAGGTGCCTCGGGGTCATGATGCCCTTTACTTACCTGAAGAAGGCAAGTCCCTGAGGTCCCCTGATATAATCCCCAGGGGCAGGGTGCCTGGCTATACCCCCAGACGCTGGGTACCCATTTTAGTCGCCTCTTACGACATGCATGAGCTACAGTGAGACTATTCTGTCATCCCCGGTCACCACACAGGTCATATTTTTAAGAGAATAATGTCAAAAGGAGTTTCTATTTGATTAAAAAAATCTTCAATGTTGCAATGGGATACAAAAGGCACTTATTAATTTTTTTAAAAATAAAATTAAAATTAATACTCTACTTACTTGTATTTTACCAATTGCACCAATGGCAACTTCAGGAACAAGAATCACAGGCTTTGCATAAGTTCCCCCAATCTGAAATTAAGACACTAATTAAATTTCTTAAAAATTAAACCAATAAGAATAAATATTTAGATAATTTCTAAAATACATTTTTTTTGGAAATTGTATTGTTAATTTTAATTCATCAAGTCAAGAACTTACAATAGTATGAATAAAAATTCCTCATAAAATCAAAAACTTAAGAATAATTTTAATGAAGATTCAGAAAATTGTTTAAGGAAAAAAGAAAAAAAAAAGGGCTTACTTGTAAACAAATATATATATACATTACAAGTGACCAATATTGTCAATATTTTTTCTCTACAATAGCTTAATTTACAAAATTAATTATAACTTCATAACATAACTAAAACTGCAATACAGTGTTAAAATTAACTTCATATTCATACAGATAACAGAATGTAGTCCTTAGAATGATATTATCAATCTTTTCATTTGATTGTCAATACTGACAGACTGAGACTGATACACAAAATGTACAAGTGATACAAAATTTTACACTGCAATTTACAAAGCCTTATTTTTAATTGAGTCAGGTTGTCCCAATTTTCCAACAGCCTAAAAATGCTACATTTGAGAAATTTTTATCAACTGTTATTTCTTTAAATATATATATATATATATATATATATTGTTATTGTATACTGAATAACATTCCTTTTACATATATCAATGCCAAGCTTAGACTTCAATCAAAAGGCAACTAAAGCAAGAGTTGATTATTATTTCACCATCGTGACCATTCAAGTAGAATTTATAAGTATATAAATATTATGAGTCCATTATGAGCTATAACCAATTTTCTAATTTAAGAGTAAATGCAGATGATTATTCAGTTACATAACTCACTGATAAATTAAAATTCCATAAAATAACATTTATAAAAATAGAAAAAAAAAATTGTTGAAAAATTAGAATATATTCAAAAGGTACTAATAGTTTAAGGAGCAACATACCACATCTGTGCAAATTTCTCTCATAATCAAAAGATAAAATCATATAATAAGCAAAACACACTTACCGCTCCAATATTTGAAAGAGAGAATGTTCCTCCTGACAAGTCATTCTGGTTGAGACTTCCTCTCTTTCCCAGGTCTTGAAGTCTATTGAGCTCAGAAGCAATTTGCAGCACATTGAGATTCTGGACATTTTTTATGTTAGGTACGAGTAGACCTTGAGTTGTATCCATGGCAATACCAATATTGTGGGAGGCCTTTAGAAGGAAGTAGGACATTTTTTGAGATGTTTCACATAATACAGAAAGCAGCAATTTGTGAAAGTTAAAGATTTACATCCAGAATCCATTTATGAAACAAAACTGTTTACAATTCCAAACATAATTTTTTTTTTATAAAGATACATTTTCGCATCAGGTTATTTCACATACACACAATGAAAAAACACACATCATCTAATCTTATTACAATACAATCATTTATTTCCCTTGAAAACATGTTTAAATGTCTAAATACAGTTCTGATATATTGCGAACAAATACATTTAATATTTTTCTCATACAACTTAAGTTAATTAAATCATGCTAATGCAGAATAGCTTTAATGAAAAGAATACATATTTTCATGACTGAATAGCAATAAAAACTAAATGAGTGTGAAATATTTTTACATAACAAAATTGCGATTCAATTTTTTTAGTTTGGTTTGCATTAGCATAATTTAATTAATTTAAGTAGGGGGGGGAAGAAATTTAAAAATAGTTATAAGCATCTATCTATCTATAGTTAAGCTTCAATTAAATTGACTATTATAAAATGTACTAAGAACCTATCAAAAATATTAGAGGAAAATGTAAACAGTAAATAATTTATAAAAGATTATTTTAAAAACAAATTATTTAAAAAAAATCTTTTACTACTCTTCTCATGTGATGCATAATAACAATACAAAATGTTTTTCTGCCCCTTTTTTTTAAACTCAATTTATTGGGACATTGTTCTCTTTACACACACTTTCAAATAGCTTATATAATTATGGCTTGATGCATTTTCACTAGAATTATTAGTTTAAGTATTGAATCTAATATTCAAGAATTAAACTTCTAATTTTATGATAAGTATGATAATTTAAATATGAATATACAATACAATTTTGAAAAAGCTGTGTAACTATTTCTCCCCAACTTTATTCTTTATACATAACACTATACTTTTACATTTTATAATTCTAATCATGGAAAGATAAGTAAAAATCAAGAGACTTTCTTTCTCTGAGAATAAACAAGTCTTAAAATTCAAATTTTCTTAAGATAAAATTCCAAATACCATTTAAAACAAAATAAGACCTTTCATAATAAATCTTTCAGAACAATTATGTTTATAATTAAAATAAAATTTTATTTATTTTAACGAGCATAAAAGTATGCAAAAATACATTTAACAGATTTTTGATACTCTCAGTTAACATATATCTACAATCCTTAATTATTTTACATTTATTTTCATATATTTATTTAATAACTTTTATTAGTTCTTTCCTAAAATGAAGTTTTTTCCCATCAAAAGAGGAATGATTTTTTTTTAATGTAGAAGTGACAAGAATGGGACTCTTTTCTTCAAGAGGATGCTCATGTCATCAAAATATAAATTGTAATGCCAATTTGTATAACAACTTCAAGAAAAAAATTGCTTAAAAGAAAACACTTATTACCTTATACAATAAATTTTCACATTTTTCATCCACTGAAGCATTTAAAATTGGATACTCCATTAAAGCTAAAGAAACTGCCTAAAAATATACATAACATCAAACAGATTAGAATTTTGTGAAATTTCTTAGTTAATAATTCACAAAACAGATAATTGATTAAAATGATTAACAATTAAAAATGTGTTAAATACAATAATTATGAGAAAAAATAAACATGTACCACAAACACAATCAACAATTGTTAAACTCAATTTAAACTACATCTGTGTTAATGAAAAAAAAAAAAAAAAAAATAAAATGCTGTAATGCTTCCTTTATATATATATATATTGTTTATAAATTGAGATATTTTGTTCAATCACAAACGTGTAAAATTTTTAATTTAAACACTGTTCAAAACGGGAAAAGCTATAATTTTTCTCACATTTTATTAGTACAGAGGTAAAGTGATTCACACACATCCTATTAAAAAACTATATTCCAGGTATTTCTTAGAGATTTGGAGAATTTTTGAAATTTTCATCTAAAAAAAGAAACTTAGAGACTTGTACTAAAATCTTACAAGGAATCATAATTGATGAGTGGAAAATTAAGCCTTTAATTTTCAACATGTTCAACAATTATTCATTGCTGCATAAATTAAAAAGAAAAAAAAAAAAAAAACTGCTTAAGACTATTTTTCTCAAAAAGAGAATTTTTTTTTAATCACAAAAATGCTTACAATTATAAAGTATTAATTTTTAATATTAGACATGCACTTAATGAATGCAAATAATAATGCACATTTGTTGAAACTATATATATGTATGTATAATATTTTAAAAAGTTTTAGAAAATTTATTTTTCATTAACATTAACATCATGAATGCTCAGTTCCTTTTTTAACAACATATTTAAATAGTCCTGTTCCTCCTTAAAAATGTGGGAAATATTTGGAACTAGAAATTTTTTAATCAATATTTCTACCAAATCAAAATAATCTTATCCATGAAAGAGCAACATCTTACTTTGATAAAAAATGGCATGTATGAAAATTTAATTCCCTTCTCTTCTGCTATGTTCCTCAATTTATCTCTAGTGTGCATCAAAGAAGTGATATCGATTTCATCACAATAGCTGAAACAAGGCACAGCAAGCGATCTCGACATGGTCTTGACCATGGCTTTCTTATATCCTTTGATGGGCTCTGTTCTGTCTTTACCAACAGGTGGAGAAGCATCTACAACTGTTTTTATACGCCCAGTGTCAGGTGGAGATAGTACTTTGGGGGGCTCTTTTGGAACTGAAAATAGCCAAATGAAACCTTGGTGAAAATCTTCTAAAAATATTTTGCAATTGATTACATAGTATAAGGATATTTTTATATGTAGTAGTCGTGGAACTGCTTAAGTATTGTTATAAAACTTTCTTCTACTAAGTTATTAATAATCCCCTGGTTGTTTAACTGCAACATTAATAAAACAATCAATCTATTGAGTAATAGATTTCTACTGTAAGGAGTTTTTTTTTTCCTCATGACATGACAGAAAAATTAATCTTTGGAAGTGTTCATTTATGACAAATGCCATTATAATACATATATGTGGAGGTCAGTCTAGGTATTCTAAGAGTACACACTCTACCACTGAGGAAGAATAGATTTATTAATTGAGTAAAAATTTTAAAAAAGACGAAAATACATTTTTGCTTGATTATACCTCGAAATCTTGCATCCTAGTCTGAGTTGTTGTTGCTGTAGTGAAGTGGGGCAATTCCTACAATAGGCTATATGACAATACTGTTTGATTAAGGTATGACAGTAAAGGTATCATCTTTATTCAATTTGTATCATATAATGTATACAATTCAATAAAGGTATCAAGAAAATAATAATGAAACTTCTGATCTTACTTAAAAGATTATTGTTAACAGCTATGAAAATTAATTGAAAAATTAACAGACAAGAAATACAAGCTATGCAAAAGAATAAAAGCCATTCCAAAAGATTATTTTTGAGAACATGAAAAAAAAATGTCTCTTAGATTTTCAACAAAAAAGCTATTTCATTAGTTTATGAGATATCAGTTCACAGTTTGAGCTATTCAGCGAAAGTTCTGGTTTTTGTTGGTACTTTAAAAAAGTCATAGCAAAATCATGAAGTTGAAAATAGTGGTTTTTGCTGAGGGCTATAATTTCATCTCAACTTTCAGGATTTGTTGTTTTTCTTTTCTTCCTTAACTCAAAATGGTTTTGACAAAGTCAGCTAAAGTTGATTTCACTCGAAAGGAATTGTTTGATTACATTGATGGAATGTTGAATTTATAGATTTCTGAGCTTTGTTGATATGTGCATACTATTCTTCAGCATACTCTATGGAATGTTTGGATATAACTTTTTGAATGTAGAATTTAAATGTTCTATTTGCCCATTTGCTTTTGGTAATCAAGTGGTGATGAGAGATGCTTGATTTGTTTCAGTACTGCAAAAACCTTGGAAATTGTTTGGAAGTAAATGTGATACCACAATCAGAACTAATTCAAGATGGATTACCAAATACCCAATTTTACAATAATTTCTGTAGTATCGGTTGATTTTATGGGGTAAAGCCACATTAATTTTGTGAAGGAGTTAACAACAACAAAAATACGTTTGTAAATCTTATTTGATGACGGTGAATGAACCTAAATGGTCAATGTGATATGTGCATAGAGGAATAGATTACTTTTCATTTGAGTATAGTTGACAATCTAGTTTGCTACATATTAGAGATTATCAAAATACACGGAACACATTTTGAATGAAATAGTATTTCTTTTCCTTTAGGGATATGAAATTAATGTTTTAATGCATCTTCTATTTGTGTAGAAACATAGTGTCCATGCTTGTGAGCATTCCTGATGGTGTTTGGCGTATTTTTAGAAACAAGTAGTTCTTTACCAACAAACTTGTAAAGTATATCAAGGTTTTAGAAGGATAATTTTATAAGGTTAGATTTTTAAAAGTTCTTGAATAATCTGAATTTTTGTATCCTGTTTTTGGGCTGTTTTGATTTTTGTAATGAGACTGTCTTTTACAATCATATTTGGGAATTTATTTAATACATCTAAATGAATCATTTTGGAGCTTGAACAATGTTTTCTTTTATAATCAAATTCTACTAATTATAAGGCCCATCATGTTACCTAGAAGCATAAATCTTTTTTCCTTAGCATCACAGTGAACACATTGTAATCAGTAACTATATTGTGATATCAGCCTAACAAGCCCATTCTAAACTTTTTAATGTTTTGACAATAGCTAAAACCTCAAGTTCATAAATGCTATATTTTGTATAACCATCAAATGCTTTCTTACTCATTGAATATATTGGGTGCAGCACACTGTCTGTCATTGATTCTTGAAGTAAAATATGCCCATGACCATGAATACTAGCACTGCAATGAATTTGGTATCAACATTCTAATTGTAAATGTTAAGAACAGGTAGGAAAGAAATTTTGTTTTTAATATTTGAATGCTAGCTTTTCACTATCAATAAATTTAATTTTTTCTTCAAAAGTTGTGCAATAAGGGAGGGAAAAAAAAAATATGAAGAAATGATTGTAATTTTTTTTTTTTTTTTTTGAGATTTCAGTTCAAGAAAATTAAGAATAGTTTAACCTTTTGAGTTGATGGATACAATTCATCCTTTTCAATAACATGACTAAGAAGTTCCATTTGTTTACTTAAATATTTACATTTTTAAAAAAATAAGTAAGTCTAAGCTGTAAGAGGAAACAAGAGAAAACAATGATGCAAGCCTTTCAAGACCTTCTGCTTTATCTTTAAATTTTACAATTTACAATGACATCACATATATATATTAAAACATGATCTTTGATAATCAAATCCTTAAATATGTTAATTTTCTGCTGTAAAACTGCTGGTGATGTACAAAGATTAAAAGGAGCACTTAGATATTAATTCAATTTATCATTTATTGAGATGTTTTTATCAAAAATAATTCAGCACTTTCAGTTTTTTTATAAGAATTTTTTTTTTAATGTGACTCCATTTCTCCTGACTTTTATTTCAGCCTGCATTACAGTATCTATACCAATAATAGCATTTGATGATACAGTTTCCTTATAAACAACATAAAAGTTTGTGATAAATTTCTGATTATCTATAACAAGTTCTTGCATTAGTGTGAAGTGCCCATTACCAAATGCTATAAATGATCCAAGAAAATTAGTTACAAATAGTGAGCCAATTTTTTTCCAAGTATTTTTCGCTAGAATTGTTTTTTGACCTTCAATATCAACTGATGCAGTAAATGAATAAACATTAACAGTAACCATTGTATACATCAAAGGAAGCAAATAATTTATAGTGGAAACAACATTATTGGTTTGCTTTGGAATAGGTTTGTTAATACATTCTGCAAGATGCTTTGTTTCTATGATTTACTATTTTTCATAAATATAAAGTTTCTCCTTAAAATATGAAATATATTTTTCACCATATAAAATAATTTTATTTAATAGATAATTTCTATATGCCATAAAAACAATATTCAAATAATGAAACATTATTAATAGTTTCATAGGAGGTATTGCAAGTTCTCTTAATCACCATAAAATATTCAGAAAGAGATTGCTCTTGACATAATTTACACCTGTTTAATCCTCTATGAATTTCAGCAGTATTGAATTGATGGTGAAACATTTTTAATAAAACATTCACAAACATAAACCTCGTTGTAAGATTATGTTGTGTATACAGAAATTCTGCCAGACCCTCGATTAAAATTTTCGCAAATATTATTAATATTGTAAAAACCCTCAATCATTAGTTTTGATTACAAGTACTCTCTGTACATGAGTTAAATAGTTGAGCATCCATTTTTATCATCCACAGAAAATTATCAGTCTATATTAACTAGTTCATTGCCCTCTTTTTAGTTAATTTTTAAAATTTTACAATGGATTCTTTGGACTAAGCCTCCCATGTAAAGATAGGTTTGTTAATTGAGTAAAAAAAAAAAGGCAAATATACCTTTCAGCATGCTTACAACTCGAGATCTTACATTTTAATCTAAATTGTAGGTGCTGTAGTAGGGAAGTGGGACAGTTAAAAAAGCAACCAGCTGATTCAAATGATTTATTGAATAGATTGTTCTTAGATATGATCCAACTGTTTTCAATCTTAAATCACTAGCCAAATCTTCAAAAATCTATGATTAAAAATTCATGATGTATTTTTACTTCTAAAGGTATTTTAAATCTTTAGTACTTTAAACTTATGAACTTCAAATAAATCACATTTATCAAGGTTCAAATCAGATTTGAAACTATTCTTCATATTATGTATTACATAATGTGCATAAAAAAATAAGCAAAAACAATTAAAAAAAATACAGCATTTCATATTGACCTGCTTATTTTATTAAAAGGGTGTATATATATATATATTAACTAGAATATAAGCATTATAAATCCCTTTTTCGAAGATAAAAAATACAAATTTGTAACACATTATCTTTAACAGAAGAATGAAATCTAAATACGCCACAAAAATTTATTTTCACAATAGAAGAATGCAATACACATGCTGTTTTGCTAAGATTGCACTTAATTAACACTAAAATTCACTAAATAACAAAAATAAATCCTTTTCTACATTAAGGGACCCTAAAATAATACACAGTATAAAATTTTGCTACATCCCTTTTTAATTTTTGAATTACAAGAATAAATTAAAAAGAACATTTCATAATTTACTGGTCTACAACACCTTTGCTTGTGAAACATAAATTTGAATTCTTCCAATCATAAATATTTAGTATTCTTTTAATTATTATACAGAAGTTTAAAAACTTTTTTTTAAATAAAAATCAAAATTAAACACAATAACCTTTTTAAGAAGATGTAAAAAAATGAAAATTAACAACCATAATTCAAGTAATAAATTTTATGAAATCAGAACTGCATTTCGGTAACTGAATAAACAATTTCTAATTCACATTGACAAGAATGAAGAATTATACTTGATAAAATTTCAAATATCTGTTAACATAAGAAATAAAAGCAGCTTAATTTAATGATTTCCAAGGGTTCATGTTATATCAGAAAATTGCAATGGACTTTCTAATTCTAATTACTTCAAGGCATTTAGAAGACAAGTCTCAAATAACTCAAAAGCTTCAGAAACTACAAGATTTAAAAGAAAATGTCTCACTAAATATAATATTTGAAGCTAAAATGATTCCTTTTTACATCTAATTAATATAATACATTCAATAAAGTAAATTTAGCTTCATTTCACATAAAAGAATTTGAACAGCATACATATCACCCAATTTCTTCTGATTAATTTCAGACCTTTGGTGAGCAGCCATCAGGTTTGTTTTTTAAGAAAAATGAATATCAAAAAAGAAAACATTATTCTTGAGCTTTTAAGATCTCTTATGAAACAGAGAAATTATATTTCCAAGAATATATACAGAGCCCTTCACGACAGTCTGGTTTTTGGTTCTTATGGAAGCTTCCCTCATGTAGGTCTACATGTTAATCACATGACACAGAATGTGATCTTATTATACAACACAAAAATTACCCAATTTATTAGAGTACATAAGGCACATTTATAAGACAATATATCCTTTGTGTCCAATCTTCTTTTAGACCAGAATGAACCTTGTACATACCTTTAAAAATATGTTACAATGCTTTTTTAAAAATGAATACTAAGAAGGTAAAAAATTACTCACTAGCCAACTGAAATAAATCAGAATTGATGAAAATAAATCCGATTAAAAAGGATGCTAAAAATAATGTATGAATTGTTCATTTAAAAATAGTTAGGAAATTATGTAATACCTTGCTGTGTTTCTTGAGCTTTACGTTTTTCAAGGAATGCAAACACATCTTCTTTTAAAATGCGGCCATCTTTTCCTGTTCCAATGACCTCACTCAGCTTCAGCTAAAAAATGTTTTTAAAAATATCTTCATTGAATTATTAGAAGTAATGATTATGCGTACTGTTGCTATACAAAATTAGTTAAAAAATGTTGCAATCAGTGATTAAGCTTTTAAGATATATTTTATATTCAAAATTACTAACTTTTACATGCTTTACAACCATCTAAAATTATATAATTTGCAAATTACCCTTAATTATGTAGCTAAATTTTAAATTTATATAATAGCAAAGAATTATTAGTTTAATCAATAAATCCTCTTTTTTTTTTTTTTTTTAAATGGCAACAATTATCTTGTTGAATTGATATTGTATTGTAATATTTCAATGAAAAAGATAGAATTAATTATATGTTCAGATTCTTTTCCTAAAATTTTCCTTGTACGACTTGACTTTCTTTAAGATTAAAAAAAAAATCATATTATTCCATTTCACCGGCGCAAATCTCGCCAAGCAGACTTTATAGGCGACAACACACAGTATACACATAGCCTGTTTGCCGTTGGTTGTATCCTTTTTGGCAACTTTATTGCCTGCGCCAGCAAAATGCAAAAGTACCAAAAAAACTTAAGATTTTGTGTATTTTATTAAGTTATATTAAAAAAATAAAGTTATATTAAAATAAGTATATTAGTATTTTATTAAGTTATAATTTAAGTTATATTAAAAACATAAAAATTTATATATACATTATTCTCGCTTGCAATTTTTCTGACAGCAGGAGTAGTCAGAATTTTCGATGCAAATTGAATGAATTCAGTCTTGGTGGCTCCAGCAGGAGCTGCTAGTTGATCTTGCACTTGATCCACTTGCTCATCTGAACTAGCTGTAACAATTCACATCATACAAATGAAAATAGTAACAATATCTTTAATATTCTTTAATACCTTTAATATTGTCACATTAAAAGTATTTGTTTCCATTTAAAATGTTTATAAAATTATTCAAATTTCAGTTATAATAGACAGATAACAACATATACTTTTTATCATATGATATACCTCTGAGATCCATTAAGTTTACTTTGTTCATTCAAGACTTTTATTTTATTAAAGTACAAAAGATCCAACCCTGCAATGATTTAGCATCAATGATACAAATAATGAATTTCTGTTCATATTCTTGTTCACCTTAAGCAAAATTAATGCAATTATCAACAACTTAATATAATATGATGCAATTAAATCAGACTTATTTTTTTTAAACAGATTCCATAAAAATATATATTCAACAATGTTGAAAACATTTAAAATGTATAGAAAAAAAATGTAATAAAATAACTTTAAAATTGCATTTGAAAAATAATGCAAGACTTTTCAAACAAGTATTTCATAATAAAACTAAATGGCACTTCTATAAAATCTTGATGACCACTGAAAGTTGGCAAAATTCCAACCAAAATTATACCAATCATTTTGGTGACCAAAATTTTTTGTTTTCAATGTAGCAACGAATGGGTCCTCTTTGTTCTGAATGTAATGCTACATAAATTCTTATATATATATGAATTTGACTGGTGGTGTATAACCATTGCTTATCCATTGAACATTTTTATTATGTTCTTTAGCATGTACTCCACAGTTTTCAAATTTTGGGATGCAAACCAGTCTTTCAATCTACAAAGGTATAACGGTGGTTCATTCAGAAATATTTGAAATTTGTAGCTCATCATTTGTCAGTTTTATAAACTTTACATGAGTTCAAAAAAATGGTGGACCTTTCAATATATTTTTTTATTACTTGGTAAAGAGTAGTTGCCGTTCTATCAAACTCTTAACAATGAATATTCTTTTTCTGCAATATATAATGTTACCATGCCATTGCTTATTTTTCAAGTATTATAACATATCATGTCTGTTGACATATTTTTTTCATGCCAAGCTTCCATACTTTTGAAAATTTTGTGCTGAATTCTGTTCTGGTAAAGTAGGTAGATCCAAATTTCTTTTAACATATTCCAAAATATAAGGTGAAAAAACAGAGAAATAGTTATTAATGATAGTAGATCATAGATTGTTTAAATGGTTTAAACAAGGTTACATAAAACCTTTTTTTGACATCATGTCATTACAGTGATAAGCAGAGGAGTAAATGTGTTTGATTTTCCATTCCATTATTGATGGAATATTACATTGTTTGGCAACATTTTCTGGTTTGGTGAAAATGATCAATACGATTTTACAAAAGAACCATTCAAAAGAACTCCAATTTTAATTTAGTAAAATAAAATAAAATAAAAAAAAAATTAAAAAAAAAAAAAAAATCTGATTCCTAATATTGACTATGAGATTCCAATAAATTGCATTTCAAAATTTACTGATTGTATAAAAAAAAAAAAATTCAAATTTGATTAGACTAATAAAGAACAAAGAAATGTTTTGAAAAACAAGTAGCTTTGTTAGAACTTACAACTGTCTTCTTCAAACAGTTCAATATCAACAAGTGGCAATCCCACTTTTGCAGTGCCATCCACTTCATAGTAAAGTTTTTTAATGTATCCATCAAAACGGCTGGTAATAGTCACAGATGCTTTGTCGCTTTGGACTTCACAAATACTGTCAAACTGATTGACTTTATCACCTTCTTTGACATACCTAGAATTGATAAAAAAGCATTTTGAAATCAAAGTTTTATTCAATTTTATTCTGTGCAACAAAATATATTTTATTAATATTTTTCAAAAAAACAAATCAATGCTTCACCTTGATGCACAGTATAAATCTCATAATTCTGTATTAGTACAATTGTAATTATTTTGAACAGTTTATTTAAAAAAGAATACTGCAGTTCTAAATTTTAATTCTGAATTAAATTTTTCTCATGAAGTTAACAAACAAATTTCCTTCCATAATTACTAGAATCAATCCCTCTGACAAAATGTATGCCTTGATATTTCAAACTCTCTACAGACAGTGCAATTCTCTTTTAAATCTTCTTAGGTAAAAAAGTATCTTAGCTTTTAAATAACATTCTAGAGGTCGATAATACACAATCTTAAAGTGTGCCATGTTACATCACATTAAAGTTTAACAAAAACAAACAGTTCAAGTTGGATATAGGAAACCTCTTGGCAATCAATGACTTTTGGGTGTGACAATGATTTAAATGTGGTGATTTAGGTTAGAGTAACCCTAAATTTTGATAAGCTTTTTATTTGCAATGCCTTCATTGTGTCATTGTTTATGTAGATCTACTTTGGTGACCTTTCTTCTAAATCGCCCAACCTTCATCACTATTGCCAACGGGTACCCCATTACTGGACTTAAACCAAAAGAAACAATAACATTTTTAATTAAATACAAACAAGCTCCCTTTTAAAATTCGAAATTTAGGGAAAATATCTCCATATCATAATTTATCACTTATTATAAATTCATTTGATAATCAGTTTATTTCTACACAAAAAATGTAACCAAATATAAATATTTTAAAGCAGATTTTTGAACTGAAATGACATTCATAATTCATGTGAATCTGAGTTTTGAGTCATTTCTAATTTATTCACAGTGACTTAAAGATTTTTTAAAAAAAATTCTCATCATCTTTTGGTTTTATAAGTAATACAAAATTTTAATGTAAATTAGGAGAATTTATACAAACCTACTTTTCTTGCTTTACACATTCTTACTTTTCAGAACAAGAATTTTTAAAGTTCCTCATTTAAAAAATTGCTATGTAATTTTTAGCTTTGAAAACATCAATAAATTTTTTTTGAAATGAATAGTTTTATAAAAAGATAAAAACCCATTGCTTAAACATTAGTGCTACATAATATGTCCACAAAATGTTTTATTTCCCTTATTTTTATTCCTGAATACTACAGAGATAATGCATGTTATAAATAGAAATCTATGAATTGGAGGATAGATTTTTTTAAAAAAATGTAATCACTATTTCAACAATTAATACAAACTATTTTGTTAACTTTTTAAAATTATACCTAAATATATTGGGTGAAAATTAAACATTTGTTGAAAATAATAAGAAAAAAAATTCCAAAAAATTGTACACATGTATCAGATAAAAAAAAACTTTTTTTTTGTCTAGATAACATTATAATTCTATTGATTTTTTAAAATTATTTAAGAACTTATTGAAACAAAGGCATACATATAATTTTTTTTAATATTATAATACATATATTGCACATCCTATTATAAAATTCTAATTAATTTACATGTTGAAATAAAATCTAATACAAGCACATCATAGTAACTTTAGTGAAACTTAAAACAGTTTGGCAATAGTTAAAATGACATTGGCAAAACTGCTTTGATTAAATGTTTGAAGATTTAATTGTGTTTTGTATATAATTTATTTACAGAAATGAAGGGAATACTTAAAATAGAACAAAAATTCAACACTTTTACTTTTGAAACAATTGTAAACTATGTGAAGAAAATCTTAATATCTGAAGAATAAGTATCTACAATAGAATAAAATATCTAGGAATAAAATATAAATTGTATAGTAATTATATTAACATAAATGATATAATAATTATAATGAATGATATTACCATTCTTTTACAGTGACTTCAGATATTCCTTCTCCAATATCTGATAGGTTGAATGAGACTACTTGTCCTAGGTGTGCTGAAATAGTACAAAGGAGTTTATAATCTTACATTGAAAAAAAAAAAAAAAAAAAAAACCCATTAATTCAAGTACATCAAAAATATATGAACTAATTTCAAACCACGCACGCACGCATGCACACACACATATATATAAGCAATAGTTGAATGGATGTTAAATTTTCTTTAATTTAAAAAATACTATATTACATTTTCTTGGACAAATAATCATAAAATTAAATATTTTTTAATATTTAAAAAAAATGTTCTTATTTCAGATAATTTTTGCTTTTAGAATATATATAAAGCCTGATATAAAAGTCATCTACAATTACCAATTTATTCAATGAACAACCTCATTAATTTTAGCTTTCATAATTTATAAGAATTTTTCCAAAAAGACAAATTCAGAGAGAATAAAATGTCTTGTATTAATTACAAGATAAAATAAACAATTATGAGAAAATTAAAGGATATTTTTTCATCAAAATATTTTGGCTTTTAAGGAATTTATTTAATTATTATACAAGAAATATATATATATATACATATATATATGTTAGAAAATGTAAAAAAAATATGTTAAGCTTTATTTACTGAATTTTTTTTTTATATCATTTCAGTCTTCTTCTAGATATATTAATAAATTGTTAATTTTTCATAAGCATGCATTACAGTTTCAAAAGTACATGAATATTTATGTTAATATAAGAAGAGAGTCGATATACTCACTAGTTGATGTAAAGAAATAGCGCTGATTGAGTTTCTTTGAATGATTTTGACTACATTTTGTAGATATCCTTTTAGAAAAAGCTAGAGAATTCCAAGTCTAATAAGAAAATATGGAGTATACATTAAATTAGAAATACACAGGAAATTGACTTACACTAAAAATCTATTACTTCTTTTTAACAATCATTTAACTATAAAAAAAGGTACAAATTATAAAACTTTTATTTCTAGGGTTGTACAGCTACATCAATAAGACCACTTATTAACTATATAATAAATGCAAATATGATTAAGCAAAAAACTGAGTTAACTATGGGACTCGTGGGATTATGTCATAAATAATTTTGATTTGTGTACTAATGTTCAGAAATTTCATTCAAACATCACAGCAAAACAAGTTATTAGATTTCCCCTTTTTGAAATATTCATAGACATATTCAATTTTATGAGCAGTAGTAGCAGTTCTCAAACCAGAAGAGGGTCTTGGTCCCTTCAGCAATAATTTCCATTGAGCTTCCAAGCTGCCCAGACTTACAATGTTTGTCCCAGTTGTAAATGAACTGATTTTTTTTACTGAATTATTTGTTAAAGTTGCCAGAAATCATAAGTTTTTTCCTTTGAAATATAATCTTCGGTAAGTTTCACAATTATTCTAATGTTTTTTTTCACAGTTCATAGCAGTACTGGAAGTTCCTTAAGAGTATAAGTAGTTAGTTTTTTTATGCTTTCCATCATCCTGAAATGACCCTTCAACTTCAACTTAGGGAAGTGGTAGAAATTGTATGGAGGTTAATAAGGGCTATAGGGAATATTTTTCTTAGACAAAAATTCTTGAATTGAAAGCCATTTGTGAGATGACATGTTATTCAAGAGCAGCACCCATCATTTGCAATGAGTGTTAGGAATCACTGAACCTATTTTAGAAGTTGCTCAGAGATATCTTTAAAAAAGATACTATTAACTGTCAGAGTTTCAAAATTTGAGAGTATAACATTCGATATTTTACTCCATTGCAGATGTAACTAAGTTACATTTGTGAAATACAACTTTACATAAACAGCAGTAGTGCGGGATTGATTCAACCAATCCACTTGAAACAAGTATGCATGAGCAGTCAAGATCACTATGTATGCTTAGCTTAGTTTTTATTAACGTTGCACTAGAAGCAACACGAGGGCTATTGGTGATGGACCTTGTAATTTTGAGCCACGGTCAAGTGATGAGGATGATACCCGAGCTGGCACCCCATCTAATAACATCCACACCAACTGGAGGACTTTGGACCCTGACAGATTTAGCGTGCATCAACCACGGCTGGTTTTTGGAGGCCAAGGATCAAACCCTTGACTGAACAAAAACCACAGGCCACGAATCCGAAACCATGACTACTAGGCTACCGCGGCCACATCACTATGTATGCACTGATATACATCAAATACATTTTATATCAGCAGTTTGTGCATAGGAAAATCAATATACTTATTCATTTGACAAACCTCATTACACATACTTACAAACAATTCTTTAAAATGCATAATTAATATTTTTATCTATTTCCTAATACAGATGGACAAAATGGCTGAAGTAAATCATTACAGCTTTTAATATATGTGTTCCTTATATATATGTGTGTGTGTAATAATCTATTACACACACATATATACGGAACTCGGTTAAATTTCAAAGCACAAAAGTGAAACTTTAATTTATGCCTAATCAAACAATTATCAAGTGATTTGTTCCTTACATATTTTTTACAAAAAATAATTGTGCTTTAAAGAGATCTTAACACTTATGTGAAACTATTTTTTCTACAATTATGGAATAATTAATTTTACTGAACATTTTGGATACATATTTTAGTCTTTAATGTTTCATGCTTTTTTGCAACTATATCTTGAAACAATGCAAATGCTTGAAAACAAATAAGCAGAAACAGCAATTGTTATTGTTTATTAACATCACACTGAACAGCAACACATTGTGGTGATGGATCACATAATCTCAGCAAAAACAGATCAAATACGAGATAATTCTGGAAAAAGTACAACCTATACAATGATATGCTTCCAAATTTTAAAATGCCTAATCATGGTCACACTATCCCAATTTAGGAAGATATATATTCTCTAAATGCTATTTGCACACAGAAGTAGAACATAAAATTTTTAAATTCTGTAAAGAAAGCAATGAAAAATCAACAAGGAAAATTAGGTAGTTATATTTTTCGTTTTAGATATTTTGTGTCGTATTAAATAAAAAATAATTTAATTGATAAATATAAATATTTGTAAGAAATTGGATTTCAAAAATTGTATTTTCATCATACAATGGTTTAAAATAAACTGACAATGCAACAAATTTTAATCAAAGTAATTCAGATACCAAAAGTTACACAATTAGTACAGCAAAATCAAGGAAAAAGAAATTTTCTTCATACAATCTAGCTATTTGAATCTAATAAACATTACATAAAGAGCTGGAATATAAATTGAAACGGTTTTTGGATTCTTATTTTAAATTATCTACAGAAAAGATTTATGTACCCTATATACTCGGGCAGATTTTGTGAGATTTGATGAAAAAATTCTAGATTTTGTGAGATTAGAAGAAACCATTCTCACAGCACTGTAGGCTGCCATGTTTTTTTTGAAATGGCAGTTTTGATTGATTGATTGTCTGAAAGTTATCGAAAATTGAGCATCTTGATTAATACAGGAAATAGGAACGAGTCAGGATATGTAATATTCGTATTTCTAAGTGATCACAATGGATATTCTAAGATTATTGCAAATTTTGGTAGTTCAGTAAGCCCTTAGATTGCATGCATAATCTTGGTTACTCTAACGGCTCAAATAGCACTTTTTAGTGCTCATCGCATATTTTTCCTATTACTTTTTCTCTCTGACTTAACTGTTTACCGACCATGGACTTGAATTTTGACCATCAATATAACTCGGAACCTAATGAAGATACCTCATCGAACTTCTCTTCCATATCATCCAGATCTGAAGACGAAAAACCTCCATGCCAAAAACGACAAGGAAATGAAAAAGACATTGCCTCCTACTCCACCAGAAAAGAAGCACAATCATCTTACCTGGTCCAACTTAAATTTCGTGGCACAGATACAAATGATTCACTTTTTATCAAAACGCAGAAAAATATCGAAAGATACGAAAACAAGCTTCAACGACTGGAAAGTGAGTATGCTACTTTAGCGCGTTGCGCAACTGCTGGCTGCCCCATCCATTCCACCCCAAATATCCTCCCTATGAAACGGAAAGATAATCAAGGTTTCATGACCCCCCTAAAAATAAAACATGTAAAAAACCTACACTGACCTCCTCGTCTAATTTAATTTTACCTACTCAAAATCAATTCCAACAACTATCAGATGATGTTACACCCCCAGATAACAATGAAGATCAAGATTCAGATTCAACTCCCAAAATTGTAAAGCAAAAAATTTACCTCCCCCAATTATGCTTAAAGTAAGCAAAAATTACAGACAACACCTCAAGGAAATTAGTCATGAATTACCTAAACTAAGAACTCGTCTTTCCGGGGAGTACATTAAATTATATACCGATACGCTAGATGACTGTAGAAAACTTTCACATCTATTATCCACTAAGACTTATGAATATTACGTCATTCAACCAAATATTTTGCGTCCATTGAAAATTATTTTTAAAGATTTACCACGAGATACTGAAATCCATGATATCCAGGAAGAACTAATTGAACTTGGATTCGACCCAATCAGGATAAATCAACTTACAAACAGGCGTACAAAAATTCCCCTTCTAATATTCTTAATAACACTACCTAGATACGAAATCCGTCAGAAAATCTATGAAGTTAACCGCATATGCTATGTGTCTATTACAATTGACGAATACCGAAGTAACAAAGTCACTCAATGCTTCAACTGTAATCTTTTTCATCACAGTTCAGATAATTGCCATATGATCCCCAGATGCTTAAAATGCTCAGGTGCCCACGCAACCAGAGACTGTAACATCGAAGGAAAAATTAAAGAAATAAAATGTATTAACTGCAACGAAATTGGACACTCCGCCTCATACGGAGGATGCAAACTCTATCCCAAACCTCCAAAAGGATCAATTACTAAAAGCAACGCACCCAAAACAAATACTGTTCGTGAAGACTACACTTTTGCAAATGCTTTAAAATCAAACCAATAGATGGCGCCCCAAACAGACGAAAACCCAGATTCCTCAAAAAATTCAAGGAAAATCCCACAACATAATGCAAAAAGCCTCCAGAAAAATCCTTTCAACAACATTTTTGAAGCCATCGAACAACTCAAAGCTCTTGCCGAAATCTTCTCAATCATTCCAGGACTACTTACAAAATCTCCATAAAATTCAAAATGCAAAAGGTCAAGCAAACAAAAAATTCGTCATCTTAGAAGCGCTTATGGATATCTCTGAAGAATAATTTCAATACCACCTAAACGAATGCCCCTCCCACCTACTATATAGCTACTTAACCTCCAACAGGAGCAGCCAATCGCAGTCGTTCACCCATCGCAAGATCAACTTTTTCCTTCGTGGAACTTCAAATTTTTCAAGTGCATTCTCATTAACTGCTCAACAGATGGCGCCAGCTATGCTGGGCTCATCAATCAGCTCATTTCTCAAGAACTTTTCATCTCTACTCTCCAAAATTTTACCCTCTCATCCGCAAGAAATTCCTCTCCACAATGTAAATTTCCATTTTATCCAAAGGACTTAATAAATACCAGATTTGGGCTTGTGGAGCGCTCCGTGCTCCTGGCGCCCATGGAATTTCAACGTCAACGTGATCACAATGAAATAGTTGCTAGTAAATTTCTGCCCTTCCCCCCCTTTTTTTTGAGGGCATTAATCATTCACATTATTCTATTGTCTAATGGGTTCATTTTGTGAAAGGATCTCGCTCTATTGAAAAATTGGTGTTACTAAAAGGTTTGCTAATTTTTAATTATATATTGTACAGGATATGTTATGTAATTTTTTACATTGTATTTTCTATTTGTCTAATTCAGAATTTTAAAGTGGCATTGAGAGTGTAGCTTGTGTTACACGATTACTTATTTCACTTTTGTAAGACTTTTTTTTTAATTCGACTATTATTTAAAATCTTCAGCCTATTTGGTTTTGCGTATGTTCTTTTTGTAGATTTGAGAATGGGGATATTATTACGTATTTCTTGATTGAATGCTACATCAGTTTGATTTTCACTTATCCAAGAATATTAGCGAAATGGAATTTTAGGAGCTAAAATAGAATTAAAAGCTTTCAAATAAACTAAGATTAGATTTTAGTTTAGTTTTATTAACTTCTCACTAGAACAGCACGAGGCCTATATTAGCAACGGAACCTCGTAATTTTGAACCTCGGTCAAGTGACGAGGACGACACGTGAGCTGGCCTCACCTCTCCTAACTTCCATACCACGCCAGTGGGAGGACTTTGCGTCCCGACAGATTTAACGTGCATCAGCCCCGGCTACACGGCGGGTCTTTAGTGGCCAAAGCTCGAACCCACGACTCAACGAAAAACACCGTCCACGAATCTGAAACCATGACCCTGCCACCAAATGAACTAAGAAAATGTTATATTTGAAATTTTCTTGTAGGTATGTTTTTTAGAACGTTTTTTTTTTAAGTAAATACCATTATAACATTAAAAAAAAAAAAATAGTGCAGTTTTTACTATCACTTTATTTTAAAAAAAAGCCTGTACTTTAATTTACTATTCAACGTAATTACCTCTACAATTAAGGTCCGTATCATATACAACTAGCTTCTATATCATATCCTCATAGCAATCTGCTGCTAGATGAACTAACCACTGCATCAAGGCCGTTTTGACAACATCATTGTCATCATGGCGTTGACCACCTGAATGCTTTTTTAAGTGAAGAAACAAATTGAAGTCTCTAGAAGCCAGATCAGAGCTATACTTAAGGATATCGTGTTGTCCCTATGATGAGATGATGCGATGAGATCTCTAGTTCCTCGAGTTACGTGTGGACGTGCATTGTCGTGAGACAAAAGAATCCCTTTACTAAGCATTCCACGCCTTTTTTTGGATTGCACGACGCAGTTTAGTTAAGGTGTCTCAATATACCTCGGAATTTATTGTGTGTAATCCCCCGAGACAAAAAAAAAAAAAAAAAAATCCACAAACAACACCCCTCTTTTTCCAAAACGCACTGCATACGATTTTGAATGCTAAAATTGTTTGCTTAAACTCCACTTTTGTCGGTGATGTTGAATTCCTTTATTCTAAGGATTGCTGTTTTGTTTGTTTCCTGTATTGAACGAGTTACATGTCCACACACTTCATTAATTTGATTAATTTCAGCAGTTTTCTAGCCTTTTGCTTGCAGAAAAAGAGTCATTGGACGTATTTCGCAATCGGTGACATTTTCAATTGTGTGAGGCATTTTAAATTAGCACAAATAAACGTAAATATGGACGAATGCTTCCATGCTGGCATCTGTAATTTACCAACAAATTTAGTTACTCAATGCATATGCTTGGAATGGCCACAACAGCACACTGCAGCTGCCGTATTAAAAAACGGTACTTGCTTAAAAACACCCTTAATATATTACATTATTATTTTTGGTGAGTATGAATTACTTGGTTAAACCAACATACAAACACATTCTAATTGTTTCTATTGTAGAATGCTCAACACAGACTAAAATATAGCTTTCAACGAACTGGTAGCGGAAAGGTATGTTTTGCTGAAGCAATATTTTTTAATTTTCCGGTAGTTGTTATTGGTATGAAATGTGAATTGTTTTTTGTAAACAATTTTTTATTGTATATCAAGCTTAAAACATTTGTCATTAAGACAATTATATAGAATATTACTTCTTTAATTTCAAAGGAAAACAGTTCATAATACGTAAAGTAAAATTTTGGTAATAGCATTTATAGTTTAGCATTCCAATTCATTGAAAGGTCAAAAAGAAAAATTAGTTCAAATGATCTATTTAAGTATTTATTGATGAACAGTAAGTGATAAGCATTTATTGATATAATAGCATGTGCAGAAACCATTTGTATTTTAAACTAAAAATTAATTATGCTATTGATCATAGTAAAATGTTCTACATGACACTATTATTGAATAACGTTTATGTGAAATAAAATCGTTTTTTGTATGTAACAGATGCAAAAGTTAACATTTCATGTAAAATAATTTTCATAAAGAATGATTATATGGCGATATAGCAGATGTATTTTATTTTTATATGATGTCGAATAGAAATTTCATGGCAGTTAAATGCTACTTTGTTTATTTCGAGAAAATGAAAGCATTCTTAGAAAGGGCTGAATATAATTCCAACCTTCTGATTATTGCAGATGTTTTTAACAAAAATTTGTCTTGTTAGTAATTTAATTTCCGTTGTATACTTAAAAATTAATTACTTAATGCATATTCCGTAAATTATAGAACATTTATTTGGTATATAGAGAAGAATTCTTCGGATGAAAACCAATCTATAAATTTTCAAAAAGAGATATGTTTTGATATGTTATTATATACATTTACTAATGAAGATGTCATTTTTTTCTTGGTTGATTGATTAGTTTCTGTGGGGTATAGAGAAACAAATGCTATTATTCCTTTTAAAAATTGCTTCTATTCAGTAGATATCAAAGCATTTTAAATTCTGCAGGAATATTCTGAACACTGTTTACTAGCTACTGTTTCATCCAAAAGTTCTCTGAATGTAATGTTATACCGTGGATTTATCTTGAGTGTATTCCCGAGGTTATGTTTATGAGATGCGTATTTACTCTAATTTAAAAGAATATGTTCTAAATCGTTGATACGGTTACTGGTACTACACATCGCATGATACTGTAGATGGAATTTGTGTAAAAGCCCAGGAGTTAGAATACTTTTCCAGGTGTTTTGAGTACTAAGAATTTCCTTTCTTCTGCTCTTTGTCCAACTGGATATTATATCTATTGTTAGAATGTTCTCTGTGTCTTCGAAGAATTTACTTCAGTAAAAAGTTTCATTGGTTCTTTTCATGTTTCAATAAATTTTGCTATTCATATCATCCGGTGCAATTCAGTCGATTAACTCGTTCACCGATTTTCCACTTGATTATTCCAAAACATTTTCTGAGAACTTCCAAATCTAAATTAGTATAATTTAACTGTGAAAATGCGATTGAATAAATATTTTGCAGGCTAATCTAAGAATATCTTTTGGTGATTTAATGTTATAATTTTTGGCGCAGAAAGTATAGGGTGACTATCTGACAATATTAATAATTTTTTATTCAATTTCGTAAGATCATCTAAAGTTTAGCATATGGTTAGTAGTGCTTCTGCTGAATATATATAGGATTAAAGGAATTTATGTTATAAGCAAACGAGGAATTTTTCGTGATGACTACTATAGATGTTACATTACGGTTTTTTGAAGCATCCGTAGCTATTAGAAAATAATCCCTGTACTATTCGTAAAATAGTCCTCTTATAACAGGAATAAGTAAATTTTTGTCCTGAAATCTAAATTCATCGGTGCAAATTTCACATGGGAGTTCTGTGAAATATAGAAATTTAGGGATGGACACTATTGTTTCTCATTAATATTCAACATATGAAAAATATTCCAGACATTGCTTGTGTGTTTCTCTCCATTATTTTTAAATTTATGGTATCAAGGCAAACGAGGTGCAAAGGAGAACAGTTACCATTTGATATTTGACAGATAAAAAATTTATTCTCCAGCCTTCTTAATTTCTCTGAAAGTATTTCCTCTCCAGCTGTTAGTAAAATTGCAATGTTTGGTGTCCATTGGATTAAACCCAATGCGATTCTGAGAGCTTTGGTTTGTATGATATTAAAAGGTTTGATCCGATTATCGGACCATTTGTTTAGGATATGACAGGTATCATGAAAGATATTGCCAATGCTACGTATATTGTGAGTCAATTTGATCAAGTCTTTTACTCTAGGTCATAATACATAAGTATGTCATACATTTAAGGCCATTAATTTTTTTGAAACATTGTTTTTAACTTGATTCATCATAGCTATATTTTGATTCTGTTTGGAAAAATACACTCCTAGATATTTGATAGAAGTTCGCCTTAGGAGCAGTAAATGAAGATGTCGTCTGCATACATTGAGTATTCTATTCCTGTTTGTTTTTCGAGATTTTCAATGTTTGATATTTTTTCCATTTCAAAAAGGCATTTAAAATTCTGGATAAAATGCTTTCAGATAATCATCAAATAGCTGGAGTTTTACTAAAATCAGGGTTTATTGATACAAAAAATAGAAAAAAAAACCTAAATTATTTTATTTAACCCATTTCTACTTGAATATAGAAACTACAAAAAAGTGCTTCAATTGGCGTTTTTCCTCCCATTTCCGAAAAAAATGATATATATCATATGTAAAAATAAGAGTTTAAAATAAATTTACTATCAGTCTGATATCAAGCATAACAATTAGTTTCACTTTCATGGCTGTTAAAGAAACGATTTATAAAAGCATTTGCATATTTGGCAATCAACTGTATAAAAATGACATTATTTATACTACTGAATCCTTCATTTATAGAGTTCAGACATCAAAGTTCTATTAAGTATCATCAAAATACACCGATACTTTTTTGTACTTAAGAAGATAGTAAGTCTTAATTCGAATTAGATTTTCTAAACATACCACGTTTCTGATGAATTTTATCTGCAAGCAGCTCAATATTTTTAGAAAATTTAATGTTTAAATTTTAATTAATTCTTAATTAACATTTGAAATTGTTCCGTTGTCAAGTTATTACTAAACAAAAGAACAGAATAATTTCTTGTGCATTTGCTAGACTCAACAAATCAAAACGCATTTTTATCAACAGTGCAAGTGATTTAGCGATTTACTACATTTTTTTGTTTAGTGCAATTATTTAGAAAGTAGCGAATACTTCATAAATAGCTAGATTTAGTAGTTAACGGAAAATTTCCATATTTTGTAGATTTGAGCGTTGTCATTTCTAAACAGATATAAAGTGCAACATAGCAAAAAACTCAGTGCAACATAGCACGAAACTGATCTAATCCATTCGCTTTGCTTTATTTCTGTTTTTTGCATCTTTTTTGAATAGCTCAGTTCGGTTCAGTTTCTTGCTATGTTGCTCTGCGTTTTTTTCGGAGCCCTGATTATTGCCTTACCCTTCGAGTAATGTATTGATCTTAGAATGTCAGTAATGTCAGAGCCCTGATTATTCAGAGTTTTGAGTTGAATCTAAAATATTCGATGCAGTTTTAGAGGAAATCAATCGATAGAAATAAGAAATTCTTCAACTTTTTGAATATGTTCTTTTGACTTGCATCTCTCTATTGTTGAATAGGACTATTCTTCATGTCATTGTTTCAAGTAATCAGTTTATTGATTCGATAGTACGCAAGATCAAAGAAGCTCAAGAAGACGACCCTCATACACTTGCTATAAAACTCTTCGGTGGCCGGTGGTTTTTTGACCCTGCGAAGGGGAAGAGAGTTGATGACCTTGATGCGGTTGAATTGTTTTGAACCCTGGACCAGTGGGTCCGAAGAATGCGCTCCTACGAACCAGGCTGAAAACATATTTTTTCTGGCCGGTTAAGTAAGGCATTTTATCTTCTAACGTTGCCGTAGAAGAGAATCACCGCATACTCCCCCTTCGGTATCATCGTGACGATACGAAGAGAAATATTGGTTTGTACAGAAGGTTGCTTTTTTATTTTTTAGCCATTACTACAATTGATATATATCCCCTCCCGGTTGAATTGAGTTTTGCTTGGGATAGTTTCCATTTGAGTTATCGGCTGTCTCTTGTTGAGTGGCGTGTTTCATCGACACGTATTCTAGAGCCGGAATATCACTAATCGTGATTTTTGAGTGCGTTTGTCTTATTTAGACATACAGAGGCAAGTGTTTTTGCGTCGGGGGCATATGCAATCAGTAGGTATAGGCTGTGCTGCCATCTAGTGTTCAAGTCCTGAGTCACCACTTCGGCGGCCAGTGGTTTTCTGACCCTGAGAAGGGGGAGAGAGTTGATGACCTTAATGTGGCAGCGTTGTTTCGAATCCTTTACCAGTGGGTCCGAAGAAAGTGCTCCCCCTAACCAGGCTGAAAAGACATCTTTTCTGGCTTGTTAAGTAAGGCATTTTAACTCCTAACGTTGTTGTAGAAGAGAGTCTACGCAACCCCTTCTTTAAAGTGAACAAACGATGATTATTGTGATGAACATAATATCTTACATAAATTTGTAGATGGTCTGGAAATCCTCGTTGTCCCCGAAGAAAGGCATCATCATATTATCCAAAATGCTAGTTACAAATGCTCGAAGGACTTTTTTCGGTTAAAAGATCACTTGAATGATTAAAATATAATTAGTTTATCACTCAACGGAAATCCAAAATTGTAAAATATATTGGTGTGTAATGTGCCTTTTGATAATCAAAAAATTTCGGAAAACAAGATTTTTTCCACTCCCTTTCTAAAAGTCACATACCTCTCAATCCGCACCATATTGATCACCTTCGTCCCCTCTAACAAAAATTATAAACATATATTTTAGCAATCATTGATTCTTTATCTAAGTTCGTTTGGTAATACCTGACAAAATCAAAAACTACTTCTGAAGTAAATGAAAAATTGAACACCCAAAAGCTGTATTTAGAAATCTCAGTTTCCTTATCACCGACAATGGAACAGCATTCGCCTCAGACGAATTCCAAACATATAGAGCTCCGAAGAAAATATTTCTGTACGTTATATTAATATAGGTTTGCCACTTGCAAATGACAAATGCTGAACGCCTTAATTGAACGATTATTTCCGTCTTTTTTAATTGTTCGAAGACGATCCAACGAAGTAGTTAAAATATGTTCATAAACTTCTAGTGGTTTAAACTCAATATTCCAACGAAGCAGCGACACAACAACTTTCGAATTATTCCTTGGTACAAAAATTAATAATAAAACTGATTTGCGTATTCAACAATAAATTGACGAATAACTACATATTCAATTTAACTACAACAGAGAAATCTCACGCAAATCAGATAAGAGTAAATTAAAAAAATGCAGAATGAGAATAAAATGCGTTACAATCTTCGCAGAAAACCTCCTTGTGGATATAGACCAACGTCTTTTGAGACCAACATCATGACTTGGTTGGTCCCAAAAGAACGTAGCACGAGCCAATACAAAAACTCTGCGGCAAATTTCTTGGACGATATAAAATCATGCAAGTAAATGGTTAATAAATATGTCAGGGATACCAATAAATATGGCAAATTTAATGGTCCCATCAAAATGAGTACTAGCGTCGAATTCCTGAAACCAGGGCCAAATGGTTGAATGTGATGAACCATGGTCACATACATCTTTTCATTACTTACATTACAAACTGCGACTTTTACTTATGACATCCTCACCATATTCCAGATATCTTTGTATGATTTGTCTTGTTTTCTATCATATACATATTTTCCTTAGCATTTGTAATGAGTTTTTCTGATGCATATTTGTTTGAATTTTACTAATTTTTTTTATTTGTAAATTACTAATTACGCTTTTTAATTTTCGGTTTATTAATTTTTATCAAATGTATTAATTGTTCAATATGAGGGCGCATCCCTGGTCATGATGGCCAGATGTGTAGGCTGATTTGTAGTCCTCATTTCCATTTAATATTTTCGATAGAGATTACGAAGCAGACTGACAACGCCACCTGTTTTGAGGAGATAATGCACTCAGTATGTTTTGATTAGTGTAGCTTTTATATATATAGTTAACGGCGTACCAAACATTTTCTGATATTCACCTGAGCTTTCATTTATTTTCGACTTCAAAAGGTACATATATCGAGCACAAAACATAATATTATTCTCCTTATAATATTTCGCTTTTTGTATTTTAATCCTCTCTTATTTAGATAGATAACAGAAAATAGCTTCAGAAACTTTGTTCTTGATTGTGATATGAAGTTTCTCCCCTTCTTTTCCTCCCAACAAACGTCTGTTTATTATGGTTGTTTCGCTCCATTGGCACACCTCCGAATTATCCAATCTTTTGGTTTCTCATTTCTCTCTAAAAAGTTCTCTTCTTAATTTCAGCAGTCCTCACATGCTGAATTTTGTGACATTTTGCCTTGATTCTCAAATTTTGCAGTTGGCTTTAAAAATCACAAAAAACTTTAATTGTACTTTAATAAATATTATGATGAGAGGGTAAATTTTGAAATAGGGAATCTATGGGAAATATATATATATATATATATATATATATATAACGCAACAATCAATAACTCCCGAGACTAACCCAGAGATGGCGCTCGTAGTAAACCAGTAACCAGATCATTTCTAGAGTACTAACCTTTGCTTGAAACGTGTCAAAATTTTAATCGATCGACCATTGCAAAACAGCTGAGTATCGAGGTTGAGTAAAGTCGTTTTGTAGTTTGTTTAAAATGGAAAACTGAGTTTCGTGTTCTATAAAACATTGTTTAATGGGTAAAACACCGTGCAAGGAAACAATGATTGAAAATGTTACCGGACTCTTGTCCATCAAAAGCAACGATTTGTCGGTGGTTTGCGAGTTTAAACGTATCGTACCGACAAATGACGCGGAACGCTCGGTAGACCGTGAAGCCGTTACACCGGAAAATGAGTGAAGGAAAAATTATAATGAAAGATCTAGAAGCCCGTGAGATTCAAGAGATGACACAGATATCATATGAAATGTATTTACTGAAAATGTTTTTGAAGTGAAGAAAAAGGTTTTTTCCAACTGTCGATGGAACAAAAACAGCAACGAGTCGATGATTCAGAAAGTGTTTATCGCTATTTACGCAACAAAAATTTTTGGAAAAAAAAAAATTGAGTGTTGAATGATTGTATCACCCTAAAGGTGATTAACAAAGGTGCAAGATGAATAAAATTTTGGCAAAAACATGCTTATTCTAAGAAAGCTCGGAGTTATTGATGTGATGTTATATATATATATATATATATATATATATGATACTTGATATGTATTTGATGAGACCATTGACAGCGCTCCCTGGCGGAGTTAGTGCTTCTACCTAGAAAACTGTTCGAGATAAGGAGGGAAGTGAATCACACAGTTGTAGAGCGTTCTCAATTTAGTACAAAAAGGGATCTTGGAGAAATTAATGGTAAAAACAGAACGCTTAAAAGGCATATTTGTTTGTTGACGATTTCCTACACTGTGACGTAGCGAATCGATCTTTGAAAGAGAATAAAAAAAAAAACTAGTTATCACAAGGTATCTATATTTTAGATGTTCGAATTTCTCTCTATCAGTTGCATTGCACATCTGGACCTCTTTTTGAATTTCACGTTGAATACGTTTTAACATAGCGTGTGACACGTTAGCACAAGCATCGTAATGTGTCGTCGAAGGTCTTGCAATATTGGCGGATAAGTTGCATACATCTGCTCTTTAAAGTATCTCCACAAGAAAAAGTCCATTAGAGTAAGGTTAAGTGAACAATAAGTTAGGTCAGGTCAGATGAACTTTTCGAAACCACCATACCCAATGATTTGTAACACGAATATCTAACAGGTACAGTTTCACTTGTGACGTCGAGTACGAAGGCATGTCATTATGTTGGAACCATACATTACGGAGTTGAAACAATTACATGTTCACAACGAAATTGGGTATTAAGTCCTGAAGAAGTTCTAAATATCGTGCACCCGTTAACGTGCTCAGGTAAAATTGGGCCGATCAGTCTGTTATTGTAAATTCCCCACCAAATGTTAATCGAAAGTCGCATTTGATATCTAACGTCGGTAGAATATGCAATATCTCAGTAATAGATATTCTGTTTATTGTACATTTCATTCCGCGAAAGGCATGCCTCATCCATCCATGGACATTTTATCCTGTACATGATAAAGTTGCACCATGCGTTACATCTCGATGCATCCTCGTCTAGAAAAGCCTGATGAGGTGTTGGCCGATACGGATGTGCACATAATTTGTTTAGGATTTCCCAAGCGGGACTTTTGGAAGGGTCACAGTTTTCTCTTATCTCTCTTGTATTGCTGTTCAGCTATGCGACGGCGTATGATGTACATTCATCCGCTCTCCTATCGGTTGTAGTTATCCCCCTACCTTTGCTAGTCTGTCTTATCGAGGTCGACTAGTCATGCATATGCACATACATGCAACCTGTCTCTCTTAAATGTTTCACAAACTTTAGAACGACGTTCTGTGAAGAATGCGGGTCTTCAGAGAAATGTTGCCAAATACAACCACGTTGCCGATCTTACCTTACACCTACATTCACCGTAAAGTAGAATCATCTCACAATATTTAACTATGGAAAATCGCTCCATGACCGTGAACCTGAACACGAGGAGATATCAGTATTATAGTTGTTTCAGGTGTGAAATTTCATACATATCTACATAATGCGAAAATTTCGCACACCAAGCGCAAGTCGCATTGAATTGATGCATTTTGCAACACAATTTTGGGCGATATGCATATTGACTAATCTATTTGAAAGACATTCAGTACAAGGATGCACTCGAGTAATTTGAATCACAGCACTCTTGATTGGGAATTACATGCAATACGGGCTCGTGTTTCGTCCAAAAGATAATCTTTTCTCCATCCGGCATAAATTTGGATATCACGAACAAACACATGTGAATTTTAAGAATTCTGTTTTTACCATTAATGACTACAAGGTGTCTTTTCGTACTAAATGGATCATACTCTACAACTTCGTAATTCACTTTTTTCTCTTATATCGTACCATTTTAGAGATAGGAGCAGTAACTCCGTCAGGGGGCGTTGCCAGTGGTCTCATATAGTAGAGCATAGACACTCTACTATATCTAGAGAGCACTTAAGAATATAGCTGCAGCCGTTCGGAAGATAAGAAGGGGAAGAGGGGGGGAAGGAACTTCACCAGGCATCCTGTATATTTATGTATAATGGTATTAATGACCACACTTCCAAGCTTTCTAAGGAAAGATGTCATTATTCCCAATTTAAAACCTGGCAGAGATGTGAGAGATTCAACGAATTATCGACCCACAGCCCTCAGAAGCTGCCTAAAAACCTCAAAAAAATGGTGAAACCGAGAATAATGTACGTTTTAAATCACAATGTTGTTTCCCATCCACAATGCACATTATATCATAATTTGATATCTTTTCGTATACTACAGTGGCTTTCTCAATGCTTACATATTTTCAAATGATACCTGTTATATTTAGTTTCATTTCCTAATGACACTCGAGGAATACACTTTTTTCTTATAATGAGCCTAATAATGCGTACCCCGCGTAATCTGCATCAGACCTGAGTGCACGAGCGTTTTCATAATGACGTTTTCTATAATTAACTATTTCAACAGCATACAAGAAATTCCAACTTCTAGATTTTTTACGAATAACAACACAATACATGCGTGTCATGTGTATCAAGAATTACAAAAACGAGCACAAATGGCTTGAAACGTTTTTTATTGTTTTAAATCGTCATATAAAGCAACATGGAACATTAAAATAAAATAATTCACTTGACATTCAAATTTCAATTTTGATCACAAATATACTTACATACATTTTATGACACAGATATTACACAATATATGATATAGTAATTCTCAAATTAATTTTCTTATTAATTTAAACCTGATACCCGTAAACAATAATAATTATAAAATGCTCTTTTTAAAAAAACGTGACATGTAATAATAAAATGTTCTTTAAAAATTTTTTTTCTGGCTTGGGTATTTATTGGAAACAGGCCAATTCTTTCTGCTTAAAGCTATTTTTACTTTCCGAATTTGATTGAATAACAAATGTTTTCTTTTTATATGTACAATAAGATTTATTTTGAATGGAAGTTAATCATTTTGCATTATTATTGAGATATTAAAATTGAACTATGATTTTTAAGCTAAGAAATTTATCATTTAAAATTTCCAACTGCATATTTAAAATATTCGATGTAAACACAGGTTTGAATATAGAAGGAAAAAAAAACAGTAAGTCCTACAATGTTCTCCATGTTCATATTTTTTGTAGGACAAAAATATCTTTGATTATAGGCATTAATCATTACCATTTTTATCATAGAGCTGTGGCTATTTCCTTAGATGGATAAAACAAATTTTTGTTCGGTTGCTGTGAGAAAATAAGAATAAAACAAAATAAAAACTGCGTTATTAAATGTAAGTTGATTATTTTTAATCGCTTTACACTTTGAAACTATATTTTTTTACTTGCCCAAGTTCAAACGAGAAATCTAATATTAGAGCATTACAAAGTGGCCACCTAGGTATTGCTTTTAATTTTAACTCGAATCTGTTCTATTCAACATCTGAATCATTGTACAGGATTATTGGATACATTTCACTGCGTCAAAAACTGGGCTAAGTAAAAGTATAAAGGAAGAGGTAAATGTATTAGAGCATTTCATAAAGAGTACAATTGGGAACCCTCTTTCCAGAATAGGTATCAAATATAAAAAAATAAGATATCCATTCTATTCAATGTGAAAAATCTGGAATCGAACATTAAGATGTCAAATTGAAACTTATAATAATAGAATATTTATACAGATAATGGAGTTCAGCTGATTTAGCTTATCTCAAGCCTTGTTCGGAGAAACACCGTGAGCTCATTTGTAAGACACAGAACAAGGATTCCAAGTTTTCCAAGCATCAAGTGGAAGGGTCATTAAGATAATTGAAGAGACTGGCCTATGCCGTAAAGGTATCTTGAGGTGATTTAACCAGACTCTTTTTATGAAACTGTAGCAAATGTACAACTTTATAATGTTTTGATCGATTTTAGATCTCTAGTTGTGCCATCTATAAGACAATGCTTCACAATTCTTTTTTCGTAAAAAGTTTTCCAACTGCATCGTTCCCCATGACCTCCATATATTTTTTAATAATAAATAAAAATTTAAAAAGATCACAGAATTATTCATGTTTAGCCAGCTTAGAACCATATTCAAAGTTCATAAAAAAGAACATATTTTTGAAAATCTACGGCTATTGAACATTCTCAGTGAGGAAAAAAAACAGTTTGATTTGAGTATGTACTTAAAAATACACCAATTTTTTAAAATGTACTTAATAAATAATCAAAGATGAGGCTCGCACAAATTTTGACGTGTGGTTAGATTTCAAAAGAATTAGGTTTTAGAACAGAAAATTTTTAAACTTTATTTCTTGGGGCACAATTACCCAAGACTGATTGTCTTCGTAAATTGGTTTTCTAAAAGCTTCACTAAATTTTTACAAATAGATGTATACTATCAAAAATAATTTTGGAAAACAGATTTGATTTAAAAATGTATTTTTTTTTTAAATTTTTGAAAATTTAGCCTCCATAGAAAAATGAAAACATCTACTGTATATTTTGTAAGATTTTCTTTCTCAAAGTAGCTAAAAATACTTTGAAAGGTTCTGTAATATCCTACTCTAATGAGTGAGAACACATGTATGGTAACTTCGCGATATGTTCCTCATAAGTGCAAAAGTGAAATCTAGGGCTAAACTCTAATATAACAAAGTAATGTACTATTGCTGCCTTCAAAAGAGATTGCGGTCTGTTGAAAAGGGGATAGAGGACACTTTAATAATAGAATTTCATTTTTAAACCCGAAATACGAGTGAAAATATTTTAAAGGGATGCAGTTCTCTGATGGTAATTTAGAAAATCCTTCGAGTGAAACCTGCATAATGAATCCTGGCCAGTCGAATCTTAACACGAACCAAGAAATGACAATCCTTAAAAAAGATTTTAATTATGGACTAGGCACATGATAACTTGTAAATTCAGTCACACCAATGTTAAAGTGACAGAATCTATTAGCAACGATGAATGACAAGAATCTATGAGAAAAGGATTGGATGTTGCTTGAAGGAAAACTTCGGTTCTTTAAAATAATTAGGAATAAGATCGAAGTATTTCCATTTACTAAAGTACCAAAAGGGAAAAAGAGATCTTGATCACGAAATAAAAAAAAAAGCACTCAAGTTGTGTTTCAAAAAGATCACTATATATTACTAAAAAAAACTTAATGAAATATGGTACATTAAAGTGCAGGGATAGTAAATTAGCAAAAAAAAAAAAAAAAAATGCATGAAATTTTTTGAAAAAACACACGAAATGCTTTTAGTCTTAACATTTTAAATATAAAAATTTAGTTTTTCAACAACGCACATTGGTCGGCGAAAGAAAATTCTTTAGTGACATATACTTAAAACACAAATTTATATTGTGATAATCATTAAATTCCAACATTTGAATAAATTTTATTTATAATTATAAAATGGTAAAATTAATATGGTATTGTAACTTATACTGTAAAAAATACCTTCTTTTATTTTATCAAAGCATCACAAAAATGCTTACACATTTTACTGTTTGTACTATTTTGTATCTATATTTTTATCTTTTTCTTAATCCAAATAAAATTAGCATGCTTTTTATGCTTCTATATCGTTGTTGGATACAAAATATCTTTAAAATCTAGCATGCTCCATTTATCCAATAAAAAAATTGAGAATAGAAACTGTTTAAAGTAATTTTAGAGAAAAAAAATTTCGATATATAAAACTGAAAAATGTTTTATAAAAAATAATTTAGTCATATATTTGAGCTCGAACCCTAAAATGAGCAAATAGCATGTCATAATTTTTCTCTCTCCTCTTCAGTTAGTAAGAATTAAAATATTAATAATCTTATGTTTTTGACCAATCTAAAAATATTGCTATCACATTAAAGGTTAATCATATTAAAACACATATTTCCATTTCTTTCTTTCTTTTTTTGCATTTTGTGAATTTAATCTCGGAACTAGTAGGATTTTTATAGAAAATGAATTGTTGTTTCTTAAAACACAAAATGAAGTACTTTGAATTCGAAATTGATTGAGAAAATGCATATAAAATTTTTCTTTTAAATAGATATAGTTTTTTTTTGTTTGTAAATATGCGTTTTATATTTTCTGTTATAAAATGTCGAAAAATATATTTCGATCCTTATAAGATATTTTCTTTTTTAGATAATACTTTTTTTTTGAAATATAAATTAATGAAATATATAAATTTTTTTTATCACTCACTATATTTATTTCAAAATACTGTTTTCTAATTTGTACTACTTTATGTTCTTTTATCTAAGTTTCGAATTATAATTTTTTATTAATTCATTTTTAAAGAAAAATATTTTTTTTGTGATGCAAAAATTTGAAATTCTGGTCAATATGAGAAAAAAAATTCTAAAAATGTTTTGACACTCCGTTAAACATTGTTTAGAAATTATGTGGTAATGCATTTTGATTTTTCTTACGTATAAAATTTTGAAATACAGAGAAAAACGAGAAAGTGGTGACAGAAATTTTCTATATTCTATAGATACATTTTTACTAGCCAGCGCTTTTCAAAGTTTAGAAGACTGGCATTGCTTTAGTGTGTCTTATTGAGGAAAGAAAAAAATAAATAAATAAAGGGAGGAGGAGAAAATCAAGTTACTTTACGTTAGCGAGACATCAGAGGTACGTGATGTCAGAAATAAAAGATGACGAAGCGCTTTCGAAGATCGGAAATTCCAAAGCAACACGCATTAAGAGACTTGTATCATCTTTTAAGCACATTCCATGTGCAGTATAAATTTTTTTTCAATACTATAACAATTGAAGGACAAGGTCGAAGTTTTACAATAAAAAGAAATAATATAGACTTTAATATGAATGAAAGCAACAGAAATTCACCCAAAGCCTGTATGAGATAGTTTATTATTATTATTATTATTTTTTATCTTTGCTTCGATCTGTGATGAAATAGCAACGAAACTTGTTGCAAAGTTAGGCCTAGATAGATAACTTTTCAGTAAAAAAAAAAATTTAGCCAAATAAATTTTTAAGTGCCTTTCGGTCTCGAACAGGAATTGGTAAGAAAATGACTGACACAAGAATTTCTCTACACGTTCATCAAGAGATAAAATATTATTTCTTCAACTTGAAGGACACCGTGTGCAAAAGGCACTTGCAAGTTTTGAATTCGCCCACCTGAAATCATTCTATTCTTATTTCTAAACATAATTTGCTTTTTTTTTATGTGAAAGTAGTATTTTGAAACGATGAATAACAGATTAAAATATATGCTTCAGAAAAATCTGTTTAAGCACTACTGTATATAAATTTGCCAAATTTCCCCCCTTTAGAAATAAAATAAAAAGTTGCTGAAAATAATGTTTTTAAAACTTTAACTTAAGTAGGTTACAGATGCTGAATCATATTTTTAAACAGTCTTGTGCTGCACTTGTACATAGAATTTTTTACTGTCTAGAATAATTTGAGGTCTACTAAATATCAATCTTGCCGCGATAACTATTGAAAGACAAGAAGCGGTTCTCCCATGTGGAATATATTTTGCGACACGTCCTGAAGAGCAACTTTTATCGATCTCGGCTCAATTGTGGAGTTTCGAATCTTCTGTTGGTCAGCAGTCAGAAGTCTTGTCGAATTGCGTCTTGACGAAGTATGTAGTGAGGTTACCCTTGCCTTTCACGTAGATGGTGCCCCGACATTCGCATTCGTAGTTATGCTCCATCAGTATCTTGGCTGTATCCTCCGTCACCTGGTGAAGAAAAAAACATATCACACGGCAAGAAAGGAAGCACTTTATCCGTTTAAAAGCTTTGGAATGAGAAATGAAAAAAAAAAAAAAAAAAAAAACCGAGAAAAACAAAATCCCACAGAAATTTTTACAAGCGACGAAAAAAACATATATGATTGCAAGAAAATCATGATTAAAAAAATAAATACAGCACGCCAATCGAAGGGATTCGTTTGTTTATTCTATATCTATCATCAACTTGAAAAATATCCATCTTTGATTCATGTCAAAAAGGAAAACTTCCTCGAGAAATAAACGCATCTCGATGAATCATAAATATTTGGATTAGTATTTTTTTTAGGTAATAATTAAAATAAAGGTACTTTACTTTAATAAAGGTAGAAAGTAATAAATAATACATATAATATTAATACATGTTTTTAAAAAACAATAAATGATTATAAAAAATCCTCAAAACAGTAACTGCAATAAAAATAATAAATGACAGTAAAATAAATTCTTAAAATTATAAATGTAATAAAAATAATGAATGATATATTTTATCAATTGTAAAAACGAAATAAAATTTTTTCTTTTTGATGATTTTTCATGAATGAGAATAAAAGTGAAAAAAAAAAAAAAAATGCTGTTCCAAAAGTATATGGAATCAAAATCGGAATCATACATTCAAGATCACTTGCCCATGAGACGCACTGTATACTTTTCAATACAAATTGAATATTTCTCTTTAAAAGCAAAAGGAATTTTTAAATTGAAATATAACACGAGAAATAAAATAAACACCAGAAAAAATATATGTTTTGTTCTAGCAAGATTCGATAAAATATATTTCAAATATTTTGCTGTCTAAATGCGATGGAAAAAAATGAACTAAAAAGCACAATTTTGTGAAAATAAAATAATAAAACAGAAAATTAAGCAGTAAAAAATCGATTGGAAATAGCTGAAAGGAATAAAACATTACAAGAATAATAATAAAAGTACTGCACCAAGATAAATGAATGTGACTGAGTGAACGATGAGGTTTATGACACAAGAGTACTGCACTAACCAAAGTTAGAAAAAATGGAAAATAATAAAAAATTTTTCTCGAGAAGGTTTTGTTACAAAATTATTTTACCCATGTTTACAAAAGACAATTAACTCTGTGGGAAATATCACAGCGTCATGATACCCATTTAAAGGAAGAATGAATTTACTCCCCAAGTAGTAAAATTAAGTGGAAACACATGGTTTAAGGAAAAAAGGGGATATTATAAATACACTATCCCCCGAAATTGATGATACAACCAGGTTTTAATGCATTAAAAGAAGGAAAATAAAGGCAAAAGTTTCATATTTTTTGCCTATGTAAAAGTTTTTATAGGCAAACGTTCAGAGTATATGAATAATCATAATAATTTCAGCAAAAGCTTATGAAATATTTATACCCACAACAATTTTTGTAAAATAACTGCGCATCTATAAAGCAGTAGGAGGAAACTGTGAATTTCATCTTTTGTAATTCGTGATAAATTTTTATGCTTATTCGTCTTCAATTGTAATTGCAGGCAATCGGATGATGAAAATGGAACTATCACAAGCTGAGGCTGCTGAACAAGCTATGGCTGCTATGTATCCCGTAGGATTAATTTGTATAAAAAAATTAAATAATAACAATGCGCTATAGGTTAATGAGCAAGATCGTTTTCTAGTTTTTTCGGTCCAATGTGTCTCAACTAATTTCGAATCATTGTATCACAAGAGTGAAGACCGTGAATAAATGTCTCTTCAGTGAAGAATTCTATGTAGCCCTATTAATTGATACCGCGGCGTGCCGCTTACGTTGGGCGAGCTAGTACGTTACCATGACCAGAGAGTAATGAGCTTCTTTTTCACAAACGTCCAGGTTTACTTGGAAATGTGATTCATTTCGCGTGCTGAGAACAAGGCACCAGGTTTTACTAATCTTGTTGAAATATTCAGAAAAAGCGGAATCATGGTTGGGATCCTCTCTGTGTGGTCATTATGACCTGCATGTGCTCTTTAACCATTACAAGTAGGAGACAACACAGGGTAAAAACGTATTTATTTTATTACATAAATTTATTCATTTTTCTATCGAACAGCGAAGTGTTGTAAGAAAATAATATATATGATTGCGAAATAATTTGTAAACCTTAATTAATTAATTAATTAACCTTAATTAAATGCGAATTAATTCCTTAATTTGTAAACCATGCTTAGTGTTAAAATTGTGTTGAATTCGATAGATATATCTGTTTCCAGCATGGTTCTTCAAAATTTCAAGTTTTGGTATTAATTTGTTTTCAAATTAGACACAAAAAAAAACTGGATGTACCTTAATTTTTGGACGCCAGTGTACTAAAATAATTTTTAAAAAAGATAAAGCAAGAAGGATACAAACTAGCAACAGAAATTAAATTTTTTTTTTGAATGACTCACTTGTATCTTCCCCATGACTCCACAGCTGTCCATACGGCTGGCCACGTTGACGGTGTTGCCCCAAATATCGTACTGAGGCTTCTGTGCGCCGACCACTCCAGCAATTACGGGACCGTTGTTGATGCCTGAAAAATAGAAACAGAAAACAATAGAAATAGACGAATTTGGTATATAGCGATGAAGAGTTTTCTAATTGTCAGTAGACATATATATTTAAAAATAGCAATCGCAATACACTTTATAATATTTCAACGCAAAAATATCTAAGTAAATTAAATCTTTAAAATAATTGGTTTCAAAATCGGAAACCAATTTTTTATGCTCTACGATAAATTCAGAAAACAAGTACTCTGGAATATTATCACGACAGAGAAAGTGAATGAAAACAGTAAAAAAAAAGTTTTCACTAATTCATATAAAAAATGGATGTCAGAGCTAATTATCAGAGTGAAATAAAATCTCTTACATCAAATAAAACCGATAATACATGAGGTAATTTTTAAGAAATATTGAAGACTAATCTTAAAAATACTTCGATTAAAACAAATACTAGCAACTGACTGTATTAGAAGTATTGAAAAAATTGTCGCAGCATTATAAATGTTAGCCTATTGAATAATTTTTTCACAACATAATAATATTTATCACTAATATTTTAACATGAAAACGTAACATAAAATTGTTTTCCTGGAAGGTGCGATAAAAGGGAGAAAAATGATTTTTTAGGAAGGAATTTTGTTCCTTCCTGCACTAGCGAATCCCCCCCTGTAATTCGTTAAAGAAAGAGAAGGTCAACTTGCATCGAACTTGCATTATTATCAACTTGCTTCCGAATCGTGAAGCAAAGGATTTCCCTGTTGTTACAAGCAAATGAAATCAAATAATTTAAAAAAAAAAAAAAAAAAAAAAAAAAAACTTGTTGAAATTTCTTATTGTGTCTATAAAGTGCGCCGTAAGACTTACCTACTCTGAGACGGAATCGCTGGAAGGATTCCCGGTTAATCTGGTCCAGAAGACTCATGAGGGCAATTGCGAATTCCGTGAGCGCCAACAGGTTATGCCCCTCACGACCCTCGTCCTGAAAGAGAAGAGAGAGAGCTAAGAAAACACATTTTCATCTTGATAAATCACTTAATCGCTTCATTAAGTTTTGTGTCGCGTTTTCGTACATTTAGTTTTGTATCGATTTTATTTCGGCACATAGTCATTCATAAGAATAGAAAAGCATGCTTTTGTATATATGTTGCAATTTTATTTATGAAATAGAAATTAATGATTAATTGTCGCACTAAGAAGCGACATGAGGGCTATTGGTGAATGACCTCTGCATTTTGAACCTTGGTCACGTGATGAGGACGACACCTTCCTCTGTAAGCTCTCACACAACGCCAATTGATTAGGGCTTGGGACCTCAATAAATTTAGCGAGCTAAAGTGCCCCACTACACGGCAGAATTTTAGTTACATTAAGACTCGATTCCATGACTCAACGAAACAATGGGTCCCGAGTGCTCTACCATGAGCACTCGGCTACTACGTTCACCCAAATAAAAATAAATAGCCAAAGAACATACCTGAAATACAATGAAATTAAGAGTTTATAATTATTGTAACTATGTATACTGAAATACACATACTTTTTTTAAAAGTAGGAAAATATTTGAAAAACAACATTCCTTTCTTGACATTAATTTTGCCTGTGATGGTCCCTGGAGTTGAAATAAATAGAATTTTTAAGCTTGAGATAGCTGAGGGTCTCTTTTTTTCTAGC
Organism: Nephila pilipes; assembly: GCA_019974015.1. Classification (NCBI taxonomy): domain Eukaryota; kingdom Metazoa; phylum Arthropoda; class Arachnida; order Araneae; family Nephilidae; genus Nephila; species Nephila pilipes. The sequence goes on along the minus strand of BMAW01004766.1, from coordinate 549,019 downwards.
TCTCCCCAAGAGAGAGGAAATCAACAGTTGATGATGTGAAGTCGCGAAAACGAGTAGGAAACGCAATCCCTATACTTTTCTCCCACAGAAAAAAAAAAAAAAATTAAAATGTTTGAAATCTTTGTCGCTTATTCATTCTTAATGAGTATTTTGTTTTTTTGCATCAGCAATTTAAAAAAACTGGTAAGCAGAAAGGAATTTTTAAGAAGCTGGAAATGAGTAATGGTTAAGTGTATCGGCTTTAATATTAACAAGATTTGAGACAAAGGGGGGGGGGCAAAAATATCTTTCAAAAATAACTCAGTATTAACTGTGGGACTTAGGTGAAGATGTTTTGTTTTTAATAATTGAAAAAAGAAAAGCATAAGGATTAACTAAAAAAAGTGTTTTTTGATGAGTATCAATTTCGTAATCCCTTTGCGAATTTTTTTGAATGCAATTTCTATTTTACACAATTTGTCATAGATGAAACATTCATTTACAATATATTCGATTATGGATCGCAATAAACATATACAAAACGTTAAAATTAAATTAAAATCAAAATAAATTCGACAAATTTCTTTTTACGTATTTTAACTGATATAATATTCAATGCCTAATGACATATATGTAATTATTATTTTTAAATTTTTTTTCTATTTTTCTATTATTCTTGGCTTAATACTCTCTCTTCTCCCTCATTCTTTTTTACCTCTCTTTATATTTTTTAGTTTTATTTTTATTAAATGTTTTTTTGAATAAATACTAGTATGTTTTCCCACTCTTTGAGCGATATGTTTTTAGTTACTTTTGTGATCTTATATTCATTTTTTTAAACAAATTTTGTAAATTAATTTTTGGCTTATTAAATTTGTTGAGTATTGTTTTTTCAATACTTTTTCTGTAATTTTTTTACTAAGTAAATTTAAGTAAGTAATTTTGTTTGCTTATTTAAGTCAACTAATATCACTATTTGTGTGGTTTCAATTAAATCAAATAATCTGTTCACATTCATGGAGTAGAGAAAGTACGAATTTGTGTGAAAATATGCAGTGTTTTCTATGTAGTTAAATGTTTTTTTAATTGTAATGCTTGTCTTATTTTATTGCAATTTGTTCTAGTTTGTTTCAAATTAGGTAATTTATTTCTATCTGCTTTTGATTTTGTCTTCTTTAAAAATTTTCAACATTTTTTTTATAATCATGTGTCATTGGTATACATTTTGTGTTACATTTTATTTTAGGTTGTTTACCTTTATGATTATTTTTTGTTTCATTAATTTAACTCTTTTTAGTTAAGGTTTTAAATGGATGTTATAATATTTTAAATAATTGTTAAATGTAAATTGAAATTTTGTAGTGAAATTGAAGATGTTTACTATGGTAACCTTCTTTTTCCTGTGGTTGAATTTCTGAATTTACTTATTTTTGGTTTGTTACCATTTTATTATAATGTAATTCTCTGAAGTGCAATAGTTGGATCAGCAATTACTAGTATAATTTACTATTATTCTAATCCAACGTGTAGAACAGTATTAATTACGTTATTTCCATGTTTCAAATTTTGCTTTTCTATCATTTTATTTTAAATTTATTGATTCTTATAACAGTTTGTTTTGATTTTTGGGTCTAAAATTTTAGATTGTGTAACTATTTAAACAAATTTTTGTTTGATTTGTTTGGATATTAATTTGATTTTTAAGTTTTCCTTAAGTATTTATTTATTTCTTTTAATTGTTTTGTTCAAACATATTATTTTTATATATATTTCATAAAAAAGTTTTATGCCTTTCATCAAAATCAACTTCAAAAACTGTATTCATTATAGCCAGTTTAATCATAAAACAAAGCAAATGATGATGTAATTTAGAAAATTGAATCTGCAAAGTCAGGTTCCGGAACGGAACGCAAAACGATGGAAAAAAATTGAGCCCCCTCCCCCCGAGTTGCATGAATTGATAATTTTGTATGCTTGTAAAAGAAAAAGAAAATACCACGAAATATTTTTATATGATTTTAGTGCAAAGAGACTCTGTACTTCTGAGAGTCTAGAGACGCCGAGAGTCTTAATGCTAGAGACTCTCTAGACGCTCTACTTCCTTTAGGCTGCTGTTCAAGTAAGAAAGTTAGTAATTTAGATACTGGTCCGCATCTCCTATGTCAGGGAAATATCAGTAGAATTCACTGGAATAAAAAGGATTTACATAAAAGTCAAATCTAAGATATTATATTATTTTAATTTTCCTACTGTGAAAAAAATTTCTATTTCAAAAATATGCACAAAGTTCATCAAAGATTTTCTTGCTTTTTCTCGGATTTACTTGATGTCTATCAAAAAGTGAGCATAATGTTAAAAGTTAGTTGTATAAATATAAAAACATACCCCATTCTCCTCTCTTCCAGGCTGCAGTCCGGCAGCTGCCATGTACGTGCTACCAATCGTCTTAATCTTCTCGATGCGGCTGAACTTGGGCTTGAGAAGAAGCTGAAAGATAACCTCTCTCATGAATGGAATCTAACAGGGCAGCTCTAATGAGATTCGATTAAATTTAATGACCATAACACCCAGACACTTTTGTCTGAGTGTTGTGGCTATAAGAGGATTTATTTTTGGAATTAAAAAGTCCTATTTTTTTAATTAAAATTTATTCAAAGCTCATCAATGCATTTTCAGGACTGAAGTTTTGATAAGAAAAGTTTTTAGAAAGGGAAAAAAGGATTTAAGAAGTTTATTTCAACAGCGCTTGTTTAGAAAAAAAAATTATCCACTTTTCCATCAAGTAAATTAATTATTCTAAACAAGAAGTCGATAATCATAGTTTTTTTATTTCTATAATTTTGCTTAAAATTATCACGATTTAAATAATGCTAAATGACAGCTATCAACATTTTGATATTCAACTTGATTCTAACGTCTACCCAAAGAAAGGGCTTTTTAATAGAAAAAAAATTGATGCACTTTTGTACTTTTCTTTTGATGCGAGCTTACGAAAATCTCACTCTTCAGCTCAACCGAGTGTTCAGCGCTCAAAGAGCCAACCACATATTTCAAAATATCCTTCAATAAATACTTCATCATTTCGAATATTATTTCACTGTAAAATTCAGTTATTAAAACAAAATTATAATAATTGCTTGCTTCAGTGATAACTCCTTAATCAGATCGATAATAATAACATTTTTCTCTAATTCGGAAAATAAAACATTTAACATACAAGATTATTCAATAGAGTTTTTAAAACAGAAAAAGTAAAATGAAGGAATTATACAATGTAAGGAAAGCATTTTTTAAACTAAATATTACTTAACAAATAGGAATCAGAAAAATAATTGTTATCATATTAGTATGCAATTATAATAATCAATAATATCACTAAATTAATATTTATTCATAGTTCCAGAAGTAAATTTTGTTAAAAAGTTTTCGAGAAATCTGCTTAGTTTTCAAAAGTTTCTGGGTAATTTTCCACCTTGGATAATCATAATGTCAGCGATTTCGAATTTGTCAGTGAATGTATTAATTGAATTTTCTTTATTCCAGATGTTATGATATATTCGTTTTCCCACCATTTCGATAAATAACTTATGAATCTGCATGTATGAAGGAAATTGATCCGGTATTCAGGATAGCTTCAGTTTCAACATGTATTGTCTCCAATCCTTTGATGTTGAGATGGTTTTTACCTAAAACCTTTCTTAAAGAAGTTTTGACAAAGCCAACAAGTCTATCGTAAAATCCACCCACCATGCAGCCTTTTGAGTAATGTATCGTTACTGAATTCTATGTAAGGTATAACAATTATTTACATCTGGATGGTTGATCATTTTTAAACTTCTAGGATTGATTTCAGCTTACTTTAAAAGTCTTAGCATTATCAGTAAAAATATTAAACAAGCAAAAGAAAGGTTTTTCAGCACACAGATTGCTGAAAAGTTTAAAGCCCTTATAACAGAGCAAGTGCAAACAGTGAATAGGGATGCTTAATTTCTTTGAGTTTGAAGTACAGAAAAGTCCAAATCTGCAACAGCAAATTGTTGGGATTGTTCAACTAAAAATTAGTATCAGGAGCCGTTAGTTGACTATGCACTTGTTAAGAATTGACATAATGAATTGTCTGCTTTTGATGATCCCAAACCCTTGTCTAATTGGAGTTTGAACGCCAACACAACAAAAGATATCGAATATTTGTATCAAAAAATATTTGCTCCACAAATACAACCTTCAAATGGATTCAGATATCAATTTATGATTATTTAAGAGTTTATTTTATTTTATCCAAGAAAACATTCATTCTTAAGAAAAAAAATTTCGCTCGAATCCTTTTAAGCCAGTAGATCTTAGGAGTTCGTTCATTCTTCTCATAGATCTCTGGAGATAAAAAATTCATTTCTCCTTCTTTAAATTCATCAGTATTTACAACTGACTTGTCTCCTCTTTCCAACTTTACAAATATATATATATATAAAGTGAAGGCATAAAAAATCTTTGGCAAAACATATAAATTACTGTAAAAATAAACTGAATTATTTTTCTAAATCTGCAATAGATTTAAGATTTTCTGCACCTGAGTATTAAATTTCCATATTCGGATATTTTTACCTCATTTATTTTCTCGTCACTGACGAGACGATAAATAAAGAAAAAAATATCCAATTATGAAAAGGAATTTTTTTTAAATAAGTTTAGAAATAAGCTTAGTTTCGGACGAGGTTTCTGGATAATCTCAACCAGCTTTGACCATTGAACTTAAAAAAAAAGTAGTTTTCAATAATTCAAAGGGTTATGATTCTCTCTAAAAATAACACCAGTTGGATTCAGAGCTGATGAAATGCGTTTCTAGAAAATTTATAGGCAAAAGATCTTGTATTTGAAACTCGATTGGCCAGAAAAGCCTTCAATTGTCTGGAAGATCCTTTAATCAATGATGAGACTCTTAATGAATCTGTTCAAGCTTGAATTGATCCATTATTTCCATTCAGAGTGTTTGGCCAATTGGCCACATAGACTATTTTTCATGATGAAGCACGACTTTTAATTTCAAAAGCTGAATTTTTTCTTCGGTTCCATTTTCACATAATTACTAAAAAACTGTTCTGTAAATTCCTTTCAGATGCATTTGAAAAACCATGAAGCTGAATAATAGCAAAATTGATTCCTTTGAAGTTTCAAAAAACATTTTCTAAAGAATAGGTTTTCTGATTTTATTTCGTCTGTAAGATTTTGGTCCCAACTATTCATAGATTCTATTTATAGCGATCAATCATTGACAAGATGAAGAGAGTCAGAATTTTTCAGCATCAGAAATTATTTTCTGTTTTGTTGCTTTTTCAGTTTCTATTAAAAGATGAACTTTGAAAAGAAATAATTAGAGGCTCCCTATCTGAATCATAAATTTTAATAGAAAGTGAGCTTTTTTTACGTAGTACAGGTAAAAAGAATTAATAGTTTTGGTTCATTAAGTGTCTCTTCTGATTTAGAATCTATCAGATTCAAGTGGTAGAATTAGTTATTTCTACAACTAGAGTCCAAAAGAAACAGAAGTTCAACAATAAATGCATCGTCTACATAAAATTCTCGCAGTACTTTACCTAAAGGAAAAACAGCATCTATGTGAACAAGTTGTTTAGAACCTTTGCGGTTAAGTACGAGATGTAGTAATTAAATAACGAGGCTGACACTGTAAAATATTTTATTTTGATACCATACATATTTACTTATTATAACTTTCAATATACACCCCTCCTCTAGCCCAACGACACTCCCTGTGAATCTTCCATTGTTCAAAACAGTGCTAGAAGTCTTCTGTCCTTTTTTTCAGGACACGTGTCGCTTTCCCTTTCACAGCTTCAGCGAATCAAATTTTATTTCTTTTAATGCATATTTCACCTTAGGAAACAGATAGAAGTCGCATGGCACAAGATCCAGCGATTAAGACGGATGATCTAACACTGGGATGCTATACTTAGCCTAGGAACTTCTTGACAGACAATAAAGAATGATTTATTATTCCACAAATTGGGCTTTTTTTCCCCTTGTTCTTTCATGGGGTTCTACAAGAACGTGGAGGTAGTAATGTTGATCGATAGTTTGACCTTCATAAATCTGAAGATGGTACGCAAATCCATGAATATCGAAAAAACAATCATCATTGCATTGAATTTTGATTTGTTTATTCGAGTATTTTTGGCTCTCGTTGTAGATAGGATCTTCCGGTGCATGGATTAGCGCTTCGTTTCAAGATCATAAATAAAAAACCAAGATTTTCCACACATTATTATCCTTTCCAATATATTTGGGTCATTTTCAATGGCATTCAAAGTGTCAGTACAAACATTTTTGTGAGCATCTTATTGTTCAAACGTGAGAATTTTAGGTACCATTTTGGTACACACATTTTTGTATTGAGATTGTTACGTAAAATTTGCCGTGTGGATTCTTTGTCAATTTCTACAGTCTCAACAATCGTATGAATACTTAACCGACATTGAGATCGAACCAGATTACCGATTTTTTCGATATTACCATTCGTTTTTGATGTGGAAGGGAGACTTGGGCGGAAATAATTTCAACGTCTTCTCGGTCAAACACTCAAAAACACGTACACGCGATAAACATTCATTGCCATACATTTCTTTCAATAAATTATAAATTTCAGTAGATGTTTCTCCGTTTCATGTGAAATTTCACAACAGTTCGTTGTTCTATTATTACACTTATAATTTTTCAGGCGAAGCAAAAAATAGCTCTAATGTGAACGAAGGCTATGGTTATATGGATTTGTTTACAGAAGAGAAAGGCACTGCATTCGAAAGAAAATGCTTCACACGAAACAGCTGGAGGTCGCTTGCGTTTGGCGCATGCGTACTTCTGTAACAGTGTCAGTTTTGTAATTTAATGTCGTATGAATGTGGTAGAAGCACCCCCCATTTGCAGTTTTCAAATCATAATCTTCCAATTAAAAACTAGAAGATTTTTTTTTCTGCACTATGATTTTGTTTATCAGAATATCAGAATCAAACAATAGTACTTGTCGGTACATCTCCACGTTTTCAATATGAGTTGCATATTTGACAACAACAACAATAAAAAAAAATTCGGATGCGAATCTTGTAAATTAGGAAGAAATCATGACCGCATAGTTCAGGTAGAAACAGTAAATGGATATATGTTTAGGCTTATGAGGAGACTGCATTCATTAGAAATTCATTCTAAATGAGAAGGATGTATTTTCTGAAAAAATAGAGCCTATGATACAGAATTTTAAATTCCTTAAAGAAAAGCCGATGACTGATCTGTATCAGAATTTGAAGTAAACCTACTAAGAACTCACTATGGGAGAAGTACCCATCCTAAGAAAAGATTGAACATTTGCCCAGAACTATTAACAAAAATTCATATATTTTGGTTCTGTTTTAAGAGTAACGTGAATCATAAAAACTGATATATGTGTACTGAGCTTTATAGCTTCATTTTCAAAGAAATTTTTTTTTCTGAGGTAATGTTTGTAAAGCTGTTGAAGTATATGTTTATAAAGAGAATATATATCAGGTACAATATGTGCGATTTTATTACCACTAACATATTATTTTGATACTCGCCATTAAATTCAGTATATGTATCCGGCAGCATTCCAGAATATTGTTAGAATTGAATGTTTTGTTTGATATGTAGCTAGTTAATTTCGGTACTTCTGTACTTTTTCGCAATTTTTGTTGTTTTCTGGGTAAATATTTATTTTGCTGGATTTTACTTTTCATTGTGATAATTTGACTTCGAAGTCTGATAAACTACAATTATACTTATCGATTTGGAATGGGAAACTATTTTCTCTACTTACAAGTTCGTAATAAAACCTTATTTAATGCTTTGGTTTCAGGATTGAAAAGTAAAACGGTTTCTATTAAATGATTCTTAGAATCTGAATTCGACTTTTAATATGTTTTATTTGTTACAATATAAAAATATTCTTTTTAGGCTAACAAACCAATACACAACGAAACTTTAGTTTCTTTTACATAGTTCAATTTTAATTCTACACCTGAAAAAAAAAAAAAAAAAAAAAACTGAAACATCAACTTTTGTTTTTCAATTTTGTTTTATTTTCCTACTCAATGATATTGTTAAATTAGTAAGAGTCGTGATTATAAGAATATACAACTGTATGTTACATAAATTGTATATGCAATGCAAAATAGATGAAATCTCGCGGCATTCTTCGTCTTTAACGGATTTTAACAATTCATAAGTATTAATTTCCATTTCTGACGACCGTTTTCAATTAAATCTGTAATATATTCGGGAAATAACTGTACATAAGTTTTCATTTGTATTTTTAAGCTTTTGTGTGATCTAATAGTTGTTTAAAGATTATCATAAAATTCCTTAACGCTTTATCACAGTTAAAAAAATTTGAAAACTGTATGTATATACAATAATTTTTCCATGTGATTACATACTATTTTCTTCCTTCGGTCAATAATATAACGCTAATTGGCTATTAACGTCACTCAAAGAAGAAATACGAAGGCTCATTGGCGACGTAATCTTTAACCTCGATCGGGGAGAGTGCAACACCAGCTGGTACCCACACTCCAAATTGTCCGACCACACCAATGGATGCTTGACAGATTTAACGTGCATAAGCTTCTCCACACGGTGGAATCTTTAAATGAATCAGGACTTGATCCCACGACTCAACGAAAACATCGGCAGTTGTCAGCTCACAATCATGACAGATAATTTAATACGGTGATCTTAATTTTTCTCTGTTATGGTAGATGCCGAAATAGAATTTCGTACAATTCTATCTAACAATGTTTACAAATAAGTATATTTCTCGATTTCACTTAATAAGCAGGAATAAAAATTTTATATTTATTTTCATACTTCGCACGCTGTTTCCATTTCCCATTTTCTTTATACCAGTTAAGAAATATTTATTCAAAGATTTTAAGCTGTTCCCCTGTTCTAGTAATTATTCTCGTAAATCTTTAATTTCTATTTTTATGTACGTATCAATTGTTTCATCTTTCAATAAACTATCTAAACTGCTGTTTGTAGAAAATGCAACACCATGAAGGAATCATCAGAATCAAATGAAATTCGCAGCAAATGTCAATTATAGGATATTATGCAAATTAATAAAGTTTCAGAGCCATCGCGCGTGCGCGGCGCGCGCAGCGCCCTCTGAATTGATGCTGAAAGCGTATAAATAAAGTGCTGTAGCGGGACGTTGAAAAAAGTCTATGATTATTTGTTAGTGGCAAACGTTTAGTGAGACCTGAGTATGCCTCCACGACGGAAGAATAAGAAATTCAAGCAACTTACGGAGTTTGAACGAGGGAGGATAATCGGCCTTCGAGAAGGAGGATTTTCCTATCGCGCAATAGCAGCTCGTATGCAGCGGAACAGTTCCACAGTGATGCGAGTTTGGAAGCAGTGGACCGACGAGCACCGAACAACTCGAAAAACAGGCACTGGACGACAGAAGGTGACGTCAGAGCGCGATGATCGACACCTGTTCCGCATGGCGGTGAATGATCGCACAGCTTCCTCCAGGCAGCTGGCAGCACGTTGGTCTACTGCTACAGGTGTACAATTGTCGGCTTCGTCAATTCGTCGTCGTCTGCTGCGCCGTGGATTGCGTGCAAGGGTGCCTTTATACAGGATTCCCCTCACGGCGAATCATCGACGGCTGCATCGGCAGTGGGCTCTTGAGCACAGAGACAGGCGAGCTGATTGGCACCAAGTTGTCTTTTCAGATGAATCACGCTTCAATTTGTGGACCCATGATGGCCGTGTTCGTGTTAGACGTTATGCCGGTCAACGCTGCCTTCCTGAGTGTATTATTGAACGACATAGTGGTCGAACACCCGGAGTTATGGTCTGGGGTGCGATTTCGTATCATGGACGATCCAATTTGATACGAATTGAGGGTAATCTCAATAGCAACAGGTACGTCCGTGAAGTGCTACAGCCCGAAGTCGTTCCTTTCCTTCAAGGCATCCCTGGAGCTATCTTTCAGCAGGATAATGCACGCCCACATGTTGCGCGGACTGTTCGAGACTTCTGTTCAGCACAACGCATGCAACTTCTTCCTTGGCCTGCTTATTCACCGGATATGTCGCCTATTGAGCACGTGTGGGATATGGTTGGTCGGCGTCTCGCTCGTGATCCGCGTCCTGCAGTTTCCAAAGAGGAACTTTGGTTGCGCATACAAGCGATATGGAATTCTCTTCCTCAAGCAGATATTCAAAATCTGTTTGACTCCATGCCACGTCGTATAGCAGCACTTATTGCAGCGCATAGTGGCTGCACCAAATACTGATTTCGGACGCTTAATTTGTTTCTTTTGTTTTGAAAATTTCATCATTTATTTGTATCAGTACAAGTCGTTTCTGCATTAAATTTCATTTGATTCTGATGATTCTTTCATGGTGTTGCATTTTCTACAAACAGCAGTATATTTTGCTAATATGTTTCGTAGTTAACGATCTAATGACTGTTCTTGACTTTTTATTATCTTAATTATGCCATTTTAAATCGATACTTCAGAAAATTCTGTTACAAACAAACCAAAATTTTAATTACATGTTATGGCTCACTGGTTAGGTATCATGATGAAAATCTCATTTTCGGGCCTGGTTGGATTACAGGAAGTTATTATTTTTTCGGTGGCGGCGCCCGAAGTGCGCACCAAACATTTCTAAATATTCCACATCTGTTTCAACGTAAATCGAATTATCTTCATATTAACACTCCTCACAAATTATATATTTTTTCTAGAAAAAAATTGAAATAAACCAACGTTGTGTTAACTCTCACTAATAAAAATCTAAATTTATTATAACTTCCGAATGTTTTTCTAGCTCTCACAGAGATAAATGATGCCTCTCGGCATTCACCAAAATGAGCCTCGAACGACCCAAGTCTAAATCAAGCATTGCGTCACAGTGCAGTTATGTTACACCATGATGACCGCCTCCAATAATGTCTAAGATAAACAGTAATTGTTTGTGAGACGCTCACCTTATCAAAATCGCATATTATCTCATTCAGCAGCCTGAGGCATTCGAGCCCTTGTTTGTTGATATCCGTCTCGTCGTAGAATTCCTTATAGTTGGGGATGGAGGCGAACATCACAGCCACATTGCGATACCGCTCATGATACAGTTCCTATGAAGAGATATTTTAAGAAATTTAATGCAATTAAAGGGTTATTGATCACAACAATTATAACAATTATTTAATGATAACAATTATTTGCATTAATATCGTGAGAATTAAGATTAATCTAAATAAAAAATGAAAAATCACAAGTATAATTAAAAATAGAGAGAGAGAGAGAGAGAGAGAGAGAGAAAGAGAGAGATTAATTCCAAAACGAATACTTAGAAAAAAGAAAAAGGTTGCACCCAAATTGTAAATGAAATTCGCGACAAATAAAAGCCAAATCGGATATAAAAACGACGTAATCTAATTTACTAATAAAATATAGAACTTTTGAGACTATGGATATCTGAGAGATTTGTATCGGGTGCAACAAAAAGGTCACTAGAACACATCAAAGGTCACTATTAAATTCGATCTGTCCGAGATTAAAATCTATTACCACCGGAAAAAGAAACATTGTAGTAAGAACTTAATTTCCCTTTTTTAAAAATAACAGCGGCATTTTATTTTTTGAGAGCCCTGAAGAGAAAGAGTCAAACTTCCCTAACAATATAGCATTGTTAAAATTTAATCCGAATAAAGGCTGTTCAATTAATTAATTTTCAATATTGCAAAATCTGTATCTAATGTTACAACAGAAATAAAAATCATGAATGTATATACAGTGGATATCTTACATTGATATTCATAATCTAAAGAAGTCTCTTTTTCAAAAATACTTTGTTAAATTAATATATTAATACGCAACAAGTCATTAGATATACATGTAATAAAATGCAATTTACTATTTCCACTTAAAATTAACATCAAAATATTGCAGATAAAAACATAAGATTTGTAAAAAATAATGCGCAATATGTGGTGTAGAAAATTTTGTACAATGCGTATAATCTCAAATGCTGAAACTAGCATTTTGTAATTCATACCTTGTAGCATATCCTTTATTTGAATAATTGCTTTGATTTCTATTTGCATGGGATCAACCAAAACTGATGCCCCATTCTCGTTCAAGAGCATTTATTAATTTATGTTTTATTTAGAAAATCGGCATAGTTAGAATATTTTAATAAAGAATTTCTCATAAATGTTTCATGGGATTGATGTCTGGTGAAGGAATAAGTTATATAAGATCTATAGCCACATAATAAGGATTTATATCGTGTTTATCATAACCATGTATAAAAACGTTAATACCACGAAGACCCATTTTTGCCGCGCTAGAATAAATTATTTTTCAAAATAATGTAAATCCGTTGATTCACGATTCCATCAATTGGACTAAGTTACTGTGAATTCCGATGCATACAACCCTTAACACAAACACTCTCTCACAACCATGTTTAATTGTTGATATAGCGATGCATTTCTATGCGTTTCATTTATCCACCTATTCGTCAACCATCCTATCCGAAAATGTGTGTCTTTTTTTGGTGGAAATGAATTTAATAACTATTTTACAGAACTCTGCGCTTTCCCTTACGTATTTTATAGCTTTCATTGACAAAGAATTTTTCCTTGCAACACAGGCGTGGAAATCTTGTTTCTTATATTCATTTCAAACTGTACGTACAGATACTATTATTGCGTTTTTTAATTCTTAAGTAAGCTTAGAAATACTTATTTTCGGAACACGTATTTGTGAGCAATTGTATGTCGACAGAGATGAGAGAAATAATAGACCAGGATGAAGGACTTGATGTAGTATTTTATAAACCTCTGAATACTTGACTATAGTGAAGATCATTATGATGAAATTTCATTATGCCATTACGATGGTTTCTAATGAATTTTCTTTCAGAAAATAGCAGGTTTCTTTAAAATCCTCATAGAGCATTCTAAATTGCTTATCGGCGAATATCTCACTGACCTGATAACAAAACATAAAAAATTGCATTTGTTTTAGTGTATGAATATTTTTTATGCGTGTTAAAGTTACTAAGCTTCAGTATATTAAAAAACCAATTCAATATTTATTTTTTACCTGCATACATATTTGTAAAATAATGTGAAATTGTGTAATGTTAATCGGTAAAATAATGTGAATTTGTGTAATGTTAATCTGTAAAATAATGTGAATCTATGTAGAATTTGTCTGTCATTTATGTATTATCATAGAAGCACCCATGAAAATATGTATACATTCCGTTTTAGATGAAGAGGCTTCTACAACGATGTTATCGCTTCCGGTGACGTCAACTACGTTCAAATAATGTTTGATAGTTGCAACAAGCAGAGAAGGGATACAATAGCGACTAATTGTCTGCTATTGGTAAATCCTTTGTTTATTCATAAACTTGCATAAAATTGCTAGTGCAAGAATTTTAGAACCCTAAATATTTATTATAAATCTTCTCTATTTCAGTATACAATTTAGAATTTTTAATATTGCTTAATTTTATTTTAGGTACATCAAACGTATTTTTAATTGGAGTTTTGTGACCAAATGCAAATACAGAAAGTCATTGTTTGCTTACAGCATTTTAATTTAATTGATCCGATATTTCTTTCTTCAAGAAGGCTTTTTGTGAAACAGTATGAAATAATAAACTTATGAGTGTTTTTTTCATGTGCTTTGTGTTTCCATTCATGTGCCACACGTTTGTAATAATATATGGTATTGATTTTAAAACACGAAAACTTACTGAAATACTTACAAATTTGTATAGTTGTATTTTGCTATTTTTTTCTTTCATTTTCCTCTCCACAACGAAACACACTGCACCGTTATGCTTACCTTTGCATTCAGAGCAATGCTTTATTTTTTTTAGTCTTTAATTCTATGTATCCTCTCTAAACGTAACAAGCATTGTGCCAATTTTCTAAAAATCTGTTTCTTTTTATCAACAATTATTTCATCGCATAATTCATGAATTCCCTGAAAAAATATACCTTTTTATTTACAGCTGTATATAATCGCTGATCAATAGAAGTCACGAATCCATATAGTATAATGTTTAGCTTTTCTTGGACCTACTTGAATAACTCCTTTAAATATATTCAGTCCGAGTGGAAACATGTCGAAGAACTGTGTTGAGTAGAAATTAGATTTGTATTAAATTCAAAAAAATTCCTGAATTCTTCCTTTTTAGCTGAATGTGAGAATTCATCAAAGAATTTTAGTAATTATTTCATACGCAGGACCATAGGCTAAATTATTCAATTTCAATAGGCTAAGCAATTATTTCAATTCAGGACCATAGGCTAAAAAAAGTCAAGATTAAGTCCTTTTTCTGTAAGTACATAACATTTATGTGTTTTTATGGAATCCAAATCTTTAAATGCATCTTTATAAAAATCTAAAACTTTTGAACATCGCCCAATTTCCCGATTATAACAACTACAAGAAATAATTTTCGTTTGCTGCAGTAGTAATAGAAGAAGGAATGCCAGCTTTTAAAAAATCAGTGATGATACACTCAACAGACAAAGGATACAGCACGTTATTGGCGATAGTAAATGCTTTCGTTCTTTCATCGGCCTTTTCTTTTTACAATCTCTGAATCATTAATAACTTAACGTTGAAATCTCACGTAGGAAAAGAAATATGACATTTTATGTTATGATAAACATTTACTAATTCAGCTGTTGTCACCTCTTAACTGACAGACAAATCTTTAGTTACAAAAAAAGAATTTCTTCTTTTGCAACTGGTGATTGTTTTTTCCATCGTGTGCTTTTTAGTTTTCGTATGTTGAACCAGTATTTAACACATAGTATTATGTTGTAATAACTGCTTGGCATAGTGTATATTTTGCTACTGACTTATTATTGTCAAGATGATTACTAAGAAATATATCTCTCAATTTTTGCCTTATTGACCTCCTCTCTTACGTTTAGATGTTGGTGGAATAACAGGACAATTGTAATAATATAGGTTTTATTCTAAAATGTTCATTTGATATTTGTTCGTCCTGATTTTTTTTGTACATGAAAAAAAAAAATTAAAAAAAAATAGTAAGAAACTAAAAGACTTCTGTTAGTTTTTGAATAAAATGTGGACCCTTGAAGTGCTATTCAAGTTAGCCATTCATAAAGAGTAAAAATTATTAAAAAGTTTTTTTAATGAAATTATGTTCATTATTTTTAAGAAAAAATAGAAAATAGGCTGTAAAATTAATGAACAACCAACTCAGATAGTGAACACCAGGAAAATTCTATGCTATCACTTTAATTAAATATTGCCCGAAGTAAATTATTTCCTGACAATTTATTTTAGTCTAGTTTGATCACGTGAAGAGTTTTTGCTGAGAGCATCATTTCATTAGGATGGCTGAAGGTTCGCAATAAAAATGAATGAATCAATACACTGAAAATAGCATTATACAAAAAAAATATCACAATAAAACATTCGAAGGAGAAAAAGAACTCAAATGCGATATTAATACTAAATGCTGTATTAATAAGAATAAAAAACAAAAAAATGTAATACTAAATTGTCTGAGATATCAATACTAAGTAACATAAGCATGAAGACAGTGTTCTACTATTGAAATGATTATAAAAAAAAAAAAAAAAAAAAGACAAAAGGGGGTTAGCCTTTTTCGAATTCTAGGGATTTCTCGGATATGTTGTAAATTTGAGAGAAGTGATCTGGTCAAGAAATAGAAAATTTGACTCCAAAGATAATTCATTGAATTTTAATTAAAATATCGTGTTTATAAATCAAGACTCTTATGGAGCAAATAAAACTCAGATTTTTCTCATCAATATTATTACTTTTAATCTAATTCTTCGATTCCTCACGAATATTTAATAAATAATAATGATAATGTTTCATAAACTATAAATTTTAATAAAATCTTAATAGTGATTTTATTGAGGCATTATGACAAATTTTAGAAAGTAAATTATTTTAAATATAAAATATCTCCTTAATAAATCAAATTTTAAATTTATGCGATCCAAAAATTTAATTTTATGTATTTCAAATGCTTATTATTTCACACAACCACAACTATGTTCCTGAAAATTAAATTAAAATATTATAAATGTCTGGCGTGAAAGGTTTCTTTCTCCTCTCCGTTGCAAGAACCTTTTCCTAGCTTTTACCAAATCGAAAGTGAAACAATATGGAGGACTTTCAGAATCTCCCCAGAAATAAATTACAATCAACATTTATTGTTAGGAAAGTCACCTCGGTGTGTCTGTCATTGCGCAAGAAATGTTGTGCCACGTGCGCCGGTAGGATGTTCTCGAGCAGAATCTTGTTGATGCTGCCCATCGTCTCCACTTCGTCTTGCTCCACGCGCAACTTGCTCTGCCACAGGAAGTCCGCGCGTTGCGTGAACTCGGACTGCAAATAGAAGAAAATCGTTATTCGTTCGCTGATTCGTTCTGTTCGTTTGATTACCTTAGTTAGCTAAATAGAGATCGATGTTTTGATACGTCTATTTAAAATAAAGATTTTATTAGACACCTAAGGGGTTATTGTTTTAGGTGGATTACTTTTGACGTATCAGATCATTTTTCAATTTCTTACTGTTTGCTTCAATTTTAATTACATTTAACTTAAATATATTCAATTTAATAATTTATCTTTTCCCTTAATTTTAATATCGGAAAAGTTTACTATTCTCCATTTCTCGATATTTCATCGTTTACTTTAATTCTTATATTTAATTGAGTAATTTAATAATAATTATAAAAGGAAAGAAAAGCGCACCTTGGGTGGCTAAACCTGTTCTTTTCAAAATTTTGCACAGAACCCTTTTTTATTTAAAATATTTTTGTGTTGGTAAACTAATATATATAGCGATTTCTCTCTCTCATTTTTTTTTTATTATTTTAACATTTATTGCAATAATTTTTTAACTCCCTAGTTCAATATATAATCTTCACTCGTTGTATTTAAATTATCGTAAAAGCAATATTTCTTTTAAATAACTGAATTAGAATATAAATTAAGAAACATAATATTTTTCAAAAAAGGGAGCATGAAATATTTTGGTAGAAATTTAGTCTTATAAATAAAGGCTACCATTACACATCACGTTAGTGCTTCAATGATATTGCTCAGTTTAGATGCTAAATAAATATTTTATTCATAGAAAATTAGTGAAGTTTTTCTTAAAATGATTTATAAGTTATTGAAGTTTTTTTTCATTCATTCTTCTGATTCATTTAAATAATAATTGTAGCGAGGAGCTTAATTCTTTTGTCATAATGAAACAGAATGCTTGCTTAAGATATTCAAGAAACATTCATTTAATTTAACGATATGTTTGTGAAATGAACAGAGAATATGCGGTCTCAATGAAGTTGATTTTCGAGAGAGTAATAAGGGGGAAAAAAGAAACTTCATGTTGAAACGCAGATTCATGAAAAATTTAAAAATTCATATATAAAAATCTTTAAAGGACAAAATATATTTTGTATTAGTTAACTTGTAGAATATTTTTTTCAAATATAATCTGAAATATAATAAGATAGTTTTGCTTTTCTATGAAAAAAAGATGTCCTCTTCATTTCACTTTAAATTCGTTGTGCGAAAAGATTAGTTTTAATTAGTTTTATTTAATTAGATTTTTTTTTAAAACTAATATTATCAAGAGAGAGTCTTATTAGAATTATCATAAGCAAGATTTACATGTATTTTATTAAATACTGTTCGTCAAAAATACGGGTGTCAGAAATATTACATGACAAATGGTATATGTTTGTGCGCAGTGCTTCAAAAATAAGCCTATTAAAAGAGATTTTCCCCCTGCCTAAAGTTTGTTTTTCAAATGTAGGTACCGTTTTTAATACATTCGTAGGGCGGAAAAGGCAGAATGCTCTTAACAAGGTTCATGTAACTATATTTGGGTGTATGGTAACTGTGCTCTATGAAATTCTATCAGGCTTAACATCTTAGGCTTTAGTTGCGATTCTAAAAAGGTTCTGCTCTCACCGTAACAAAATTTCAGTAATAAATTTTGTTGGAGCTTTTGTGAAACTGAAAAGACACGAAAAAGATTTCCAGTTTCCTAGCTTCTGAGGGTATTTTCTCGCTCGCCAACTCTGGTGGCTTTGAGAGGAAGGAGACAATGCCTTCAAATATCATATAAAACAAAATGCAGGTACCGCAATATTAACTCTAGAAGAATTTCTCACAGTAATTATCAAGTCGAAATCATTCTGTACTCTCGATCACGTTCTCCTTTACCCACCGATCCATACAATGCAGAAGACTTCACTCTTCAACAATTTCTGATTGAAAAGCCTATTAACTTTATACCAGAAGAAGAGTTCTAATCTACAAAAAGAATAATCTTCGTGACAAAAGAATAATCTTCTTGAATGACAAAGAATTCAGAAACTATTGCAAGACATCTCAATTTATTCTATTTACGACAGTGCAAAAAATGGTTATTCAGAATGCGAAATATACTTTCAGATATGTTAGTCCTTTTCGAAAAACCCATTTGTATTTGGATTATGAGCAGAATTATTCGCATCATTCCAGGCACCGACGGAAATGTCAGAGTAGTTGATGAAGAATTCCGAAAGAAGTATTTCGACGCTCTATTTTCAAAATAACTGCATTATCAGTTGTAGATAACTATGTTTCATTATCATAATCATTATTTATTGCCTGTTGTACTTGTGTATTGTCTGTATTTTTTGTTACTTTATAGTTATTTTTTTAAGAAAATTGTGTATGTATATATTTGAAATATTTGCTATAGGAGTAATCTGTATTTTAAAGTCGGGCGGAATATTCTGTATTTGATCATCATTGACAATGAAGTTCCTCCGGTTGCACGCTAATTTGCCTGTATTCAAAATATTGTAATCATGGCCACATATTGAGTTTTGCATTATGTTATTTATTCAAGAAGATTTTTTTCTAGCTATTTGGAAGATGTGTAGGGTGGTCTCTAACAACGGGAAGGGTAGCGGTAGATGTGGTGCAATCCAAGAGACCCAAAACGTTATCTTCAGACCGTTGAAGTGAGTAAATCTCCCTAAAGTGAAAGTGTGTTTAGTGAAAGTGAAATTTCTGCGAACCATCAAATAGCATTGTGTCATCAAATTTCACGTAAAACTGAACAAACCTTCCACAGAAACTTTCTGTACGACCCGTTAGTCAAGATGATGAAATCCTATCCAGAAATGCGTGTTTTTGAATGCAACAACAACATAAAAAATGGCAGGGCAGACATCGCCTCTCTTTCGATGTAAGAAATGTGATTCACAAGTAGTTTATACAAGAAGTGACCAAAAATAACGTAGAAAAACTTCCCTGCTTTCCACATTGGACTCCCTCTTTTTCTGACTGGGACTAAAAATGCCTGAAAGGACATCAATTTGGCACGATTGAAGCGGTTCAAGAGGCTTTGAAGGATGCCTTAACAGTCTTAAGATTGCCGACTTCCAGGACATATGTGAAATTTTGAAAAATCACTTGAATCATTCCACTGATGCAGGGAGAGGTAATATTCTTAAAATTAATAAATTTTTTTAGGATTTCAGTCCCAATACTTATAGAACAAATCTTGTATGTGCAACATAAAATTAAATGAATGACGTCGGTGATGTGCCGAGCACACGCCGAACGAGAACGTGAGGAAAATATACTTTGAAATTTTCAAGAGAAAAACATTGGAAAAATCTGTTAGAAACACTCTAATGTGAAAAAGTGAAGCTACGGCTGTTGTGAGAAATGGAACAGAGAATGATCTAAAGGATCTATATTATTTTCCTTAAATCTACAAAAGAAACTCATGGCTTGAAGAACAGCGTTAATGAAGATGAAGCCGTACCTTCAGAGTGTATTTATGAATGTTTTAAATTATTTTGGAAGAGACGAGATTCCATTGAACACAAAATAAAGAATAAAAACAATACACATTGCATTCCTTTACTGCAAGGATTTTCTTGATTCATAAATAATTTCTTACAGGAAAAAAAAAATTTGAGTAAATTTTAACAGTTACAAAACTGCTCTAGTATATTTTCTTTTGCAAAGAATCCGCTGTCCAGAATGCGTTGATGCAGGCACTTCGTACCTCCAGCTAGTTGAGGAGTTGTGTACCTCTACATTCACATCTGTTCACTGATCTTATTTCAGTAGGCTTCTTTCTGTTCCCGCATTTGAAAAAATGCTCTAAAAGAGAACAACTTTTGGATATTCCAAACATACAACGAGGACTTTCCATGCAATACCGAAAGAATACTTTACCCGAAGGAAATGTACAGACGTTGTTAAAAGTGCTTAACAATCAATGGACATTAATTCGATATAATGTAAACCGATTTTTTCTATTTGAGCAATAATCTCTGATTATTAACTCAAAGGTCAATTTTTACCGTCATACCTTGTATTACATTCGCATCGTTATCTATGTAAAGGGAAGCAAAGAATTCCGTTCAATTTGAAGCATTTATTAATTTATTTTTAAAATATAGTCCAATTAATTCTTTAAACTCACTTGAATGCGCAAACTTGAAGCATAAGTTTAAATTTCAATTTCTGTATAGTTAAAGAGCTAATGTTCTGTGTTGCTAATTAATCCTTATGTTCTATTTTTATTCTGAATAATGTACGTTTGTAATCGAAATGTATTGAGAAAACGTAGAATAACATTTTAAATCTCCTAAGCAAGCACAATACTTCTAGCTGTTAGAAAAATCGCAGTTATCAAAATAAAAAAATATTTATAGGGTAACTGTAATTGAATCTGCCATCAAATTTCTAGAGCTCACCTGTCTGTCCAGCACCAGGAGTACGAGCATGAAGACAAAAAGGAAGAGAATGGCGTACACGGACAGAGGAAGTTTGTAGAATCTGAAAATAACAATACAGAGTAGATTTTTTTTCCTAATAAAAATATTATTAAGACCTACCTTAAAAATAATACACGGATCCTATATATATAAATATTTTCATTAAAATATTAATTAGTGGGTTGTCAGTCATCTTTAATTGAGCATAAATAAATAATTTAAAACGTTTCATAATTAACGTACTTTAAGAGAACAATTTTTGTGTTTTTTTACAGCATTTAAGAAAAGTTAAGAATCCTATTAACTCGAAAAACAGCGAAAAGTCATAAAATAATACACATTTCCAAGGCATAAAAGAATAAGGAATCCTGTATTTAAAATTCAGAATTTATATATCTTGGTTCTCTCTTATTGTTTTTGGAATAAATTATCTCTCACATGAATTTTGTTAAAAATATTCGCTTGATAAATAAAAGGAAATCTACATAAATTTTTTGTTGATTTATATATGTCTTGATTAACATTACATCACCACTTTTTAGTTCTTTAAAAATAATTATTGCAGTAAAAATGAAGAAAAGAATTTTTCCGAATCGGATTAAAGTCAACCAGAGAATTTGCAAATGTGATTATTTTAAAGTTTCCAATTTTTATAAGAAAATGGATTTAAAAGATTCTTAAATTGATTTGAGACAGAGAAATGAAACGTTATAAATCTTATCGAACACCCCTTCCCCAAACAATTTGCTTCATAAAAAAAAAACGAAATATCTAATTGCCCCCCTCTATACAAATCGTAAGTATAAGTATTATAACTACGCGAAACGGCTAAGTCCTGACCCGATACTCAATGAAGCAATATCTCTATTTCCTCCGATACTTGCTCAACGAAAATATTTAACTTCGTGTTTCCCAACGAAACGAGGAAAATGCTATAGTTATTCATAGTTAAGATCAGTTCAGAGCCTAAATTTTTATCAGCCTATCTCTCTGCAGTGGGAAAATTCTTTTTAGAGAATAGCTGCGAGAAAGTCAACTGTCGGAGCTGAATGGAGTTTCACCAGAGTTAAGAAATATTTCAAGTTTTACCTTCTTCCGATGGTTCTATTTCAATTCTAAAAATTAGTTTCAGTTCTAGTAACATTTCCTTTGCCTAATTCCTATTAAAGAAAAATGAATTTACATATAATGGTTACGAAGTTTATAATCATGTCAAGAATTGTTAGCAAATATCGAAGCATTCAGAGGATCTTTAACTATTTCGAAAATTAATTGGTTGGAAATTTTTCTTAGTTAAGTTGAATGGGTAAAATTAGAAGGGAATGCAAAACATTAGGGCCAGTTTGGGTAGGAGTGGTATTTTTATTTACGGAGCCGCAATTGAAAGACGACGTTGAACTCGATATAGCTCAGAATTTTGCTCAAAGAGAAATAAAAACACTCAAAACTTTCGAACAAAATTCTTAATTTTTTTTCGGTTGCGTAAATTACTATCTTTAAGATTTTTAACTGATTACTTGAGCATATTCAAAAACACCATCCGACTCGAAAGATCCACAAGTCCACGTCTACACTACATGTAATTGGGAAAGAAATAAAAATTGGAAAATAGCCCTTTATTTCCAACTACTCGCTCGAAAGCGATGGACTTACCCGTCGCCTTCCTCGAGGGTTGCTGAGAAGAGGTCCGGTCTGACGAAGGTGAATGCGAGGGCGAATCCTACCAAGTCGATGAGCATGAGAAGAAGCTTGAGTATGAAGGAGAGTCTCAGGAAGAGGGATACCGCCGTTATTGTCAGCACGGCAGGGAAGATGTGCGCCTGCAATCATTTGTACGCATTAAGAAAGATTCCCATAGTATTTCTTCAATAAATGCAGAAAAACGCTGAAATGTCTCGAAGACACAAATAAATATGTTGTCAACACGGAAGAGTTCCTCCATGTACGAAGTGTTGCTTTCTGTGAGGAGAGATAAAGAATTCTCAGTTTTTATTAACACTTCATTACAGTTGAACTACACTCATGTCCAAAATTATTTTTACATATCCAAAAATAACGATATTGCACGAAATACGAAATCGATGTAATCTTTTTGCTGGGAATGTGAGAAAGACAAGCCTAATTAGCATTATCCAATCAAAAGTGATTAAAAGGTTTCTGAGTGGTTAAATTAAGGCATTATGTCTTCCAACGGTGAATCAAACGTCTTACATTAAGCTAATATTTGAGTGAATTTCTGTAATATAGCATTTCATTTCAGAGCATAAAACGATTTGTCATACGAAGTATCATTTAGAAGAATCTGTGAAGAGATCAGATGCTATGAAGTACTGTTGTAAGGTGGCTTGAATGAAGTCGTACATGTATGACGGCCGCTTCTTAAGATAGATATATGGCAGTAACTTACTTACAGGAAATATACTGTTTAGTAGTTAAATTCAGACGACTGAAATTATTGTATCACGTTAAATTATATATTGAAAGGTTAATGAAAATTCCTTTCATAACAGAAGGTCAAGGATAAATGTTTCACTACCTTTACAACAGAAGAGGGATCTCTTTAATTGGTGCATAGAACCTCAGAACTGGAGTGAACCCCTCACTCCAGAACGTCAGAACTAGACTCCTTAATTGGTAAATCGAGGCTTGGCTCAACATCTGATTCTATAATCGTTCTTATATGTTACAGAATGTAACCTGGACAGGTGTGATGGTATTAGGAGGAATGATGATCATTAGACGTAAGTTTTGAACAAAGAATCTGTGACCGGCCAGGAATATCGGGAGATGAGGTCTAAGAACGTCATGTAAGACATTTCAGAGGTTCATGTATATCTGAGTTTTTCTACTTATTTGCGATAATGCTTGTACACATCGAGTAAACTACGTTAACGAAATACTTGAAAGATAATCCATTCGACGCATACCGTTGTTAGCAAAATCTCCTGATCTAAACCCGATATATATATAGAGAGAACTTAAAAGACTACTTTGGCAAAGCAGTTGTATGGAGAGATATCCTTTCCTTAGGGATATAATTCTTCTGAAAACCGCATTGATGGATGAGAGAAACTTAACCCAAAATTTTGGCTAACAATATTATTGGCAACATTTAATCAAGTTGTGACACATGCATATAAGTCGGGGATATCATATACAAGATCAAATTTATAAGTTTTAATTTATTCTTTTTTTTTCTGAATACTCTTTGTCACATATTATTGCCATTTTTACAGTTTTATGCTACACTTTTATTTTATTTATTTATTCATTTCCTTAATGATAAGACAACTACAAATATGAAAATTAGAACAGTTAAAAGAAGTGACAGAAATCACTGCCTAAAAAGTTCTGAAGCACTCCAGTAATGTCATTACCACAAAATTTCTCTAAAACTCCAGTAAAGCACCGTCTCAGTCGAGGTGAAATGATGTACATCGACGGAGGTGGTCTCATTGGATATGCCGAATTACAGAGAGGGCAGCGAGGATTCGCAAAAATTCCAGTATGATGGAGAGGTTCAGCAAGGCAGTCATAACCCATCGTGAATTCTTTTTGATTTTGACAAGCTACCAGTGTTCCATTGCAAAATACTAAGGTGAGCCTCCGAAACTTGGCGAGATTGGCGGCAGAAGACTTGTTGAACAAAACTGCAGAGGACTGTAGACCACTTTGTCGCTACAAGAACGTCGCCTAGGGATGCATCAGAGAAGAAGTAGGTCTATGTTGCATATTGCAAGCGGCGTTCTTAAATTTGTATTTATGCGTTATAATGTTATGTATCATTTTACACATAATTAAATCATAGCACACAATTTCTGAGGAATCCATGATTTTACGAATGTAAAAATAATTTTTGACATGAGTGTAGAAAACATTTATTCAACTTCTTTATGTCTTGAGTTCAATCTAGATTTTTATATGTGAAAGTTTATTCAATTAGCATTTTATACGTTCTCGACCTCCTACGTATATGAATTTTCAACCGAGAGACAACTGATTGCGACAAACATTTTCTGGTATATTTAATTTTCAAGAAGATTGCTCAAAAATGTTTCTGCTTAAGGAAAAAGGCAATACTTTTGGTTACAAATATTAAACACTAAGAATTGATTTCAAAAATTAAGCAATTTTCGAATCAGCAGTTTTCTCAGATAATTCTGTACACCAGTTCGATAAAAATAGTTGTTTGGTTTGCTGCAGGGGAAGTCACGAGTTACAGAATAATAGTATTGAAGAAGGTTTCATAAGCATTCTTTTTATCACGGCTGGACAACTTTTCCTGGAAGCTACGGATAAGTAATTATGAAATTTTCGAAAAATAATTAAACAACGGATTGCGTTCTCTTGTTAATTTTCTGCTCCCTATCCCTGATTTTTATCGAAAAATGAAAAGAGAGATCAATATAAAGAAATGAGAACATTCAATGCCAACTGAATGCGGCTTATATTCGGACATTTCTCTTTCGAATAAAATTTACTGACTCAATTTTTCTCAAAAAATAAATTGGATATAAAAGATGCTTCCTACCTGTCCATATTGGCAATGTGGAGGAGGATCGTGCAACTGCCTCGAGAAGAGATTGAGCGTGTCGTTGAAGGTGACTCGAAGGTCCGCATCTTCGGGAACGCAGATCACCTGTCGAGATAGAATTATTATAAGAACGCAAATTGCTTCGAAATAGACGGTAAATATGCCGAGGACAATGTTCTCCAGTTTGGATGGTGTAGAAGTTAGGAGAGTCAGGTGACATCCTTATCATTTGACCGAAATTCAAACAAACGAGGTTTGTCGTCAAGAGCCTTCATGTAGCTTCTAAGAGCGAAATTAATAAATAATCAATCAGTCAGAATATCCGTATTTTTTTGTAACGATTATTCGCAGCCAAATCTTTATATGTGTTAAAAGTAGTGTTGCGCAATGCCTCACATATTAAATGCTCGAAAATCACATATTTCCCAAAAATATCTATTGCATCTACAAAAAATGCAATGTTTTGTAGGATAATCAATCACCACAGTAGGTTTCTCGAAAATATTTATCTCACTTATAAGATCAGAATCACTGCGAAAAATTTGTTTTGCTTCCAAGGTCAAGAAGCTGAGCGCGACGAAGAAAAAGTATTAGCCACATCGGGCATACATTTTTATTCAAACGCCTTAGAAATAATATATTCGCACATTTATGATAAAAATATTTATGACATATTTTTTTGAAGATTAAGTTCATTACTAGTGAGAGCAGGCATTAAAATGTGCCCGAGTGACCATTTTCTCACATTATCCCCTTGGGTAACTAAAAATATTCATAAAGGTTTGGAAAATCAAAACTCAACCAAGTGATGAGAACAAAATTTGTCAATTTGTGAAATTGAAATTAATCATTCAATTGTTAGAACCTAATCTTATAGCGCATCGAGAGAGCGCAAAGAAGTGAACTCCCTGCAGTCGACCGAAAAGAAAGCGATTGAAATCAATGTCCACTAAGGCAGCAGTGTTTAGAATAAAATTCAAGTAAATGTAATTCAATAAGAATGAAAACACACACACACACTCAAACACGTTATATATATATATATATATGCAGAGAGAGAGAGAGAATTACTCGAAGATTCTCTCATATATTCTCGTATATGATCTCTTTATATTTCACAAGAAATAAAAAAGATAAAAAGAAAGTCCTCAAACTTTACTCTTAGGGGTAGTTATCCCTTATTTTGGCGAACAGTGCGGATACAAGAAAGCGTTTTGTAGTGATTTATGTTCGAGTCTTTTCTGAGGTTTTACCAAGTACCTTTGCGAGCCAGGGACGTTAATAAGAAAAACATCATTCATTTTAACCAATTGTCAAATTATAAGACAAAAATAACAAAAATATTAAATATGGTTGTACGTGTTTGAATGTTTATTAATGTCCCCTTTCGAAGCCACACGAAAGCTATCTACTATGAACTTCGTAATTTTTAACATCGGCTAAGTGACGAAGACGATACCGAAGTTGATCCCTTCCTCATCTAACTTCCAAACCACACCATTGGGAGAACTTAAAGCATGGACAGATCTAAAGTATATCAGTCCCACTTCATGGTAGGTCTTTCGCGGCATCAAGACTTAATCGAAAGACTCATCGAAAGAGCCGGTCTCTAGTTCACTGCCATGACCACTGGGCTAATGCGGCCACATTATTATACTTACGGATCGAAACAAAAACAATATGAAAATTAAATGAAAGAAAAAAAAATACTCTAAATAATCTTTGTACTACGCACGATATTATAGAAGAGGCAATAAGTATCACACACACACAGGCTCTTTTGTTCCTCTCTAACTTATTTACCTATCAATTTTGTCTGCCTGTATCAATCTTCATTAGGCTTTATTTTTACATAGTCATTTTTCGGAGGTGGGAGAATTTTGAATTTGAGAAACAATTTAGCAAAATTAGTATTGCATAAAAAAAGGATAAAAAGTGTTTGACTTAAAATTTATTACAAAGTTTTGCTTTTTATTTTGAAAATTAACATTTGAAAGGAATAAAGCAGAAAAATGTAAATGCTTATTAAAAATATGTTAATTAAATTATATTTAATACTATATTAATTGAATTATAGAAGTCCACCCTTCTAATTGTGAGGCATTTCTATATCTACAGATCGAATGTAAAGTGATTTCTAGAATTTATATAGTTTCTTCTAGAAGAAACTATATAAATTATTGAGATAGTTATTTTTTTATTTCTTAAAATTTTCTCAAAAATGTTAAATTAAAATTGTATTAAATCTGCATAATTTTTGAAAAATTTTGATCTATGTTTTATCAGAACTGCAGTATCAAAATATTGATATTAGTATAATTAAAAAGTCTCCAGTCTTATTTTCTAAAATAGTTTTGAGATTTCCCTAAAAAATTACCTTTAGAAAATATTAAATTTGTCTTAAACACATGAGTATATGAATATTATATGGTAAAACTGTCTGCTTTTGTTTAGTACTTCTGGTTTGAACAACGATAATCTTTGTGATAATCGAATAATGAATCCATGAGGACCCCTTAACTGTAATCATGAGAAAGGTTGCTTATGTCATATATGTTTCTTCTTCTCATTAGTAGTATCTACTATGTGAACCTCCCATTATTTCATATGGAAATATTGCAGTATACGACCTGCTATTCGCAATCTCGTATCAGAACGTAGACCCAATCACATGTGGTACTAAATTTGTTAAATAAGTACAGGTAGATTATAGCATAAATGATTATTAAAGGATTGTTTCAAAAACAAACATTTGTTTTAGTGATATATATATATATATATATATAATATTTAATCATATCATACATGATTTAAATCTGGTGTGCAAAATTAACAAGAATTAAATTTTGAGTGAGCATGAACTTTGAAGGGCGTTATTGTGTTCAGTACAATAACACGCAATCTCAGTAAAAGGTGATCTCTTGCAAATATCAGGAACAAAACGTGGCGATGTGAGGTACGTAAAACGGCGACTTGAGCGTCGGCGCGTTGCTCAGACATTCACAATAAAAGAAAGAACGGGGTGAATTCAAAGAGCTAATCCGGGTGAGCGAGTTTATTCTTTGTGAAACAGATAGAAATCAATCAGACTTCACATGAAGAATGATCGATAGCTGGAAGGGGGCGTAGTTTGACCAAATGTGAAGAATTTGGAATCAACAAAAGTTTCGTTTCAGAGCGTTTGAAAAGCCTTCAAACCCTATACGGCTGGTCTAGGGTTGGTGGTGACAATAGGGAAAAGCAACTCAGTGGATGACCGATATATCGTCCTGAAGGCGAAAAGAGCTCGATACCAGTCAGCAGTGAGCGCTCAACAACCGGAGTAAATGCAACAGGTTGCACAAATGTCGTGGTTTATTATATGCTATACGCCTCCGGGGCAAATCATTACCGCCGTCCCGAACACCGAATCTTTAAAAGTTGGCCAATTTCGCCACCGTTTGGAATGGTGTAAGAGCACAAAATACTGGACATCTATGAATGGAGTTTCTGTCCTCTTTGCAAATGGAAGTCATTTCAGTGCCACAAAGCGATTCTAGACGCCAGTTGATTTGAGAGACGGGACGCGGTTTATCCGCAGTACAATAGGAATGAGACGTTATGCGTATCCAAGTTCGTCTGGGGAGGCATTATCTGAACTGGCGGATTCTGAGTCTTCAGTTTTCGACTAGGTTCTGTAACTCGGATATCGCTATTGTTGGAGAGTCCTTCCCCCATGTGCGTTCTATTCCGAGGTGCTATTGACCGACTTCTCGTTTTATGGATGATCATGCCTTAGCATGACTGGATCTGCTGATGTTCAGCAGTGCTGGAAGTGAAGATATACTCGATGGATTGGCCAGCGTTCTCCCTGAGTGATGTAACTGTTTCGAGGATGACTCAGAATGTTTAGAAATTGGTGAGAATATTATACTCTGTAATGTTTGCGACATCTTCATAATAAAACTTACATTGACTGATGTCAAAGACTGATTTTTTTCAACCATACCTAATACGCCAGTCGAACTTAAGAGGCCCCAGTAGCTTAGTGGTCATGGTTTCGGATTGGTGGGCGGCGGTTTTTTCGGTTCAGTCGCGGTTCGGACTCCTGGCTGCCAAAGACCGTGTACAACGTCAGGGCCGATTCATGTTAAATCTTGTACCCAAAAGTCCTCCACAGTCATGTGTGGGTTGATGGGGTGCCAGTCAGGTGTCGTCCGTCTCTCTTGACCGAGGTTCAAAATAGCGAGGTCATTCCAAGTAGCCTTTCGTGTTTTCTAGTGCGATGTTAATAAAACCTAAACCTAAAACTAGCATTGTTAAACGAAATTTCCATTATTCCAAATTGCGAGCTCTTAGTGTTAGCTTAGGAGCATGTTACACGATGATATAAAAAAATATTCATAAACAACTTTTTAAATAAGCAAAATAGTTTGTTTATAACTGACTAAAGAGTAAATAACTTGTATACTATGATAGTATAAAAGCATTTTGAGGACAAATAATTTAAAACTTACTTTACAAGTATACGAACAAAGCCAAAGAATGAACTAAGAGGACATAGCACAGATAAAAAAGAGCAAAACTAAAAGAGATATAAATACTGAGATAATGTCCTTTCTCAAAAATATTTATATCAAGAGAAAGTGATAATCTCATAACGAAACATATATGAAAGATAGTGCGTAGGTATAAAAGTTCCTATAAAAGAGGAGACTAAAAGCATTGCAACGTGGTGGCTGTTGTTATAGAAATCATGGATTCTTCTAAAGGACCTATCACCAGCCTCTATGAATATGTTTCCCCTTGCATTCTGATTCTCAAGATAATGCTTGCAAAAACTACAAGTTTTTCTCTTACTCTTATAATCTTAAATTTTCTTAAAATAGCAATCCCTCGACATGAAACACAAATGGTGGTTAACTATGAGTTTTTAAAAAATAAACAAAAGTATTTTTTTAAAAGAAGAAGAATCCTCACCATACATTGATATGAAGGAGGCGAAATGAAGAGGTTGGCGATGATGATAACCACTCCTCAGGTGTGTGCGACATCTGGTCGAAAGACTGGCTGCTGCGGTGGCTGGTGTCTTGCCAAACAGCAACACGACATTGAATTAAACAGGATCTGATGCATGAGAGAAAAAAATGTCTCCTTGCCCGTCAGTGCTTATTACAAAAAAAAAAAAAATGAAAGGACACATGTAAAAAATAACTATTGACGACATTTTAAAAGGAGTCTGAAATTTAACAAGGACATTTTCAGTCAAATTTCTGCATTCTATTTATGAAAAGATTCCCTTTTTTTGTGCGTAAGACTGAATCATTTCTTTGTATGTATGCTTCTCAATATGATTAAAGACCTCTTTCATAGAAACAAGTACTTTTTCATCGTTTGTTAATTACTGTGACAATAGGAGGAAGAAAGGAAGAGACGATCCTGGCCTCTTTGTGTCAAACAATCAGCGTGAGGGTTGCGAACCAGAGTGTGAAGATGAGTCCCAATTAAAGGCAGAGACATCAGAGCGGAAGAAAAATCAACATAAATGATGCTTCAACGAGAGTTAACAAGAACAGTCCAACCATTTAGAGACCTCTCTTTTTTGATTAGAGATGATGCATAATTCGACTTCATTTGATCGGACAGTTTTTTTTCATTCTATTGCATTTCGTCAAGCTTACAAGTAAACGCATACCGCGAAGAAAGATAATTCATCTATTGAGTTTCTGTATGTAGAGGAATGCAATCCAAAAAAAAGAGTTTTAAACTAACTTTAATGTAAGAGAAGTTAAATCATAGGAGGATTTTTAAAGCAGAAACTTTATATTTGAACTGAAAGAGTTTAAAAATAATCACATTCACTAATGTAAAATAAACATTAAAAATTGGTCTGTTTATTTGCAGCAACCAACTGGTAGGCGAGTCAGTCGACATACGATAAAAAAGAATATGCTTATCCGTTGATTATAGGTTTCACAATTTCGGTTTTTAACAAAAACTTGTGATATTATCAACCATGAAATTAGAAAACCAATTTTTTGGGATATTGAATAACAAAGCTTTATAAATTAAATTTGGTATAATGTATTATTCTATGATTCAAATCATAAAATAAATAGTATTGATCAAAAAAACACTGAGAACTGAAACATCAGATTTTGTTTACATTAAAAGGCTTCCTTAATGGAATATTTTCAGTTCTAATCCGTTTATCAAATTTATTTGAATTAGTTTTTCAAGTTTTTATTTTAAATTTCTGCAAATGTCAATGTTGTTGCATACATTCTGTAGCATGGTATTAAATAAGTGAAGAATCATGTTTTTTTGGTTTTCGTAAATTGTTTGGCTTAACTAAGACTCGAGACTTATAATTGTGAGTATCTTTATTCTTCAATGGTAACATGTTAATTTATCGCGTAGAAATAAAACTGGACGAATGGAAGGCTTGTTTTCTTAAAGATTATAATAAGCGTACTAATCCTCTTAAAACGAAAATACATGAATGATTTATCTAGATCCATCAGTATTAAAGATCCGAATGATAAGAGTTGGAAAATGAAAAATTAATATATTAAAGGTCCAGAGAAAATTAAAGATATCCATGGTGGTCGTTAATTTAGCCTCTCTACATTATGGTGTATTAGCTTATTTATATTATTGTGTGTAATGTCTTATTGTATTGTTTGAATGCTGCAACAGATATACACACTTTATTTTTTGTCGTACTGAGATGGTGCTGAGATCAGTAAATAAATGCCGATAGATGAAACAGTTAAAGATTCTTATTGTCAAAAGCACTTTGCTTTTATTAATTACTTGGACACTCATTCAGCTCGGCCGGGATCTTAGTCCTTTGATTTATTCAGATAATGCAAATACTTCAGATTGGAAGAGACTGTCCTAAGCTGAACAGTGCTGCTCTTAGTCAAAATATTTTGATTTATCTAATGAATACAATACAGAAAGAAGTTGTTGAATTATTCTTATTTTGATGCAATAGAAAGTGAGTTGATTTTTATAGGAAAATAAATTTTATCTTTATGACGAACTTTTATGTAAAGGAGAAATACTGTATGTTTCTACATATAAAGACGACCAACTAAAATAGACAAATAACATTTTCGATCAGTCTTGTGGATTTTAGCATATAATATCTGCCTATAAGATGACCATCAAACTAAAACGGTTTATGAATTCGAGGTTGGATCAGAGATCCTCATCTAGACATATTTTAGCGCATCTGGCAGCACTGCCTATAGAAGCACGTGTCAAATCACGAACATATGCTCATCCCAGTAAATCTTTTAAAAGTATGAGATTTGTTATGGGATATTGATGACGCTAAAATTTGTTATAGGATATTAATGACGACGGGAAATCGACTCGTTAGGTAAAGAATAGGATCCATATGTGGGCTTCTAACAATGAAAGGAGGTGTAGGAGTTGTTTATAACAAATGATGAATGTAAAATTTTGCAGGATTTTATGCCATTGAAGAATAATTTGTTTTATTTACGATGGTTTTATATAAATTTCAATCTAATTTTATTTGTATCTGTCTAAAGACGATCCCAGATTTTCAGACCTTTATTATGATTCTGCTATCGTCTTACAGGGAAATGCTGCAGTATTTATTTTATTGTTTCTTTTCTTATTTTTACGTTGTTTAACTTATGCAATTACGTATAATTAGACACTGTGAAGTTTAAACAATCTAAAAACAGCCCCAGAAGAAAAAGTTTCACGAAAATATTAAAAATTAAGCTCTATGCAAGTTGAACAAACTTACCGATCAAAATGAGCTTTTTAATAGTATTAAATTATAATTAAATATAAATTAAAGTAATCGATGAAATATCAAGAAATGGACAATAGTAAACTTTTCCAAATATTAAAATTAAAGAAAACGATAAATTATAAAATTGAATATATTTAAACTAAATATAATTAAAATTAAAGTAAACGATAAATGAGGTAGATATTATATCGGCAACATGTAAATTAAAATTAAAGTAAAAATACATTGTAATTGAATATATTTAACCATTTCAGAGGCACCAGTTTTCAATTCTTACATTTTCCGCGTTTGCAATTTGAAAATTGTACCCATTCGTGTTTGCACTGTAAAATCCCACTCTTCCAAACAGGGACTAATTTTAAATTGTACTCTTTTATCTGCATGATGTCTCCCCTCCCTTGCCTGTAAACTTTTAAAAATATTTTATAATAACATCACGCCCTCAAGGGTTAAATAGAAAGTAAAATTAAAACAAACGATAAATTGATAAACTGAATATATTTAAACTAAATGTAATTAAAATTGAAACAATCGGGTAAAACAATTGAAAGTGGTACATAAAAGTGATCCAATTTAAACAACTAGCCTCTTGGGTGGCTAATAAAATAAAATATCGTAAGATTAGTCGCCTTGAATGAAAGGATTTGTATTTATATTTATGCTGATACTTATAGGTGCTGCAGACGATTTTGTCAATAATGTTATAAACGCCACTCGTCTACTTTATTTCTTTACTTAAGTAAACATAAAACAATTTATTTATTATTGAATTTGATAACTTTAGCATTTTCATTTAAAACAATTTATTATTTTAACTGACATTTTTAAAATTTGTGTTTTCGTTAACTCTTGTACATTTAAAACTTTGTGCTTAATAAAGCGAAGAAAAACTAATTTTATTAATTTAAAGTTGAAATATGACTATTGTAGTAATGATAAAGATTTGATTTATTCACTGTTGTGTAATAGTTTTAATTTAAAGTTAAGTTCCCAAAAGTTTGATTTTAAATGCTAGAAATGTTAGTTATTACATATATGTCTCCAGTAAAATTTACCAATAGAAGTTAACAGCATAAAATTTATTTGCTCTAATTAAGTATTATATTGATTACTGGTTTGATATTTTAATGTTAAAATTGTGTAATATGTTAACAATTAACTAGATATATTAAATCATATTTAAGACATTAAGGAAGTATTTAAAATTTACTAAAAATGATATATTCTAGAAAAGGCGTTAAGCAAGACTTCAAATATAGGTATTTGAGTTAGGAATCGAATATACTACTTTAAATGTTATAGATTATTTGGTGGTATATTGATTTTATAGACCTATTCCTCATGGGATGTGCCGAATACAAGGTACAATTTTAATTACATCAAGTGAAATGGAGTTAAATTAAAACAACAAGAAATATATAGAAAACTAATAAGTTTATTTAAAAATTATGTTTATGGCATAAAACCAATGTCATTTAAAGAATGAAAAGTTTGTAGTAATGAAAAATTAAACGCTTGAAAGTTCTAATAATGAAGAAAACTCTATAAAAATTTTAAATGCAATAATAGAGAACGTATAAAAGAAATGAGAGTAAAAGAGAAGCACCAGAACGAGTTGAACAAAGAAAGGATTACAGGAAAATTAAAGTCTATATAAATTTGAGACTGGAAAAACTCAGATATGAATAAAAATATGGATTATCAGAATGAAAACTCGGAAGAAAAGTGAAATCAGGTTGATTTTCAAAGTTTTGAAATTTGAAACTACAAATAATAGCCTTTATTTTATCTTGTTTGAGCACCAGATTAAGAATAGATATTTTAAAAGAAGTTTGGGTATCTTAGTTGGTCTACTACCAAATATATATATATTATTATTGTGTGTGTATAGTTAGCTTCAGAAAATGAAGAAGTTGTAGATGATTATCATTATACAAAGTTAGTTTACTAAAGCTGTTTACAATGACTCTTGAAAAATTTAAGACAACTTTTGTGAACCATAAGTCTTAAATTTGATATGAATTAGCATATTAATTTTTACAGAATAGATTTTGGACTTGGGTTGCTTGAAAGCCTTTAAACAAATATTGATTAATAACATGCAGTGCATTAAACGAGAATAAATGTTAACTTAATCATTAACGAAAGAATAATCGTAACTTAATCACATTAACGAAAAGAATAATCATGGCTTAATCACATTAACGAAATGGCTTATGTAATTACACATTAAACGATATAAAACACCGCTTCATTGATGGCAGAATACAAATACTTGAATGAACTTACCACTAAGTTAGAATGAGGAGATGTAAAATTAGTAGTAAAGCTAGAGAAACTTAAATTGAGCAACTGGATAGTCAAAGTAAATTTTATCCTTTAAGTTGGGAGTGAAAGAAATAATGAAAGGTATTAATTCGTGGAACAGAAAGAGTAACTCAAACAATAATTCTGCTACAAGTAACTTTATAAAACAAACAAGACTATAATCCTTCTCAGACTTTCACCTTATTAGAAATAAAGAATTATAACCACGATTCCAAAATACACCTCTTTAAATAACTTAATTTTCGTAGATTTCAGAGTTCAGTCAGATTCCTTAACACGATCAAATGAAATTAAATGAAACTGCATTTTCTGCATTAACTGATGGAAACACAGAAAATATTGGTCTTGAAACACCATAAAATTTGATTCATTGAAAATGTATGCAAAAATTTATTCATCGAATCAGAGAATAGAAATGTAAAATATCAGGAATTGGAAAAAGCAACAAAGCAATTGCGTACTTTGAAAGAACAATTACACTATTAATTAGGTTACCTTTTCAATGAAATTTCATGTATTTCTACTCATATGATTTGAAGTTGTGTAGATGATGTATCTTAAAGCTCGCCAAACTATTTTTCTCATGATCACATTTAAATAATTCAAAGCATTCAGGGAATAAATATGCACGGATGTCTGATAAGAATTTAGAAACAAATATTTAAATGAATGGAAAAAGATGAATGTGATTATCATAAGGGTGAAAAATAACTTAATCGTAATAACAGAAACCATAACACAAGTTCCAAGATCAGTACTCAGTGCTTAAACGGAAAACATAGAGGTGTGATATGGATGTATGGTTTTACCTGTTCGAAAACGGAAAATTATTTACCTAGAACAGAAATATTCGGAAAATTGTTCTGGCAAGAAGTCATTCGGTATACTCTACCCAGTTACAGATTTATTTCTTACCATACAAGACCATTACATTCTTTTTACGGAAATAATAATAAGTTGATATAAAATCTGATGTTGGAAATAAAATACCTATCACCGTTCTTATTTCTACTAGGAGGAGAAAATATATGGGCCTAATTATTGTGCAAAGAACTTTATCAAAATTCAAGATTATTAGAGGCTATAATTAGGCAAAAGTTTCTCGTGAATAAACAGACAGCTTTCTCATCATATAGATAATTATCAGTACCGGATGCACGAATTGTTCACGGAAAATAATTATAGACGGACCAATAGAAGGATCTAAAGGGAATTTTAATACCCAAAGAAATGTAGTTAAATATTAGCTTCTAGATTTTGGAATTGATAACTCATGTACTATGTAATTTTAATGAATCCTCTACATATGGGAGAGGAATTAATTTCCTGAAAGAAGTTTGAAATTAGAGGAAGAGTCAACAGTTCAATTGTTTAAGTTATCTCTACGGAAACTTGATCAACGAGAAGATCATGCTTCACCAATCAGTTGTATTCAAATCTTAGTTGGGATTTTAGGTCGGAATAACACAAGAATGTAGGACTAATAATTGCCTCTCTGTTTTAACCGTATATTATTTATTATTTTATTTATTATTATCTCTACTATTATAAATATGTTTTGTATGTTGGGTATAATACACTTTTGTTATTATCATAACGAATGGAAACTTGACATTTAAACTTCGTGTAATTAAATACTAAGTGGATTAATGAATTATAATTGTTTTAAAAGCTTCTTGATTTTGTAAATTTTCAGGGCATCAGAGACATTCATTACAATGGTTTCTAAAATTTTGAAATATAAAGATGCAATGATTACGTAATAACATAAAATTCAGAGTGAATTTAAAAACTTTATTTTAAATGTAGTTATTTTTTAACCATAAAACAATGATCAATTCATTAGCATATAAACTATACTTATGAAAGCTGTCAAAAATAACCGATGTATTTATCCTTATAGTTCAAAATCTAAATCAGTTTATAAAGAAAATTTATATAGAAAGGAAATGACTACAAATGAAAACAAAATTTTGAATAATGATAAGTAATTTAACTGAAGCATATAGACTGACTGAAAAAAGGCTGTTAAACTCTAGAAATATATAAAATTAAATAAAAAAGAATTATCACTAAAATTTTATCTTCGTATTCAAAATTAATTGTTATTAATGATATAAATAATTTTTTCACTGAATGTACTGTTTTAAATGAATACACTGTTGATCAATGTAAGTTTCTATCATTTAAATATTTTATAATTAATTATATCTAAGATCTTACGAAGTTAAAAGTTCAAAAGGAACGTTTGAAAATTCAGCCAAAATAATTTCGGATAGAGGTGCATCATATATATCCAAAAAATTTGAAAATTCTTTCAAAGGAGATGTAAATCATACATAGATCACGTCAGGAAATCCAAAAGGAAACGAGCAAGTAGAACGGATTCACAGCCTCCTTGTTCCTGTTTTAACAAAGATGCAATTAAATAATCCTATAAAGTGGTCTGATCATATTGATGAAAAGCAAAGAGTTCTTCCCAGTTTAGTTTCTCACAGCGCTAAGTCGACGCCGTTTGAAATGGGATGAAAATGAAAAATAAAGATGCCATAGTCCCTAAATAATTAATTTGAAGAGAATGCTGAATACTATGTCATAGAGGAACTTAATACTATTCGCAAAGAAGCAAAAATCAATATTTAGCGGATGCATGAAGAAAACCGAAAAAACAAGGAAACAACAATACAAGGAAATTATCTCATTGGTACAAAGTTAGTGATCTTGTTGCTATTAAAATAATGTAATTCGGAGGTGGACTGAAATTTTGTTCAAACTTCCTTGGTCCTTTCCAAATCACTAACATGAAAGTTAGTAGTTTAATGTCCAGAATGTGGGCCAACATGAAGGTGCAATTAAGACATCAATAGCAGCCTATTTTGCAAAACCTTGGTTTAACAACCTATTATGTTAATCTTGTTTTTCTTTTCAGTTTTTTGATTTTCAGGTGCCTATTCTTATCAGAAAATACTGTTTTTCATACTTGGCAGTCACTAAGGCTGAATATAGAAGTGAAAATTTCCGAAAATGGTTTCATTGTGTTACTGTTTCTCACTGTAACTGTTTCCTTTGTTTTCCCAGGGAAAGTCG
Organism: Nephila pilipes; assembly: GCA_019974015.1. NCBI lineage: Eukaryota > Metazoa > Arthropoda > Arachnida > Araneae > Nephilidae > Nephila > Nephila pilipes. The sequence continues at coordinate 510,431 of BMAW01004766.1, read as the reverse complement.
GTACAGTATAGACATCGAGAAAGAAAAACGCCTTTTTTGTACCTAATAGTACTGTATCATACATTTGTTTACTGAGCTCTCTTTCTTATCCGTCCAAATCTAATTATATTTTAATTTATTTTTTATTTAAATTTTATATATATATATATATATATATATATATATATATATAATACTTATATTTACAAAAATTGCAACATCATGAAATAATCATTCGAGTGGATATAAATTTATACTCAAACAATTTAGAGTGTGTTACTCAAATAATTAAATAATTAGAATTTTAGAGTCCTTGCGCAAGCATGGGCTGAGTATCTCCTTTTGAATGGCTGATTTTTCCATTTAAATAAAGAGCTTTAAATGGACGTAGAAAATAGTCTATGAATGCCAGTGGTAAACGCTTCAAGAGATTATACCACGGCGATGCCACATTAGCAGGTAACGGATTTTGATCAGAGACCAATGAAAGACTGTCAATCATGAAGGAGATTTTTCTTATTGTACAATAGCTGTGATGATACGATATCACTACATATGGATGCAATGCTGCTACAATGATAAAGAAGTAATGGGCTCAATGTGGCCCACGCAATGTGTCTACTATAGTTTACATCCAACACTCTATCCGTGTGGTAGTGACGGACAGTAAAGTGTAATTTGAACAGTGACTTAACATTGGAGCATCTTGCAGATAAGTCACAGTTAGCTCCAACGATTCATTGGCATATGCCGCACCTTTGACTCTGTGCAAGAGTTCCTTCGTACAGGTTTCGCTACTTGAATAAGCTATATCAGCACTTGCAGTTTTCAACGGGCTCGTTGACATAGACACATGTGTACCAGTCGGTAACAAGTCATCTTCCCAGTTAATCCAATCTTAATCAGGGTTACAGTTGTGACCACATCCACATTAGATGCTATACCGTCAACGCCACTTTTCTTAGAGCTTTATCCAAAGTCATAATAGACGAAAAATTCGAAATAAGAGCGGTATTTTATGAAAAGTTAGAGAGATATCAGGTCGGTAATGAGACGCTATAATTATATCATGCTTTTATATAACCACTAGAAAATTAAAATCATTCGAATTGTACACATATGCTTGCCTCTCTTGTTCGTACCCTTAATAGTTTCTATTATTTTGAACAGGGCTAGAGAAACTTAGTACAGCAAAATTGTTAATAGCGAAACGTCGAGTCTCTAGATTTAGAATTAAAGAGATTTAGTGGAAGTCGCTTAACTTGTTTTTATATTTCCTTCAGTTAAAACACATTTAATTTTCTAAAAATGAACTTTTGTTTATTTCCATCAAGCTGAAAGATCTGTAATTACATTTTGATGAAAGAAAAGAACACTCTAGTTCATAGTCTGATTTCTCTGTGAGTCTTTTATTAATTATCTCTTTAGAAATGAATAAAAAAGAAGATATAGGCAAATTATTTGGTTATCTTTCATTAATTAAATTTCTGTACTTAATTCTGTTTCTAAATAGTTGAATAGGGAATAGGTACTTTAAAATTTCACGAAAGCTTTTAAATTATAAGAAAAGCTTGATAAAACACTTATAACTGTTTAATACACTCACGTAAGCTATCCAAACTCTTTGAGACTTTCTTTTGACTGCAAAAAACTGTACCATCGGCATTCACTTCTGGTTTCTCAAATATTTTTTTTACCACTGCTTATGAAATAAAAATAAATCAAATAGAAGTATTTAATTTTCAGTGGATGAGAAAAATGATTAAATTTAACTTTAAAAATAAAATTTACGTAATTCTTTATATTCCGTAATTTTTTGGAATCCAATAAGTAGTATATCAGTAAACAAGCTAAATGTTTAATTTTTAATAACAGACAAGCTAAATGTTTAATTTTTAATAACAGACAAGTTAAAGGTATTTTAAATAAAAAGAAAGTCAAAATGTTACATGCATATGTACATAACAGAAAGAAAGCGGAGCAAAAAGCGAAAAAAAGTGCATTTAGTGTACAAAACATGTTTGTTTACGGAACGTCTTTTTTTCCCGTTTGACATCTATAAGCAGCTTCGTCATTCTGAACCTTGGTCCCCGAGACGGCATTCAATCCAAGTTACGTCAGATTTAACATGCATCATTCCCTCTTCTCGACATGTTAAGCGGAATCAGAACTGGCTGGTTTACCAAGGCACAAAAGAAACAACCGTAATACAAAAAAAGTTGCTTAACTCACACAGAGAAGACGAGGAGTTGAAGACCGGCATTGCAGAGAAACAGGATACAGACACAAGCCATCGAAACAGCGAATTTGTTGTCTGGTTGATTTCTGAAGGCTCTCTCCAGCCCGGAATCGTAGAACTTGAGCAGAATCGGATTCAGGTCATCCCTCTTCTCACACTGCCTGAAATTAGACAAACACTTTAAAAATCATATTTTTCACTGGAATACCCCCCCAACTGACTGATGTTCTATTCTTGGGGCTACACAGATTGAACTTAAAAAATTGTCGTGGCTATTCAAATTGAACAAAATAATAATAATAATAATAATAATAATAATATTTAAGAGAAAAATTACCATTCTCAGCTGAAAACTGAAAACTGATTCATTTGAACAAAAATTAATTGCTGTGGTGCGTTTCTTTTTGTCAACCAGTCTCATTGATTTTCATGCAAAGGGAATGTTTCCCCTTCTTTTTCTGCGTTTCTTAATTATTTAAAGCATTAAAACAGTTTCTTAATGTATTAGAATTTTATTTATCAGAAAAATTTTATAAATGCAAAATGATATTGAATAGGACGTTAAAGCTTGGATTATGTACGAATTGAAAAAAACTGAGGTTTCAATTCCATTTAAACTTGTTTTGATGAAGAAAATACCCTGTTTCCTTTGTCAGTTGTATATAACGTAATAATTCATGTATTGAAATCTTTGTGAATATGGCAAATTAAAAATTTTTGGCCTCTTAAATAATCAGTCTGCGTAAATTGGATCTCTATAATAGAGAGAACCTTATATATATATATATATATATATATATATATATATATATATATATATATTGATATTATCTTTTTTCTTCATTATAAATTTTCATATGCACCATGCTTTTGTCACATTTAATGATTATATTTAAGCCCATGGGTTTTATTTTAATAAAAATAATAACCCCTGAAATAAATATAACTACAAGTATGTTAATCAAAACATTTCTTTTTATTTTAAAAGATACTATCTGTCCGACGCGTTCGAAACTCCTTTAAATTTCCTTCAACATGGTATGTCATTCACTTTCCGATGCCATGAAACCTGATATCGAAAAAAAAAAAACTCCATAAAGATAGTTAATAAAAAAAATTGTTAAACATCCAATAATGCTAAAGAATACTAACAAATTCTTTGTACCTAATCATAACGTATGACTTCCTAACAACAACGTATGATTTATCTAATTTCCAGATATTATGAAAAATTTGAAGAATAAACTTTTAAGGTCTTTTACAACAAAATCACATTGAAAAATTATGAAATTGAAATAATGCAAAAAGTTGTACTACTTATATATTATCTGTAATAAGAAATATTACAAATAAAATCTGAATTACACCATAAAACATCTTTTATATTACGTTATACGCACTTTTTAATGTTTTCATCGAAAAAAGTTCAAACTCCTCAAAATTAAAAGAAATTAAACATTTAGAAACCATATCTAAGTATCTTCATCAAAATGTCCGGTTTCATACATTATGTTCAAAGAAAATAGCCTCAATGAAATTGGTTACATTTCCCAATTTGATACGCAAGGCCAACATGGGTACATAATATATTTAGATAAGTGATAGAAAAATACAGAAAATTTTCGACTCTTTCTATTACCAATGATTTGGCGAAATTTTGAAACAAAACCAGTATAACGGTAAATTATCGGAAATTCTTTAAATCTTGAATATAAAATAAAAATTCGTAAGACATTTCATTTGATTCTCGTATATTACACGTGAAAATAAATCATATTCCGGACTAAAATAATATAAATGAAACTCAAAATTTTGTTATAAATTATAAGCAATACATGAATAATTAATTATATACATCATTCATCAATAATTTTATATATATATATATATATATATATATATATATATATAT
>BMAW01004766.1:470967-506258 GCA_019974015.1 Nephila pilipes | reverse complement strand
CACACATATACACACAAGAAATATAATTAGCAATACGTAACCGGAAATCCAGCAATTTATATATATATACACACATATAAGCACACAAGAAATATAATTCCTCAATACTTAGGTCTCATATTTGATTTAACGTTTGTACAATAAAATCCCTCTGAAGGGAGCTTTCCGATTGCAACACTTGTTGATTTAGAAATGATTAAAGAGTCATGCATCTGCACATATCTTCCTCACTGTTTCCTGTCAAAAATTCTTCATTTTTTTTAAAGCGTTCTCAAATTTTTTTTGTGCCAGTTGTATTTCTGTGTGTGTGCTTGTTCTGATCAATAAGTTAAATTTGTCTTTCATGGAAATAACGTAATTGCATATGTCAAAGGAATTGTGCATGATGAATTATCGGAACCTGCCGCACATTTATCATTTCTGTTTCAACCAACCTGTCTGATCTGTATCAGTTTGACTGAGTGAACGGATAAATGTCTTCAATCAATTTCTCCATTTTATTTCAGATTGTACAGCTTCAATTGTTTTATTAAACAAGTATAACCAGCACGCAATTAATAAATAAAAAAAATGTATTATATATAATTACATACATAATTTAAAAAACTGTAGATAAAAGCGATGTAGATTAACTTATAATAATTTGAGGCTAAAATAGCCAATTTTTAGCTCTAAACAGTTATTGTAATCTTCAATTTAAATAATTTTAGAATCCTATATATAAAAAAAATTGGGCTCTGCAATGAGAACTGTCTTCGATCTGTATGTTAATTCAGTTAACTAAAGCACAGTACTGTGTTAATTAAGTTAGTATAAAGTACTCATTTGTTTCTCTTTCAGTCATTAAAAATGATACCAATTTTCTCCAGATGCTATGAGAACGACGAATGATGAACGCAATGCGGATCATGTTCACGCAGAGCACATTCATAATCCACGTGGATAGAGAATTGCAAGTTTATTCCAATATTTCAACAAAAATAAAGAATGATTGAAAATTAACATTATTTTTCGATGTATTATATGAGGATGGTTAAAAAAAAACACTCCATGGATGGATTCCCAATTGAGAAAGGGAATTAATCAACGGGAATGGAATAACTCACTGTAATATTATTTAATGATCGTTTTTCATTTTCCACAATGAACAGGATACCCTTCAAATCCTTTGTAATCAGCAATTTTTTGGGCCGTCTTCGCCATCTTTGGAGCAGATTCACCAAAAGGAACCCATTTTTTAATAGTGACTCTGTTTCCAATGTATGATGAAGACATAAACGGCGACAAATCGACGCAATTAATCTTGTATAGTAAAGAAATAGACGACATTAGAGGGCATAGCGCGTGTCTCGTTTAAGTAATAAAATTAAAATTAGACTTTTTACTCATCAGTGCATGGAACACAACTAATTTACATCAAACTGTCAATTTAAATGATTTATCTTACTTGTGCTTATAAATATCATTTACATTGAGCTTAATTAACTGTATTTAATTATCTGTCTGTCTGCATAGTATCTGTAATAGTCTGCATTGTAAGCAAATTGCCTCATTTTGAACTCTGAAATTCTCATTATTTGGAACCCAGAATATTATATACATATATATATATATGGATGTGGAGACGGAACTTGACTTATCGTCCAGAACGCGGCCATAGAACGTCTCACCTGCTACTGGCAGAGCAACATTCCACTGTGCGGGAGGAAATGCCTTGCTCGGGAAGATTCCATTACGGAACCAGAGTTGACACACGGAGTGTCTGAAATATCGCGTCTATAAACTTTTCGGGATAAGTGCACGGAGCACAACCTGGCTGAAATGAACTTGTAGATATTACTTACTCTTTTCTTAATTTCATACTTAAGTGTCTGTACGTATTAATCGCTGTATATAAGAATACATAGCTTCGAATAAACCGAAGTGCTCATCATTGCGATTACCCAAACATTACAGAATATATATATATATATATAGATGCTCAATAAGTTCTTAAAAATTCAAGAGATGGTGCTGGTAGCATCGAAAATGGCTTATTTTTAGTAAGCCTTATGACTCCCCAGACAGCTGTCTAAGTCTCAGTTATTTTAATCACATCCTTTCGTTTGATCGCAATCATATGAGTCTATTTTGACTCTTTTCGTAGCAATCTTGACGCGTTTCTGTGTGGATACATAACTGTGGACGGAATTTGGATACTCTACTATATTCCAGAGACAAAGGAACAGCCAAAACAGTGGGTATTTGAAGACGAACGGACTCCGAAGAAATCAAAGATGGTGAAATAGGCTTGCAAAGTGATGGCCACAGTTTTTGGGATGCACTCGGATTCATCCACACTGATTACTTGGAAAAAGGAAAAGCAATAATTGGAGAATATTAAGCATCGTTATAACACAGGTTGAGCGAAGAAACCAAGAAAAAACGTCCTTATTTGTAAAAGGAAACGACCCTCTTTCATCAAGAAAATACACGGGTGAGCACCTGTGTAATTTCGATGACCAAAAATCATTAAATTAGTACAATATTAAAGTTCGAATTATTACAATATCCACCGTATTTATCTGCCCCCAAGGACATTTTTATTTCCAAAATTAAAAAATTGGCTCAGTGGACAACGGTTCAAGTCAAACGAAGAGATCATGGCCAAACAAATGCCTAATTTAAAGACCTTCTGAAATCTTGCTTTTTAGATGGCATAAAAAAGTTTGAGAAACGCTTGGAAAAGTTTATATCACTAAAAGCAAATTATGTTAAAAATATCTACCAAAATTTATTGTTTTTCTATCTTTTTCTAAGAAGTTATTGAACGACCCCCGTATTTCAAAACCCAGTAAAGACGAAGTGCGTTAGTCTATTCTAAATTACAGACCGAATAAAATTAAACATTTTAATTAAAAATAATGAAGCAATATATCAACGACCGAGATGTTTACCTTTCTCGAAAAATAAGATTGTTGATGCTTAAATAGTTGAATGGTTAGAACGGGATATTATAGAATGTTTCTCTTCAGGTTATTCCAGTCCAGTTGCTATTGTTAGGAAAAAAAGATGGAACTCCTCGGATATATATAATTCATGGAAAGCTTCACGAAATGTGAAGTAAATAATGTCATTAACTGTAAATAAAATCTTAGTTAAAGGTAGATTCTCCTTTTACCATTAATTGAAGATATATTATGCAGATTGCAGAAATCGCAAGTATTTGGTACTATTAATTTGAAAAAAAAAATGTTTTCTTTTCATGTTGATGTAAACAGAGTAGAAAATATATGTCATTTGTCACTAATGAGAGACAATATCAATGTTTGAAAGCACCTTTCAGTTTAAGTAATTCACCATCAATTTCTTATGATTCATTCACATTATTTCTCGACCTTTGATCAATGGTGGAATCGTTTTACCCACATGAATAATGTAATAATATTATCTGCTAATGAAAAGGAAGGAACTGAAAGACTAAAACTTATTTTCAGTCTTGGTCGTGAATATGGTTTAATAATCAATTTCAAGAAATCTCAGTTTTTGAAGGAAAAAACTGAATTTCTAGGACATTAGATGGAAAAGGGTTGTATTTATCCATCCACTTTATAAACTAAATCTGTACTTGATATTCCTGAGCCTACTAATTTGAGGCAAACCCTAAGAATTTTAGATCTAACCAGATATTTTACAAAATTTATTCCAAGCTATCCTCTTATTGCTAAGCCTCTTAGTAATCTTTTGAAAAAAGACTATAAAGATTCAACGAGGAACAAAAAAATACTTTTAATTAGCTTAAAATGTTATTCTCACAGAAACCTAATTTTTGGGAATATATAATCAAAATTATAAAATGGAAATATAATACATACTAGTTTGAATGGAGATAGTTTGTTACTAAATAATGGAATAGCTAGTTTGAATGGAGATGGTGCAATTTTATTGCAAAGATCTCTGAGCGAAAATAGTTTTCATCCTACATATTATATGAACAGAAAAACCACCGAAGCAGAAAAGAAGTACTCCAGTTACGAACTTCAGGTTCTAGCTATCATCGAAGCTGTTAAGAAATTCCGAATTTAATCATTAGGAATACCCTTTAAAATTGCAACAGACTATTAAGCGTTTTAGAAAACTATGGATAAAAGAGATTTTCTACTCGAGTTGCCGCGAAGAGCTTTATTGCTAGAAGAATTTAATTATGTAATGGAACACACCGATCTAGTTCAAAAATGTCTCATGTTGTTGCGCTTAGTAGATCCTCTATTAATACGTTTTGCGTTTCTTAGGAAAGTGTTTTACCTACACTTATATTAGTTAATAACAAAGACAGGAAAATAAAAAACAATTAAAGACCTTTTGAAAATACTCAGTTAGGATGACAATTACGAACCGCAACGAAATTCTTTATTAGTTTGTTGAAGGTTAAGAAGTATTAGTTGCACCTGAAAGTATGCAAATTGGAATACATAAAAATGCTCATGAAAAGGAATATTTGGAAGTTAAATCTACAGAGAAACACTTAGAAGACTATTTTATTCCTAAATTGAAAAACAAGATTGAAAGAATAAAGCTAATTGCATGCATTATATCCTAGTGAACGGTAAAAAGGGAAAGCAGGAAGGGTTTTTTCATCGAATTCGAAAAGTTGATTTACCTTTACATGCGCATCACATCAATCATTTGGAACCCCTTAGAAAGTACTTCTAAAACCTATAAACACATTTTGGCAATAATTGATAGGTTTACAAAATTCAAATGGTTATATCACACGTTCATGACATCATAATTTGAAGTTATATTTAAATCAGGAATGCAGAAAACTATATTTGTAAGTCCATTAAGACTAATTTCCGATCGTGGCATTCTGCGTTCACGTCAAAAGAATTTGAAGAATATTGTTCTAAAAAAATATACACCATCATCTAATAACAACAGGTCTTCCTCGTGCTAATGGACAAGCTGAACGCTTAAATCAAATTATCATTCCCGGTTCTTTCGGAACTGTCACTTGAAAATTTTTCGCATTGGTATAAGCATGTTAATAAGCTGCCACGAAGTATTAATAAAACTTGTCAAAGAAGGATGGATACCACTCCTTTAGAATTATTATTCGGTACCAAAAGGATTATTAAATGTACTGATAAATTGAAAGAAATAATTGAAGTGGAATTCCCTGTTAATTTTGAAAAACGTCGTATAACGATCAACAAAAAAGATTCTAAAAAAATGTTCAAAGTTCAGGAGCAGAATAAGAAGACATACAAATTACAACACTTCATTGCTATAAATTAGGAGATTTAGTTGCTAATGAAACGTACTCAATTACGACAACATCTTAGGGCATAAACCGAAATATTTAATTCCAGTTTTTTTTAAAAAATTAGTGGAAATGACGCTTATGAAGAAGGAAAACACAAAAATCGAGCAATACGAAGAAGATATAAAAGATAATAAAGAAGATTACGAAGTACTACTAGAAAGAAGGAGAATACGAAAGACAAAACAATACAACTACTTGTGCAGAATTTATAAAAAAATGGTGCGTAATATAAAATATCACTCCACCTCATTTATTAGAGTGTGTCTTCTGACTGTGATTTCTTCATCCAATTTGTCACCTTTTGCCATCTATGACTATTTTCTCCCTAATATTATTGCTTTTATTCCTATTTTTTTTAAAGAAGACAGCAAAAAGAAGAAAACAGAAAAGCCTACGACAAAGCGTGACGAAAGACGATAATGCTCCAAAGATAATGATGCTCCAAAGACAATAATATTCTAAAGATGATGATTCTCCAAAGAGATGGAGAATATTTAATTCTCTTTTCAGCATTGTTTTCGAAGGTTGAGACGAATATGCATCCCTTGTGGATGTATAAATCTTGAAGGATTCTTATCATTGGAATGAAGAATGTGAGGTCACTTTATTCCAGGACGGTCGAAGTTGTAGAATTAGAATAAATCACTGACTTCAGTACTGTAGAGCACTGGAGTAAAAAGAGTGTATAATCTGGGGAGACAAAGGTAGAAACGAACTAGCAAAAACAGAAGAATGATAAAGAATAGTAAACTATGATTTAAATTTGATTTATATTTGTGAATGTTTTGTCCTTTATGTTTTATTTTTTTTCACGTCTGAATGCTCTTTATATACATAATTTGTTTCTTTTCTCCTACTTTACTATGATTTAATGTTGTTTGACTTTTAAATAGTACGTAATTTTTATAAAGGGTTTTTGGCTGTATATTAAATTAATATTTTGTTTGATGTACTTAGAAAATTGTTTGGTTTATTTTCATTAGAATTTTTCTTTTGGTAATATCTGAAATTTGATTTTTTGATCTTCTTTTTAACTATCTTATTTTTCTTTTAATTAAGTAGAACTGTAGTAGTTGCATATGTATGTATATATATATAACTGTTATTGATAATTTTACTTTTCCTATACATGTAGTTTTTTATTTGTGTATGATTTTGAAACTTTTAGATAATAATTTATAAGCAATATTAGTATGTAAGTTTGTGTGCTCCATTAGATTTACAATTTAATTAAATATACATACATATATGTGTTAGAGGTTGGTTAGAATTTTATGTTACATAGTCCTTTTGGAGAAAAATAAAGTTGTCATATACTTTTTAAAACCTAATTTTTCTCTCATTACTAATAAAAATAAAATGACAAGGTTAAAGAGTAATGAAAATTATGAACTTGTGAAGATAAATTTTTTTGAAATCCTGCTGGACATTAAACAAGACCTATTCAAAGACAAAATGTTTCCTGGAAAAGTTTAGATTAAACTTTGTAAACAGTGCTAAGTATAAAAGTGGAACTTTATTTCACATAAGGTAGCGTGTACGAAAATAGACTTAGGATAGGACTAGAAAGTAAACGTAACAAAGATTTCAGCTATTGAAACATTGGTAGAATACAATGCAACTATAGAAGTGTTTCTTGAACTACGATCGCAACTACAGAGTTAACAGAAATAAACCTTTAGATAATAGATGAAAACTCTGAAAAGGCCGTAGAGTATTTCGAATTCAGCTTAAATAGCCATGGAAACAGGTGACGTTTCAGTAGCTTTGATGCGATACATCTACAAGATTATTCGTGCTTCAAAGATGGGGTGTTTTTGTTTGGTTTCCATTCCTACGTCCTTTTCTGTACTTGTCCTTTTGGACATGATTTTGTATTGGAAAAGTGTGGTACTTAACACTCGCTCTAGAAAACCTTTGGTTTGCACTCTGTGGCAGAATGTCCATAAAATGCACATAAGGTAAGCAATTTGAGAATGCCAGAACCTTTGACGCTTGAATAAGCGTTAAGGATTCGGAATGTAAAGTTGTTTTTTTTTCTGCAAATCTCCTGCTTTAACTGATGAGAGTCATTGAAGACAGTTGAAAAATAGAGTAAAGTATCTATTTAGAGGAAAGGGTTTTATCTCTTTTATTATAACTTTTATGACCTGAAAAACACTCTGAGGGAAAGCCCTTTCAGAATGTCCTCTTAAGCAGCATACTACAGATCAAGTTCAGAATTTACACCTGGGAATATAGTCGTATATTTCTATATACTAACATTGAGAAGAGTTTCCAGAAATGTTTTTGGAAAAAAATTATATGGATTGAACAGTATAGTGATTTTTAACAAGTAGATCATCTGAAAGCAGCCTTATTAATGAATCTTGGTTCATTATTTTGAAGAGCTTATTGAATAGGAACGAAAGAATTATGCTTAGGTGTTTGGTATGAAGAGAGTAGAAAAATTTAAGAAGCGAAGATCCGACTGGAAACCTGAGAAACTCCGAGATGCAACTCTAACCCTACTGCAATATTCGGCGAATTTGAACTAGTCAGCTAATTGATAGAAACAGGTAACTATTGTTTATGACGAAACATGAGTTACTTTCCCATTACAGGCAAGCTAACAATGTTAATATTAATTATGGGTCAGTAAAAATAAGTCAAGTAATTGTAAAAAAAAACTGTTTCACTCCAAAATTTTGAATTCAAACTATGATTTTTAGTATAACGTGGAGAATAAATACTGATTAAGTAATAAGTAAGTAATTTCTACATATGTATAATCGGGATCTATAGACATCAGGTGAAGAGATGAAGGAAAAGCAAAAATTGGTTGACAAGGAAGAAGGTCGAAAATTGGGGAAGACCACGATTCGGAGGCGCCTATAGTTGTTTGCTAAAGGTTGCAGGGATGAAAATGCAGGTCACTTTGGTATTGGGGGGGGGGGTTCATAAATCTGGTACAGGGGTGAGAGGGTGTTTAACAAAATTTTATTCTATTCTATTGATGAAATTCTTCTTCCAAAGAACCAAAGTTCATGTTCCAAAAATTTAGCTTATGCAGATATTCGTAGATTAAGAAATTAAGCGAAGTACATTTACTAGTTTTACTATATAGGGTTCTTTTCAAAAGTGTTAGAGAGAAGTAAGATAGGTTGATTTTAAGCAGAAAATTTTTATTAATTCTTTTTCTCTATACAACTGACTCAAATTTAAACTAAGATATATGTCGATTACATTTTATCCTTAAGTTTGCGAATCTATTTCATCTTTAAATTGAATTTATTTCTTTTGAGTTTTGCTTAAGATTTGTTTAGTTCTTAAGCTGTCACATCCTTTGCAGTCAAACTGCCACGCTTTACAAGTTTTGTTATTTAGAATTCCTTCCTTCCGGAATTAATATTATTTCACATTAATTGATATATAGGGGGAAACCAACCTTTTTATCTCTCATCTATAACACTATTTTTTTCTTTTTTTTTAAGGCCCACGTTTACCAATACTTGCATCTAAAATTAAGCGATCACGGATCCCATGACTGTGGCGTAATCTGCGCAGTTATGAAAATGTCCCCCACCCTCCTCCAGAGATAAAGAAAGAGAATTCTAACCTGCAACTAAAACCGGAATCTGCTCCAGGAATCAGGTTGGTTTCTATGAGTGCCAAGCTCTACAGGAAAGAAAAGAAAATCGATTTCATTAAACTTTGGTCATTGAATTTCATGAAATGCATTTGAAGTTATCGAAAACACAGAAAAAGAAGAATCCAATTACGAACATTCTTAGAAATCATCGAGATAGAAGGATCTCAAGTATCGTTAAATTTAATTTCAGATGTTAGGTACCTTTTACGTGATTTTTGATGAAAAAATTGTTTTTTTAATATCATATTTGTATTAGCTGTCGCTTGATAGATTTTAAATATCCTTTCTCAAGTAAAAATGTAAAATGTTCTTCAAACTGTCATATCGTTAGAAAATATTAAGATTGATTAAGCAATTTTAAAAACTACTTTATGTGATTTTCATAGCTATTTCTTTAAAGAAATAGAATTAGATTTTTTGAAGTTTTATGCAGACAATTCAATTACTATTGAATTATCTTTGATATTCTTTTCGAAATGATTCTTTGTTATAGAAAGTTTCACAAACTTTTTTAAATGTGAAATGCCAGACAATTGGTTTTAAAATAAGGAATTAATTATTTTACCAGATAATATCATGTTACATAAAATTAATGCTTAGAGTCCTGTCCTTTTATGCAACTTTTCTGTTGAAATTTTTTACATGTTATTCTTTTCTTCTCAAAGTTGTTTTTTTATATACTCTGTATTTATGCGAAATTATATTATTGATAAATTGACTTCATTTACTTTATTGAAAAGTAGAATATTTCCCTTCCGATGATCCTAGTACCTCAAAACACAACCCCAAATGCTCCAGACAGGAAATCAGTACTGAAACAATTTTTAAAATGATTCTTTATTAACATTTCATTTTTATGAGTAAATTATGTTAAGTCTTTTATCTAGGAAGATTAAATTAACAAATGTATGCATATAAAATCTCAACATTTGATGTTTTTTAAATGCTCTTCAGCTCTAATGTCTTACAAAAGAGTGTTCATACGACAGAAGGAAGCGAGGTGATGTGAAACATTTTCATAGAAACCAGATATGTTAGGACTCACCGTCAGTCGGATGTTCTTGGCAAGCGTCGATTCCGAGATGTTGGCGAAGGGCTTATCGGCGCCCCAACACTCCATGTACTTGCTCATCTTGGTGGAGATGCGAGTCCGGAAGCTGCGTCTCAGATCCACTTCGCCCAGCAACGGAGCTAGGGATTCAGGCTTCTAAGGGGAAAGAGAGCACTTTAAGTATTTGTTTCCTTTTTTATTGTTTTTCTCATTTGAAATTCTATATTTTTATGGAATTTTGACTACTCTTTGTTCATTCTATGAAGGATAACGTAATTACTGAAGATGTGATGGCCGGATCCATGAAATTAATGTAACCTCATCTTTCCCATTCCGAAGTATGGGACACTATTCAAAATACATCATCTCCATTTTTGTTCTTCCTTAATTCTTTTCCTTTAAGATTAGCTTATTTTTTAGATAGCTATGTATTTATCTCGGTAGTAATTTTTAATTAATGGTTTATATGTGTTTTGCATTAAAAATATTATGTTTTATTTATATTTCTTTTAACTTTTATATATATATATATATATATATAACTTTTGGCCTTTTTTAATTATAATAGTTTGCCTGTTTTTAATTTAGAATAATACTTTTAATTTTATTAATTGATTAACTTAAGTAGTTTAATGATTTTTACAATTAATTCTGTAACATTTACAGATTTTTTAGTTTTAAAACTTTTTTAAAATTTGTTTCTTTATAAAGTTATTATCACTAATTTAGGATTTATATAGTTCCGTCTCTCTCTCTCTCTCTCTAATATATATATATATATATATATATATATATATATATATATATATATATATATATATATATATAATATATATATATATATATATATATATATATATATATATATATATATATATATATATATATAGTATAAAATAGACACACAACACACACACACATTATATATATATAAAGAAGAACAATTTTAAAGTTGCATAGAAAACCTTTTTTTTTAGATTATAGAAAAAGTATAATGTAAACTAACAAATAATTTTTTTTAATTACTTGATTCATAGAACAAAAGAAAAAGAAAAAAATTATGTAATTAAATATTTAAGAAAAAGATCAATATACGCGAAAGGATACTAAGCCTGTAAATAATGGCAAGAAGGTAAAGTTCAAATAATGAAAAAGTACAAACCAAAGTATGAAAGAAAAAAGAAAGAAAAAACCATAAATAATATGAAACAAAATATTTTTAAACTCTGAGTTCGGTTTTTTGATATATTTGTAGATTTATTGGTTAAACACTGTTTTACAGATACAAAACAATCCATACACAAAATGTTACTCGAGTCCGAAAAAGAAATTTTAAAAATCACATACATGCACACGCACGCACGTACACACACCCGCGCGCACAAAAACCTAAGTGCAAAAGTTAAAATAAATTAAAATATCTATGTAGACAAAGAGATATATTTAAACTGTATTACAGTGACTTACAGGAGACACCCTGCATAACCTAAATTTTCACACAAATCTCCTCCTTAAATGAAACTAAGCTCAAGACAAAAAAAAAAAAAATGTTGCCCAATGTCTTTTATCAAAGAGAAAGAATGCTAATGCAAGAAAAATAGTATGAAAAAGAAAAAAGGATTTAAAAATTGAATAAAAAACTGTAAGTTATAACAATTATTTTTTAAATTACTCTTAATAAAATTCAAAGAAGACTTTCTAAACAATTTTTTTAAAACTTATCCAAGTTAACGTAATTATACTGTATCTTAGTAATAAGTCTAATATTACAAACCATTTGATTATAAATTATGTTACTAAAACATTCTGACCTAATGAACTTCCCCAATAAAGGAACTTTATGGATAAAAAGAAAAAAAAAATTTAAGCATATATTATAAAGAATTTTATTATCTTCCATTTAAAACACAATACCTATATACTTCGCTTCATTTATGTTAATATCAGTTGGCAATAAACAAACATGTTCTGGATGAAAAGCTAAGACAGATTTAACACATTATTATTATTAATATGACAGAAAAAACAACATCAATATATATATATGAAAACTAATATAATAAAAAAGTTCCTTCATAAAAATGTAAATAAATATTGACTAAAAATTATTAGCAGGACGATCTTAGAGAATTCCTTTATTCAGTTTATATATCTTATTTTTGTGAAAATATACGATTTTCAATTCAAGACTAACATAACGAAGCAATTTAATTTTTTATATGCCATAACTTTATTAATGTAAATTTCCTGAATATAATTTTTAGACATTTAATAAGATTTCCTATGTCGACAGAATTTTAAAAAAAACTCTTTTAAATCATAACTATGAAAAGCATAAATATTTTGTAGATATTTTTGACTATATGAGTACTATTTGTAATAATAGAAGTCCTTTTCAACATATCTGTAATATTATGTAAAAATTTTGCAGCAAAAGTCATTATTTTCCTGATAAAGTAACAGATCTTATTATTTACTGCTCTCTCTATAATTCTTTCTGTATAACACATCAATCAATAACTCCCGAGACTAACATTGAAAACAACATTTTTTTTGCAAAACGTTTTTTTATTCATCAACATAACACCTTTTGTTAATCACCTTTTAGGGTGACACAATCGTTCCAACGCTTTTCCAAATCTTTTTTTTTTTTTTCCCGCAAGAAATCTTTTTTGTTGCGAGTAAATAGCGATAAACAGCTTTCTGAATCATCGACTCGTTGCTGTTTTTGTTCCATCGAAAGCAATCGCGGCACCCACTTGGAAAAAACCTTTTTCATGCTCAATTTTTCATGAAGGATAGTAAATACACTTCCATATGATATCTGTGTCATCTCAGCAATCTCTCGGAGCTTCACTTTACGATCTTTCATTATAATTTTTGTCACTTCACTCACATTTTCCGGTGTAACGGCTTCCACAGGTCTACCCGAGCGTTCCGCGTCATTTGTGTCGGTACGACCACGTTTAAACTCGGCAAACCAGCGACAAATCGTTGCTTTTGATGGACAAGAGTCCGGGTAACATTTTTCAATCCATTGTTTCGCTTGCACGGTGTTTTTACCCATTAAAAAACAATGTTTTATCAGAACACGAAACTCGGTTTTTTCCATTTTTTAAACAAACTACAAAACGACTTTACTCCAACCTCGATAACTCAGCTGTTTCTGGTGCGATCGACTTAAAATTTTGACACGTTTCAAGCAAAGGTTAGTACTCTAGAAAGACCTGGTTACTGGTTTACTACGAGCGCCATCTCTGGGTTAGTCTCGGGAGTTATTGATTGATGTGTTATATATGTAGAATCCTAACTACAGAAATGGAGTGCATGGCTCATTTTAAAGATGTCTAGGAGTTTTCTGGATTCAATAACAAAGTGGATTTTTAGAAAATGACATTTAATTAAACCATATATTATTGTACATTATTTACTAACTTAAAATAGAACTATTGGTTGTACATATTAAAGAGCTATCAGATCGCACGTCTTTCTCTGTTGGTCGCACTCTTCCGTCTAGCTTGCACTTGCCGTGCTTGCGCTTTTAACCAAAAGAACAAGTGGCGCCATCTAGTGTTGGAAGGCGTCTCAAAATGTAAAATCCTACACACACACATATACAACACGAAGAGTGTTTCGAAAAGAAAATTATGAGCAAAATTTAATGTGTGATAGAAAATATCTGAGCAAGAAATTTTCATCAGACAATGCACATTGCATAGGTGGAGGTCAAACAGTGAACCGCTAGTACCGTTATTATCACTTGAAAGAACAAAACACCAAACGGATTGAGAAGGTACTAAATAGTTTTATCGTCAGCATGAGTGGAAAAATTACCGAAATTGCTCAAAAGAGCGACTGCTTGTGGTAATGCAGACGTTACACTTGCGATGTAGCGAACGGCGCACTTTTTCAAATAATCCTGGCATTTCTTGGACTGCGCGGGCAGGCCAGTAGCAACCAATCTGTGGGAAATGGTTCTGGTCGATATAAGTACATCCAAGGTGTCTTGATCATGCTGCAGAATGAAGATAGAATTGGCTTTCCTGCCACCATTTGTCGGCGGATTGCGTCGATCCACGCATGATGACGTCACTCTGGCTGCACCGGCACCCCTCAACCTTGCCACATTTCCTTGTTTTAACCATTTTCGCCACAGCTGTGCAATGTGGATGCGTTCTAGTGTGTGTCAACTGTGAGATTTACCGTATGGATCAACCTTTCCTTCTCAGTCCGTTCACCATGCCATTCGTAAAATCATCTGTCTGCTGGAACTGACTCCATTGATGATGGGCTGGCATTCTCCGATATTACACGCGTCTTCTGAGACAAGAACAAATTTTTTACGATTATTTTCATTGCAGAAATAGTGGCACGAAAACTGAACATTTTGTAAGTTCCTTCTCTTATATCTTCTTCAAAGTACCTTGGAGAACTGCGCATTTCACATCATTCGTACAACTCAGTGACTTGTGTGTATACCCTGAAATTTTCATAACTTACTGACTACTCCTTTTTGGTGTTGCATTTTTAGTATCTCGTAGTGTATGTTCGATTAGCGAATAATTCCAAAATGTTATTGAATTTGTTTGGCATCCACATTCATCATCTTTGACGGTATCAGTTTTATGTCTGTGGGGTACTTGAAAGAATGGATTTCCGCTTATAAATCTAAAACGAATCAATAACTTAAATGATGCATTCCAGCCGAGTTTATGACTTAGCTCTCGTCACTGAAAATGCTACGGTGAATTTGGGACCAGGAAAAAAGGACGTGGCTTTCCATACACAATGCTGAAAAAAGTCCATTAGTTATACTTCCATATGAAACCATAAAAATTTTATGAAAAATGCTTGTGAAAGTAGTTTTTGTTTTATATATCATAAAATCCTTCAAACGCGACGAAGAAGACCGATGCATTATAAGTTCTCCTTTTCCCTCGAAAATATTGTCTCCTTACCTAGTTATTCGTGTCTCTATTCAAACTCCGACATTTTTCAGATAATTGGTATTCTTAAAACTGTTTCTTCTTCGTGATGTATCGCTATTTTCTGGTACAATAATATATATATATATATATATATATATATATATATATATATCTTAGTTGCCGATGTATATTTAACAATAATAATCGATTTAAATATCGATATTTTACTGATACATTGATGATGCTTAAATATCAGTTTTATCGATGTACTATTAAGGTCTACTTTAAGGATTAGATAATGGATATTCACCAAAGTGATTTACCTTCATATATAAATTACGTCCCAATTACGCAAAATAAAGAATGAAGTACCAATTTACTTGCTACTTAATCAATTTTCTCGAAGTAACACACTTAAAGAGAAATTATTAGTCACAGAAATAGGTGGACAAAGAAAGCACTAAAATTCTATTCTTACTCATTATCTACTTAGAGAATATTACAACTGATGATTTAGACTCAACATAAATTCAGTTTTCTCCAAAGCGAAGTCTATTTTCTTATAATTAATATTAATGTAAAATCAAAGGTTCGAAAACATTTTATGCATTTACGAAGTGTATAAGGCAAAAAGTAGCTGAAAATATATAAAAAAACCCCCTTTTTTCCCCTCTTTCTACCACGTTTTTTATATTCAACGTAATGCGACATAATAATCTAGATAATACTTTCGTAATTTATCGGTATCTAGCATAACAAACAATGCAATTCAATCAGTCTGTTTAATAATGGGGCGAAGAATCAATATTTCTTTTAAGACAATTACATTGTAAAGCAGAATTAAACAAAAACGACATCAAAACTGTGGTATAAAATTTTCTCACAAAAACTCTTTTTTTTTTTGTACATGAAAAATTTAGAAATGCAAATGTATATTAAAATCTCATGAAAATTCGATTTAATACTTCAATGAAGAACATTAAAAAGGGACACGAGGGAGGAGGTGATCAAGAACAACAAAACTTAGAAGAGGATTTTTACAGAATGTTATATTTCGCACAAATTACCATTTTTTATTCTCATAGCAAACATTTCCAATAACCGAGTAAATGAGCCTCTCAGACGTAACCTAAATCATTGTTTGCATGTTAACAAAACCCATTTCGTTGCCATTTATAATAAATGCACTAGCTTAGTAAAACTTCTCCACGAGTGCGATGTGGTTTGACAAAGTGCTTAAATCGATTATCGATTCGAAATTCGATATTCGCTTCAGCGAAAAATAATATCGTGCAATTCAGCCGTGGTAACATGAAATAAATGCATAGACTATAATGTATTGACATTCAAATGAAATGAGTAATAAAAGTGTGATGACGATAAAACACCCATTGAGTCGATGACATGAAGTGAATCGGGGTTTCACGAGCATTGATGGCTCTAGTCGTGTTCTTTCGTTTTTTTTTTATTCTTTGTTCCGCGATTGTACTGTTACAGATGCAAACAAAATTATTACTAACAGTTTTGAGCTAAAACTAAACAAATAACTGAGAAGAACATAAAAAAATATAAATTCCCTGTTTTACTTGTTTACATATAAAAATAATTTCTTAATATATTAAGGATCGTTTTCCGTAATGTGGTTCGTTGATGAAATGCTTTGTGTCATAATCGTACATTCTTGTCACGTAACAGAGAAAACCGTTACACGTGATTAAGGGAGAGCATTTCAATGATGCAGTGAGCATTGAAAGGATGTTTAGAGCGATTCATGGTTACTTCTCCAAAAGTCAAGGCAGTGATTGTCCTCAATTTCTTTGCATTCTTATTTTTAAAGCATACAAATAAAAATCGCTTGTATTATAGCCATTTACAATAAAAATATTCAAAGCATAATTGCTTTTACATAGAAGTAATCGAACATAATTATTTGTCAAGTGGTCTCATTATATGTACTTTTCGATTAATAAACATCAATAATGTCTGCTTTATTTATTCAGCATATAAAATAATGTATTTTCTTTCTTTGTTTCTATCGAAAAAAATTCTGATCAGTGTTAATTATTCCTGACATTGCCAATTAGAGACAGCGCATAAGTGATAACGTTCTTGAATTTTGTTCAGTGACATTCACCAAGAGACAGGTGGGAGAACCTGAATAATCAATGACAGGCACTAATTATCTTGAATATAATCATATTATCCCATATCAGTATTTAATTCATTACAAAAACACTGGCGCAATGGCACCTTCCAACTATATTTAATCGAATATGAAGCAAATAACAATGAATGAAACGAAATAATTGCAGATGCATGAAATTTAATACCGATTCAGTAATTTCTAGTTAACTCTGGTGTTATATTGAGAATATTTTCTCCGCAGTAATAGATCAGTAATTATTAAATATTCGTAAATGTATTTTTACTGTTGTATTAACTATTTTGAATGTCAATTTTGAATGAAGAGCACTTCCACCCATTTGGAAGATTAGACAATGCAAACTGCCTGCGTGTTATGGAATTCGGAGGGCAATTTTTATTTGCTTTTACAACTTAAAAAATATAAATATTTTCTTTTTTATAAGCAGGATTAACCGGGAAATGGCACAATTTACTCTTGACATTTAATATCGACACTTATGTACAATGAAAGGAACACAGAACTTTTCTACATGAATCTTTGGTGCTTTCGATATTATGTATCTCCGAATGAACGGCAACACCGATTCAATGTGATTTTTTCTTTTCTGCTTGCGATGCTCAGGATCTGTTTATGGCAAGACGCGGAATACTTTTTTATGTAGAGAAAATAGTGTTGATATATTCACAAGAGTTCATGTGATTAATGGGGTCTTGAAATCAATAAACCCTCAACGCATGTGGAGCTCTATCCGGCATGTGGATCAAATAATGCAAGAGGAAAGAATGACATCAAACAGGAAAGAATTTCGGTAGACTGCACCAAAAACAGATTAAAATGCTATATTGGAAATAGAACATTTTTTTGTAAAAAGGTATTCCGGTCCTCCTTAACTTTGGCTAAAAATTTGGGTTTTCTTTTTCGATTCATGGCCGATTATTTTGTCACTCGAAGGAAAGAATGATATCTTTTAAATTGTTTGGTCATTTACTTTTTATATTCGTTCCATTCCATGACCGCTCATAATCAACGAGCAGAAGCCCCGGTAAAGAGAAAACATCTTTAGGTGAATCTTCGGTGTCAGCATTAAATAAGTAAAGTTAAATTCAATTATTGCGAAGAGATAAAATAGCCAAAATTGTGGTAATTTTTAAACGGCAAACTGGTCAAAAAGTATTCCGTTATTTTAAAATTTCTACAAGCGTTAATACAGCGAAGATACAACTGCCCTTTCGCAATTGTTTTTTAATTCTGGAAAAAATGCCCCAAACCCGTTGAGGCAAATAAAAGAAGAAAAATCAGCTACAATGAGATAGATAACAGTAATGAATTTGTAAACAAGTGAGAGGATCTGCGCACGACTTACATGGCCTTTGCGATGGAAGAATGATTGTAGTTGAGAGCTTTTGAGGCTATAAGTATTATAGTTATGTGTGTATTATATTATTTATTTATAGTATTATATTATTTATACGTTTTCCGGATCTCATCTGAGCAGATATTACTTATTCGGAAACGTCCTTCCTATCGGAGTCAAAGCTAAAGACTGAACGAGATTTAACAAATTACGTTCCCATAGCTACACAGTTTCAAATTCGTATGAAATCGTGCATCGCATGTGAGTGTATTTAACTAATTGAGCTGTTTAATGTCAGAATGCACTTTAGTCTATACTTTAGAGAGGATATCTAGTAATTTTTTGTAGTTATCAAATTCTTTTATTCATTTCATTTATGCCAAAAACTCGTAAGAGTATTTTGTAACATCTTGAAGTGTTTATTTTCTACTAAAAAAGAAACAGCAAAATTTCAGTTCATCTACAGTATAGTCAGAATGCACCAAAAGAAGAGCATTTTGAAGAGGTGATACGTTATAGATACCTATTAGGTATGTGTGTAGGGGAGGAATGATAGCGCTTCGGATGGTGCAGCAGTTAAATATTATTCATTATGGGATCGCAGCTTTTAATATATGAAGAAAAAAAAAAAGGGGGGGGGGAGTGCTTCCAAAGAAATTTTCGCTTTGAGCTAGACTTATATTGAGAGAGAAAACATGAAAATTTGATCTGATGACAATAAAAAATTGTAAATGAGTTTACATTAAATGGAGTTGGTCCACAAATTCTAAAGTCTTGTATCCAGATAATACAAAACTATAAAAATTGATAGTACATGTTCCTATGTCACCCATACAGCTGAGCATCGTATTTGCTCAATTAACTATTGTTGCAAAAATATAAAGTGTCGAATTTAGTCTGACATGTAGTATGAAAAATAGTAGGCATTTAACAGCAATTATACAGCTATTGGCCATTTTTGTCCGCTATGCATCTGCAAAACGTAAATGTGAATAAGATATATTCAACGTATAAGTAGCTTTATTGAAACACAATATCGGTGTAAGAAATGAGTTTGAAGAAATAAATAGGTTTGAATTGCCTTCTGAAAAACTTGCAATTGTTGCGACGGATGAAGAGCCTATAATGCTAAAAAAAGTATCTTTCATCTTTTAAACAAGAATCTTTATTAAGGAGACCAGACGTCCCGCTTTTTAACAATTTATCCCACGTCTCGCGTTGTCTTAAAAAAGTCCCGATTTTTAGAAAGAATGCACGACAAGCTAGGGAACGGCGGGAGAACGGGAAGGGATGTATGGTTTTCGACTTCCATGTAACTATTTCATCAAAGTATGAACTTTATATTATTTTTGTAAATTTTATTTTGTTGAACTTAAATAATAAAAATAATTGTTTAAAATTGATTATCAGGAACTACTTATCAAAGTTTTTCCTTGATCAGTTGCTAGAATTCGACCACCATTGTTTGCACTTAATGAAAAGAGGCATTTTTAGGCATTGGCATCGATGAAAACATTTTGTAACTGTAAAATGAAGGGAGAATGTCCCGCTTTGTACACTACCACAGATTTTATTCTTATGGCGACATGTTCCACTAGCGATCTAGCATCATTTGGAGGAGGTCAGGGTGTGAGGAGTTGGTTGGTCTTCCACGATGTAACGCCTTCGCATATATTGAGTTTTGTAACTGTCTCTCATGCGATACGCATTGTACAGCGTGCTAGCGCTAGTTAAACATGTGATGTCAACAAATCAGCTATTCAGATGATTTAGGTAAGTACTGATTTAGATACCAAAGGTAGGTATTTTTTAAGCTCCAAATTTTTAATCAAGACTCCCCCCCCCCCCGTCAATGGTATCCCGCTTTTCGAATGTTAAAATCTGGTCACCTTAATCTTTACCTCTTCACTGCATAATTCTGCTCGAACATCTAATTATGAAATACTTCAATTACGAAAATATGTGGAAGATAGTTCCGTATATTGTAAATATGATTAATGTAATTTCTAAAACAATCATCAATCTAAGAAATTTTATTAGGAGTGTGAAGTTAATGTCGAAGCAAATGAATTCCGATGATTTATTTCTGGGATGTATTGTAGGATGGTTGCCAATTTATATTGTTTTAAGTTATTTTGCGGAGCTTCTAATCCCAATCATAAGATTTGCATAAGGGAAAGGGGGAAGTATCCATAGAAAAAGAACTTAGCTTTTTGATTTAATGTTCCTGAAAGACACGCTAAAACATTTTCAATAACTTAATTTGGCTTTACAAAAAAAAAAAAAAAAAATTATTCGTTACAAAGTGTAATTAGTTTTGAATCTAAACTTGTGCTTTTTGTGTACAATCTTTAGAACAAATAAATATTGACACCTTTCAAGAGTAAAATCAGATATAATTTTTATCACAGAAGAAAAATTAGACGAATGCAGAGATAGCGAAAATTTCGAGTAGAAGTTTGAAGATTAGAACAGTTTTATATTTACGAGTATATTAGAATATTTTATGAGATGATGTATTTATGAAGTCATTTAAGAAATATTTTTAATTTCTAAAAAAAAAAATACTTGTTGAAAAAGTGACTGGGAAACTGGCGTTATTAGAGCTGAAAGGAGATCAGGCATTACACAAATGCAGCACAAATCTACTTTTGTAATTGATTGTATTTTGTTCATGACAGAAACGAAATATTCACACTCAAAGAAATCTGCTTGCCGTCTACAATAAATTGTCCATATAACATATTCCTATGAGTTTTTGGATTCCATAACGAAACTTGCTAAGTCAAAATATCGTTCATATTTGACCAATCAACCAACAGAATTGCAGCGAATGGCTTTAACATATTTTATTCTACATTTCGAAGATTTGATTTACAGTCTTCGTTGAATGTCATACTTTTAATCAATGCATTTTTACTATATCATATTTGATTGTTAAAATTTTGAAATAATTATATATATATATATATATATAGTATATATATATTATTTGATACTTGTGAAGAATATATAAAAATATTAATTAAACTAATTTAAATTTAAATTTGTGTATTTAATTGTATGTAATTATTCAGAGGCTCTTTATATAAAGTTTAAAAACCTGCTCTAATTTACTTCATGTATGTCCATCATTTTTTTATATTTACAGGCGTTTTTTAAGAGTGCTGATATGATGATGACTTATTATTAAATGAAATAAATTATATAACCAGTCTTAAAACAATCGATGTTTAAATAGCTCAATACTGCAAAAAAAGTATAAATTCCAAATATGGAATGCGAAAATCGTTACACAATATCTCCTCTAATAAATTAACGACAGATCTGAAAATATATTTTGCTCATTTTAATAATTAATAAAATAATTTATTTTTCTGTTGTATTTCGTGAATATTTTAATAAAAATAACTACCAAAAAAATGGTTTGCTTTTTTTCTAAAAACAAAATACTGTTTGTAGTGTTTTTGAACATTGTGAATTATAACCATGCTATGTAAATATTCTTAGGAAATGCGTTATCGTTAATAGAGCGCTTTTGAGATATCCTCTGAAAACTCCACAAGTTCAAAGAAATATACGGAGTTTCTTTTCACGCTCCGTTTAATATATTGTAATTCATCAATGTAGCGCAGGAGAAATGACATGTATTCATTCCCACGTGAAAAGCAGGGTTTTGAGGTTCTTTCCCCCTTTAACTAATTTACAGTACTAGATTTTCTAAATACATGCAACAAAACTAATTAAAAAAATTTTTTCAAAGAATTTTAATACAAAGCATCAAAAATGGAAGTTTTTCCATAGATTTTCCTTATAGTATTTTTACCCAGATCTGAGTTTTCAGATCTTTAATAAATATTTAAAAAAACTTGCAAAGTCACAAAAAATTTAATCACACAGAAACATTCCTTTTTACACTCTTCCCTGAGTATTTAGTTCCATTCAATTAAAAGTAATAATCCAGACATAAGTAGAAATGTATAAAATTCCATATGTTCAACATTACGCACGGACATTTGAGATGGCGAGTCGATGAGAGCCTTAATATCAAAATAACGAATCTAGATTATTGATATAACAAAATAAGACACGATCTCGTTGTGGAAATGAACAATTGAGAGAGAATTTCGTTCAGATCTGGTCCACTGCAATTTTTGACAATGATCTCTAAAATACTTTTTAAAAGTTTCAGTAGAGGCTTAATCCCATTTAAGAATATCTTACATTGCAGAAAGCATTTCAGTATCTAGAAGGCTCTGAGTTTCCTCGCTCTGGTTTTAGATTAGGAGTCTAAAATCAGATGAAAATATTTTGGTGTTTCACACCTATCACAAAAAATGAGACAACTCTTAATAACTTCAGCAAGTCTTATATGTTTAGTTTTAATTTAGTTTTTATTAAAGTCGCACTAGAGGCAACACGAGGGCTATTGGCGACTAACCTCGTAATTTTGAACTTCGGTCAAGTGACGAGGATGACACCAGAGCTGACACCCCCTCTCCTAACTTTCACACCACTCCAAAGGGAGGACTTTGGACCCTGACAGATTTAACGTGCATCAGCATGGCGAGTCCTTAGCGGCCAAGGATCGAACGCGCTATTAAACGAAAACCACCGACCACGAATCCGAAACCATGACCACTAGGCTACCACGACCACACAATTCTTATTGGAGTTGTGCAAATTTGGAATAATTCTTAATGGTTCAAATGAACTAAATCATGTTGATGAACTGATTAATTACGAAGGTGGTTGAAATAGTGTTTGTATTTGAAGACTGATAGCATCATTAGATTAATTGCTGTTATCATTAGGTGCTACCAACTGTTCAACGGAGCCAAAAACAATTTGACATTCATTCTTAAGTTAGTTTTGATTTGGTAGTCATTTGCTGCCAAATCAAAATTTGATTGCTGCCACATCGAGTTGTCGACGTCATTTTGCGTCGGGTTGTCATCGTCGATGATAAGTGGATTTCTCGTTATTCACCGGAAATCAAGCAACAATCAAAACAATGGGTTTCTTCCAGTGAATTAGCTCCAAAGAAGGCGAGGATGCTCTCATTTACCAGTAAAGTTATGACGAAGAATTTTTGAGGTGCGAAAGGTGTCTGGATCACGAATGCGAGTAACTGAGACTTAGACAGCTGTCTAGTGAGTCAAGAAGTTTTCTCAAAATAAACAATTTTCGATGTTGCGAGTGCTAAATCTTGGATTTGCTAAGGACTTAAGTGAATGATCATCGTATAATAATTAATTCATTTTTATCTTAGAATATTTAATTCAGTTTCAAAAGTTAACAAAATTAATTAACTTTTAAAATAGAATTCTTTTATAACGGATTCTCAAAATTTGAGAGAATTAGATAGAAGTTAGTCAAATATGTAGGAAATTTAATTCGAATCCGATCATTAATTCCAGAAATAATGTGGGAACTACGCCTTACAAGTATATAAAAGTATTTTGCTCAAACGATTCATAATATTTTTCTCGTTTTCTAACGCCCCGTGATCGATAATTAAATATCGATCTAATCATTGTGGGGGCCCTTAAGGTGTCCGAGAATATTTCCAAGTATTTTGTAAAAATTGCCTAAGTTTCGGATTCAAAAGTTTCATGATGTGTATAATTCAAATATCTAAAAATGTTGATGCATTACAATTTACCCCTTTGTAACTAACTGTACGTAACAATTAAAATTTTTATAATATTACTTTACGTAGATTTTTATGGTTCTAGAATTGGAAAACATTATTTATCGATTTATACCGTCAAATGTATCAGACACTCAATTAACATTAAGAGAATTACATGTTAAATCAAATTTTTTTATTTAATTATGGAGATTTAGTTCATTAATAAATCCATTAGCTTCAACATTTCGTTTCCTTTGAGTCATTAAGAATTTGTCCGAATGCTATACGAATCGCAAAAGATTTGAACAGAAATTATGCTTCATTATGAATCAAATTATCCATTCCGATAAATGTACTTTTATATATTTTTTCTCTAGAGAAAATTGAAAAGCATCAGAAAGAATTTATTCAAAACAAATTAATGAATTTTTAAGTACTAGTATGTTGCACTAATGGAAAATAAGTAGCAACAGCAGAAATGTAGCAATTTGTATGTAATAAGTTTTATTTTATATATTTTTGTAATAGTTAGATATAAATAAACTTGTTATGATAACATAAATGTTAAACAAATGCTTCAGATAATTAAAAATTTGTGATTCTCCCCAGTAAGTTGAAAAAGTCTGTGTCATTACAAGATAGCAGAAAGTTATGGATAACAACATTTTCTAATATAACCTTTTCTAATATAATCTAACATTTTCTAATATAATTAACATTTCTAATATAATCTAACATAACAACATTTTCTAATATAATCTAATATTACCTTTGGTAAACTAAAAAAGAACTTTTAAAGTCCTTTTAACATTGCAAAAATGTGCGACAAAATGATTCACATTTTAATGACACTTTTACTTACAAAATTTAAATGATATTTATTTGAAGTCTTATTTTCCGTTCTTTTCATGAGAACTAGGAATGGTATCCATTCAAAAAAATCTTTTGCAATCTGTACATCGTGATTTACTATGTAAAGAAATAATGCATTTTTCGGAGGAAAAAAAATTCATTAAACGTTCCAGTTCTGAAGATGTTCCTTTTACGAAGGTAACCGCAGTAGCTTAGTGGTCATGGTCACGGACTCACGGCCGGCGATTTTTGTCGAATTGTGGTTTAGACCCCAGAGGCCATAAAAGACTTGCAGTGTGGTCGGAGCTGATGCACGTTAAATCTCTCGAGGTTTAAAGTCTTCCCAATAACGTAGAGTGGAAGTTTGAAGAGGGAGGGGCAAGCTCAGATGTCGTCCTCGTCACTTGATTTCGGTGCAAAATCATGAGGTCTGTCACCAATGATCTTCGCGTTGCTTCTTAGTGCGACGTTAATAAACAATCACAATCGTTTTTCGAAGTGAGTGGCCGCGGTAGCCTAGTGATCATGGTTTTGGATTCGTGACTGGTGGTTTTCGTTCAGTTGCGGGTTCGATCCTTGACTGCCAAAGACTCGCCGTGTAGGCGGGGCTGATGCACGTTAAATCTATCGGGGCCCAAAGTCCTCCCGTTAGCGTGGTGTGGAAGTTAGGAGAGGGGGTGCCAGCTTAGTTGTAGTCCTGGGCACTTGACCGAGGTTCAAAATTGCGAGGTCCATTGCTTTCAGCCCTCGAGTTGCTTCTAGTGTGACGTTAATAAGAACTAAATTAAAATATAAATTTCTAAGTGAAGTAGATTTCTTAGCGCTTTCAATCACTACACTCTTTTACGGTAACATCTCGTCAAGACAAAATTATGATTTTAAATTTAGAATCACATCTTTTTCACTTTGAGAGATCCACTGTGTGTTCGAACAAAATTCTCTGGAAATAATAATTTCGTAGTGGGGACGGTCACACCGAAAAATTCATAGAGAAAGGATGATGAAGGATAGAAAGAAGAGTTTTCCTGAAACCAGTCTATCTTTCTCGGTATAAAGGTCATTTCCTCTCGAGACTGGATTTTGATTATGACATAACTGAATTATTTTTACTGCGACTGAGCAGGTACTAACTTAACTTTCCGCTCATCTCGGCTTTCTCTTTCACGCACCCTCAAATTACTTACATCAGATTTTAAATACATAAAGATATATACGATGGAAACAAACCCCCTCAGTGGCTCTGATGTTAAAAGAGTTCCTAGGATTATCGTTTTTTAAACAATTTACAAATGGAAACATACAAGTTTCTAAAACACAGTCAAAAAATGATTTATTTTCCCTCCAAACCTGAAAACTTCCCTATTTCTCGCATCTCAAAAATTCATCACAAAAATATATAAGTAAAAAAAAAAATAACTATACAATTGGAAGATATTGAAGAAATTATTGTTAAATTATTGATTTCACTTCTCAGTGAAATCGTGTACTGTAAAAATATATTCGAAATATTGCGTTGAATTATAATTTTTTTTCTTGGAAACTAATCCGTCTGAATGACCAAAAGACAGAAAACAATGCATGAAAAGGCACCTGAAGAGAATGTGAGGCATCCGATCATAGGAATTTTACTGTATTATTTTTTCCCAAATTTGTCAGACGATACAATTTTATGTATTAGAAATGTTCCATTTTATTGATTGAGAGATTGGAAGGTGAGACTTACTTTGGTGGGCACGATGAGGAAGGTCTCGACCTGGTGGTCTGCGAGGTACTGGTCCCTTTGTTGTCCATTCCCGGGTTCCGCTTCAAACTGACCATCCAACTGCTGTAAGGTGGCCTTGGTGATGTGGACCTTGCTGAAGAAAATCAATTTGAGATTCAAACACAAGCACAAAATTATGTTCCAACATAAGCAATTCTCTAAAAAAAAACACTGAATGCGACAAAAGTAGAACAAACTTATTGGTGTCTAATTTAAAAAGGGCACCATAAGGTGCGACAATAGTTTAGATATAAGCAAAAACATCGTGCTAAGTTCGCATATTATTTTGTTTTGGTTGGTTTCATTAACGCAAGGGTCACATTGGGAAAACTGCACCAAACACTCATTAATCTGCAAAAAAAAAAAAAAAAAAAAAGCATATAACAAAAAGTAATAATCATACTTATTATAAAGGCAAGGATAAAAGAGGAAATGAAATGACAAGAAGAGCCAGAAACAAAAAAGAAAATATCGCCAGGGCATTCCGGGAGGCAGGTCCTTCGTGTTTGTCGAAGATAGCGCAGCGACTCTCTTCAACAACAGCTCCAGAAGTTAAAACGCCTAACTTAAATAGCCAGACGAGGCGTCTTTTAAGCCTAGTTGGTAAGAGCACAGCAAAAAGCGACCGGTCAACTTTCTTTCAGACCCACTGGACCAGGGTTCGAAACTACTGGTTGCATATGCCCCCGACGCAAAACACTTGCCTCTGTATGTCTTAGTAAGACAAATACACACAAAATCACGACTAGTGATATTCCGGCTCCGGCGCACGTGTCGACGAGATCCGCCACTCAATACGAGACAGGTGATGACTGTAATGGAAACTGTCACAAACAAAAATTCAACAGGGGATGTATATCAATTCCAGTAATGCTTGAAAAAAAGGCAACCTTCTCTCTTATGCAGCGCCAGAAGTTTAAACGCCTTGCTAATTAGCCAGACTAGAAGTCTTTTCAGCGCAGTTGGTAAGAGCACAGCGAAAAGCGACCGGTCAACTTTCCTCCGGAATCACTGGACGAGAGTTCGAAACAACGCTAGCATTCTAAAGCCAAGATCAGCAACTACTCTCTCCCCCCTCCACGGGGCACAGAGTAGAATAACATCTCCCGATGTCTCGGAGAAAACGGCTTATAGAAAAGATACCGCATGAAAGAAAGAAAATATCAGAACCGGCTATCTCATGGTAGAAAAGTCCGTTCCTGAGGAGGCTGTTTAGAAGATATTGCAATTGTTCATTTGTCATTTATAAAAGTTACACTTTTATTTGAGTTATAATGGACCCGCATTGCGGTGATCTTTACTCAGGATCAAAATCTCACTGTTATTATTCTTATATAAATACTCTCTTTCCTCTTAATAGAGAATGACTGTTTATGATGATAAGTGTTTTTATTTGATGCTAATTGAAAGAAAAGTCAACGACCGTCATTATGAACATCCTCCGGTCAAATTTAGCGAGTAACGGAGGCAGCGCGATATCCTCCTCAAATATGCAAAGAAGGATAACGCGCTGCTGAAACCATGAATTTCATTTAGTGGCCCAATCGGTCTAGTTGATTTTAAAACGTTTTTCTGAATTTCACTTGGTATGTGTGTGTGTGTGTCATCAAATTTTTATTAAAACGTTTTTCTGAATTTCACTTGGTGTGTGTGTGTGTCATCAAATTTTCGATCGTTAATTTAAGCAACTTCCCATCAAGCTAGAAATCTGAAACCTTGGGAATCGTTCTCACTAGCCTAACAATACGATATTTGGACATTTGCGACAAGTTTTAGCTAGTATTTTCTTCAATAATGCAGTTTATCCCAACCACTTGGCGCGATTTCAAAAATTGGCATCAAACTTGGCGATTTTTTTGTTTGGCTGAACGTTAAGTCCGTAAAACGGACCAGGGTAGCCACATTTGGCAAAATACTGCCAAATAATTCTTGTCGCCAAGAGTGATTGGGTTAAACTGCATTCCAACCATTTAATTTACAGAATTAATTAATTAATTTTAGTTACTTTTAACGTTTTTATGTATTTCACTTGGTTCGTGTTTCTGTGTGTGTGTGTGTGTGTGTCATCAAATTTTCTATCGTTAAATTAACCAACTTCCCATCAAGCTAGAGTTCTGAAATTTCGGGAACCGTTCTTACTTGCCTAACAATGCAATATTTAGATATTTGCGACCAGTTTTAACTAATATTTCAATAATCTTTCTTAATAAATTTTGCCACTATATAAAAACGTTGTTTTTAAAAACGTTGGTTTTTATCTCGAATTATTTCAAAGTGCATTCAACACCAGTATTTGAAACAAAGCAATTCAGTCGAAAATGTTTTGAATTTATTAATCACAGGAGTAGCCTTCTTTATGCGTAAATTAAAGTGAGGGCATTCGATGTACTATATTAGACACTATTTCTGATCAAAGGAATTAAAATTTTGAGAGGAACAGAAATGAAAAACAATCATCTTTTCATTTTTCTACCACTTGAGCTTCTGTTGATTTATCGTAATATTTATTTATTGATTTATTTATCGTAATATTTATTGTTTATTGGCATAGCACTTAGAAGAAGTTATTTGGCTATTGGCGACGAACCTGGTTATTTTGAACCTCAGTCAAGTGACGAGGACGATACCTGAGCTTGCACCTCACTCTCTAAATTTCCACACTATGCCGAGGGGACTTCGACAGATTTAACGCTCATCAGCCCCATTACATGGCAGGTCCTTAGTTGCATCAGAACCACAAGTTCATATCCATTACCATGAGGCACCCGCGGCCACCGGTATATTCATAAGAGGAACGCCAAGCTCACTCAATGCATTTTTTTTTGGCCTAATAACTTTCTTGCTTTTCTTATAGTATCTGAAATTATTTTATAATTTCTATCTTGAGTTGGAAAAAAATTAGCAATTTCTGTTTTTTTTTATTCTTTAATTATATTCTTACATTAATCAAAAGCTCTACAAATTGGGTAAAGTTGGTTCAATGAATCAAATATTTGACCTCAAAAGCAAATAACTACCTTTTTTTTTTCATAAATTTCATGTTAAATCGAAACTTTAAATTAACTTTTTAAATATGACACTAAAATTTTAAACGATATTTTCAATTCATTTTAAAAGTTGGTTGATAAAATAAAATTTCCAATGAAACCGGAGAAATTCAAATAAATTCTTTTACCCCGCACTGATTGCTTATTAACGTAACATTTAGAAACAACACGAAAGCTACAGTACTTAGCTTTAAAGTACTTAGGGAACCGATAATCACACATTTGTTACATTTTAAACTCATTTATTTTATGATGACACGTTCTCTTTATCATTATTTAAATGAAAAACAACTTCCCTTTTTTCCGTTTTCCATTCGAATAACATCTGTCTCTTCATACTACTTGAGAGCTCAACAATAAAAGAGTTAAATTTTAAACAGGACATAATCCACTACTCAGTGAAGCCACATCACTGCCTTCCTAAGCCAAGGTGTGTGTCGGAAAACGAATTAAATATTCAACAATAAAATTTCGAAAGTTCACATTTCCCCCTCTTGTAAGTGTGTATAAGAGAGGAGAGGAGTCCCTCCCCCCAACATTTGCTTTCTTTCTCCCCATCCCTCCTTTTTTTTTGAAAAATCGCCAAGTTTACATTTCGGTGGCATGAATTTTTGAAGCTGCATATCGTCAGGGAAGATTAATGTTAACTTTCCTTTTATCAGAGCTTTCATTTCTTCATCGCGGCAAAATGAGTTTTCTTGAAAAAAAGGTGCCGCCTGGGATCCGAAGCATTTGTAGCTGCTGTTTCATATGGGCAATGCACCAGAATGAATAGTTTACAGGTATTAGGTAATGGAGCAATTCACAGGAATGAAACAGTTTATAAGAACAATTCAGAAGATAAAAGTATTTTAAAAGTATTAAGAGATTTTATTATCATTTAATTTGGTTGTTTCCCAAAAGTTTATTATTCAATTTTCATGAACATTTGCGTAAAGTGCACTTAATTCAACCAAATATGGTTTACTTCATGCTAAAGTTTTTGAGCAGCTCAATCACCAGCTACTCCTTCGCCAATTTTTGTGGAATTTGACTTCACGTGTGTTGAAATGGACAGGCGCCATAGAGTATAATGTTTTATAGCGTTCATTATAAACAGCCTTTTTATTCAATCTACGAAATGCAATTATTTGAATTTAATAAATAATAAACCGCCTACCTAACACATTAGAGTTGATCGCGTCACCAAATTCATAGCCGTCGTTGATTTTGAAAGTGACATAAAAGCATTTAATTTAATTTAATTTCTTTCAGGTTTTCGGGTCATCACCTTTAATGGACCTAGTCATTGGTGATTTTTCATTTCATATATATTTCTTTCCTTTTCTTTCTTCTGCTACGCATACCAAACATTATTCTTACAACTATACGTTTCACAGTATCAACACAAAACATAAAAAAACATGGTGCAGAAATATAGAATAATAACTATAGGGTCTCCACCTGATACGGGAAAGCAGAAACATGTTAAAAAGGAGAATTATATCTTGAGCAATAAAATTATAACAGTCCTTACCCTTATGGATATGTACCGTTTAAAGACAACTGAACCCTGACATATCTCACACACAAGCTATCGTAATAGACGGGAAAGTGGAAAAGAAATTCTTCGTGGGAATTAGCTTAGACATCAAGAATGTATTTAGATCTGTGCATTTAGATGGCTATATTTATAAATGTTTAACTGGCTATCTCAGAGAAAAAGGCACTTAAGGATGTCTCATTCAGAGCACTTCAAATCCGATGATGTTTTTTTTTAATCGAAGAAGGTTGATATGAACAGAGTACCTCATATCAGTGTTCACTTTCTTATACACAATATATATGTATGATTTCTTTGAATCACGTTGGAAACAGGAGTCGAATACTTAATATGTATCATAATGACTTTTTTATTTATTGTTAACATCAGGCACTTGATACTAATCTTAAGAAATTACTAAATACTCCAGAAAAATATATCATAAAATGGTGTTGATAATAGAAATTTATCCTAAGCCCTGACAATAATGTATCTTTAAAATAAAATAGTTAACGTATTTCCTAATCATATATTGACTTTGTTCCCTCTCCATGATTATCCTCCAATAAATATTAAGAAGTACGTCTTTCCAAACGGGATCAAAATATCTTAGTAATAGTTGGTTGCAATTTCTGGCCATGTATATTCTTGAGATATATTGTGCCAAAAACAAGGTGATATCAATAACGAGTCAAATGAAAAAACAAAGCTTTGAAAAAAATAAATAGTTTTAAAGGTATTGAATGTAAGTATTAAAGGCCGAGAGCAGAAATTCTAAGTATAATAACCAACAACAGAGTTTTCAGTACCTTTTACATAATAAATAAAAGGTTGGACATATATTCATGTGAAACCTTTCAATATAATACAAACCAAAGCTCGGGAGAATTGCGTTTAATCTTCCTCAACCATCCCCAAACATTGTGCTTTTAAAATTGGTAGCACTGAAAATTCTCCCATAAAAATTAGAATGTAAGAACGTAAATTTTGCATCTCTCAGATTTCAAGAGCTAATTTTTTTCCAATGCTTATCGATAGCCTGGATCAATTCTTTTAAAAATACTAGAAGACGATACAAACAACCTTATGAATATATACTACAAAGTGTGAATGTTAATGGGGAATGAATTAAGTCAATCCTTAAATTGTTACATTTTAAGGATCTTTCATGTGATATATATATTGCACGAGTAATTTATACTAATAAATATATATTCTAGTAAATTTGGATATCAAGATAAAAGAATGTTGTAATTCCTATTATATTGAAATTCTCTGATGAAACAGTGAATCATAGTTTCCCCGGATTTTTTCATAATAGCTATGGATGCTTTCAAAAACCAAAATACGAGTATAACATCTAAAGTAGGTATCAGGAAAAATGTATCTTTCTATTACAGAATAAATCATGTTGATTAAATCTACAGCAGTAGCCTCATATACCAGATTATAAATAATGTAACTGAATGAAACAAAATGTGTCAATTTAATCCGATAGCTACTCTGTTTTTTGCACTTAAAAGTTTCACAATATTCAGTTACCAAATGTCATCAACAGATTAGCTTGCAAGATTTTATTCAACCGCATTTTCATAATCCGACTATATAACTTAAGATTGTGGAACACTCAAAGATATTTTCTAATGAATGGAAGACGAGATCAAGCAAGCTCGGTAACAATGTCCACACAATGTCTTAATCTGCTGGATTGTCCACGAAACACCAGTAATAGTAGTTTCAAAAACAGAATGAAAGGAACAGAATAAATGCTTATTCAAGCAAATATTTCGAAATATCTGGGATATATATATATATATATATATATATATATAATATTCAATTGGATAAAAATAATAGAAGAGATGCTTAACCCTCCAATGCTGTTACACTAATTAAATTCACATGATTATGCAATGGGCAGGTATCTCTAACCATTAAAAGAATTGGAACATATTCTGTTGACCTGCGGAAAGTATTCGTTCCATAGAAATCACCCCTGGAATATAATCAAGATAGATCCACAGTACAATATCCCTTTCAGATTACTTTTGAACAGTGCAGCATCCAACAGACAAGTGCTCAGAGTATTCTTGCAGATGATGAAATTATTTGATATTTATATTCCATAAATTCAACAAGCCAGTATCTCTCTGTTGATAACATTAGACTCATTTAAATATGTTTGAAATATTGTGAATCTAAATTATAACAGAACAGGTGACCCAAAGAAACAGTTTAAAGAACAACCCATTGGAAATGAACAAGAACATTTTAAAGAACGATGATTCATGCCCCTACTTGTAATGGAGGAATCGATTAGAACTGTTAGATTTTTAATAATTCGTTATTATATCTCATGTATGCTAATTTGTAATTATATCCAATGTTTTTGAATACTGACATTTTAATTATTTAATACATGTATACATATTATTCGCATATCAGACTTATGAATTTCTACAAATGATTCACATGAAAACTTTTATAATTATATATTCCTGTTTTTAATAAGTGCTCAAAAGTAATTCTAAAGATTCTTTTATAACTTGGCTATCGAATTTTCTACATAAAGTAAGGAAAAATGTGCCTCGTTAAATTTTCATTTCCTAGTTTTTTTTTGTTCATTATTATTAAATTTCAAATTTTACAACTTTTATGTAGCGTAAATTTAGTAATTATTTTATACTTGAGGAGTAGTAACTGAAAATTAATTGCTGATTCTTTTGACTACTGATTTTTGATCTGTCAGAAAATTT
Organism: Nephila pilipes; assembly: GCA_019974015.1. Lineage (NCBI taxonomy): Eukaryota > Metazoa > Arthropoda > Arachnida > Araneae > Nephilidae > Nephila > Nephila pilipes. Next base: position 472,269 of record BMAW01004766.1, on the reverse strand, counting down.
TTTGTGAAATCACGGTGAGCGCAGTGAATGTTGCATTTCAAATTGAATGCTTATTAAATGAAGTCTCACTGTGAGGCAACACGAAGGCTACAGTAGACTGACCTCATGATCCTGAACCATGCTCAAGTGACGCAGACAATACATGAGTTGGCCCCCTACACCGCACCAAAGTAACGACTTGAAGAGCACCAGCTCCTTTAATCGACGGGTCTTTAATGGAATCAAGAAGGGAATACTCACTAGACTAAATCAATTCCAGCCATAAATACACTACCATGACCACTCAGTTACCGCGATTATAAATCTCATTACAGAAATTATGCATTGAGCTTATAGAGAAACTCCACCTACTGAGTAAGACATAATTTTTTTTGCGAGTTTAAAAAGGAAAGCTCAACGTCTTTATTAAATTAATTAAATTTTTTGTCAAGTGCAAGAAGCTAGATCTGGAATAACGCTTTAGACTGTGATGATTATTATCACAAACATGTTTAAATGACTGCTTATATGAACAATCAAAAATTCTTAAGCAGTTCCAAATTCCACGACTTCGGTAAGAATCAGCCGTCTGATTCTAATTAAACAGTTTTATGAACTTCTCAGCCTTATTTCATTGCCATTCACGACACACTAGTAACTGATTTTCTGGTGATGCATTTAGAATTTTACTCTGATACTTCTAACCCAATTCCAGCCCACCATTTTTGATCAATGTCTATGAAGGGGATCAAAGAAGTGCTAAATACATTTTTCGATGTTTTGAAAAATATGTAACATTTGTTAGTCAAAAAAATTGGAGACTGGTGGTGCTCAGATAACTGATTTTCTAAATAACCAATCATTTACGGAAAAAAATGATACGTTTGTCATAACTTGATAACTTGCGCATGAACACTTGTGATAGAATTATGCGTGATATCTTTTTAACACTGTATGACTGTTACTTTTTTTCAATATGAAACAAAAAATTAGTGATATAAAACACATAATTGCATAATTTGTATCTCATGCTTACAAATAACACATAAAACTAATTTGCCTATTTTGACAAATTCAAAATAGTTATTAAAATAGGCATGCAAATTAAAATTTACTGATTGGAACACTTTCGGATAACTAATGTTTTGGTTGGTTGATATTCGTATAATAGTTATTTTATCATATATATATATGATAAAATAACTATCATATATATATATATATATATATATATATATATAAGTAGGATCGCTATATTGCAAAGCACAATAGTTTGAGTCAAAGTTTTAGGGGTAAACTAAAATAGAATTTTGACAGTCCAAA
>BMAW01004766.1:444376-470957 GCA_019974015.1 Nephila pilipes | reverse complement strand
GGAAACTGTAGAAGGTCGGTGTTACGTTTCTGATTGAAAAAGAGTGAGAGCGTCTCTGAATCCTCCATTGAGCGTCATGGCTCTCTGCAATCCAAATAAAGACAGTTATGTTTAATATTTGATTGAATTAATATGAAAACTATTCTTAAACAACTTTTTATCGATATTTTGGAATAGTTAGTAGAGTAATCTTCATTTCGAAGATCTTTCGTCAAACAAAATAGTATATACGATTCCTTCAATTCCCAGTCACAGAATTAGGTTTTATTCGTAATTTTGCCCTGAATTTTCTGAGTGACTATTTGGAGCTGATTTGGATTATTTTTTTCTGATGAGAGCTAGTTTCAAATTTTTTCTCTTCGGTCAAAAACTCAAAAAAATTGGCGTATAAATGAAACTGCTTTAGATCCAAAACATATACTCATACTGAGGTAAATGGTATAGTTTGGGAGTGTAGGGCTTCTAATGGAATAGGAAATTTGGGTTTTACTGACACTTCAATAATAACTTTTTAACATATATTGATGTGTAGTATCATTACTTATTAAACAGTGATAGGAAAAAACGGATTAAAACAAATTGTTCACTTTCATCAGGATAACACCCTAATACATACTACCATAGTCACTAAGACATGTCTACTTTACAAAGCTCAAAAGTGATTGGTAATTCCTCCATTATCTCCAGACCTGAATCCAATAGAAATTTATGGATGCAATTGGATGCACAATTTTGAAGAAAAAAATTATCGTAAGTAAAAATAATTGTAAAAAATCTCTAATTGGAGCATGGAATAACATTGATTCAATCAAAAAAAGTTAGTTGAATCTATGCCCCAAAGTTGTGTATCTGTTTTTAAAACTAATGGACTGAATACAAAATCTTTGTTTGGATTATTTAACTAAATCTTTTTTAATCGTAGCACACTAGTGAAGTGTACAAATATTCTTTTTGACAATATATTTTTATATATTAGATTGTTGTAATGGATTTTTCATTTCTAAAATGTAAAATAATGGATTATTATACATTTTAGATTTATACATTTAGATTTCTATATGTATGGATTATTATACATTTAGATTTCTAAAATGTAAAATAATGGATTATTTATATTGTTTTTTGCTTTTATGTTATTATAATACATTCAATTAATATATAATATTGTTGTTTGCTTAAATCGTTTAAATGATTTTATATTTTAAGAAAGTTTGTTAGTTACATATAACTGTAGTTAATAGTTAATAACGTGTAATTTTATTGCCAACTATATATACTGTTTAGCATAACAGCATCAAAATGGTTCATTTTAAAAGTGGTATATTTAATTTTATAAGTAACTTTAACGCAAGTAGGAATAATGTCATAACGTATTATGAAAATTAACCATAAAATCATCCATTTATTTCAGATACAATCTAATTTGCCACAAGCATCTCGCGCTTTTGAAATTATTTTCCTGTCTCATCCTAAGTGATTGCTATAGAAAACCACCCTTCAAACGACGAAATGTAACTTCCCTTACCATCCACCAAATGCCTCCGCAAATTTGATTCAATTTGCAATCCTAGATTCATGGAGCGAACCCGAAGCGAGGCAGTTCATCAAATGTCAGGATCAATCACTGCTGGAAGCATATTACGCGCAAAAGGAGTCGACACGCTTAACAAACACTCTCCTCCCTCCTCCTGTTTGGTTAAAGTTTCCCTCGTTTAGAAAATTGCTTCATAGAATGAGATGAAGTCTTTCTAAATATTTAATATATGTTGCATAACAAAATCTGCTTACTAGAATCTCTACTTGAACTGTGCGAGCCGTTTTACAAGCGCCCTGTCTGTGTAACGCAACGAGATAAAATAATTATGATCTAGACTACTATAAGTTTTAAAATTTTAAAAGTTTATGAAATCGAACGCATGTGATAGAGATAAAGAGTAATATCCCATGATTTTTCTAGAAAATCCTCTCTGTTTAATCAATAATTGATTAAAGGAAGTCTAGAAGTACTTGGGGTGAACCGTCAGATTTACGACTCACATTTTACTCCAAGCTTCTATTTATCGGGACAGAAACTCCAGATAAAGGGACATATCTGAAGTAACCGACTCTCACGGCAGTTAAACGACAGTGATGTTGCTGTTAATTATCAAATGGAAACTGCCATTAATAGATTGCACATTACTTCCGAAAGATCTTTAGAATAAGATTATTAAGTTTAATTTTCTGAACACTTGAGAAACTATTTGATAAAGCAATGCTAGACCTTTAAAACGGGTATATTTAATATACCCGCGAAGCCTTTGAAAAGGTCAGACATGTTTGACTAAATGAAACTCTTTCTCGTAACATCGGTAATATCTTATACAACGTCTTTTCAACCGATCAGATGAAGGCGTTGTTCATTTCACAATAACTAACAATCATTCAACAAATTTGTATAAGATATTTAGTTTAAAATTTGTAAGAAGATATTTAGTTTAAAATAAAAAAAAAAAGCTGATAGAAAAGTTAGAAACGACTCTAGTTAATCTGATTTAGTTCGTAAAAATCAGATTTAAAATTTCTTCAGATTATTATTTTCCCAAGATTTATTATTAATAAAAAGACTTTGTCTTATGCTCTTTGTGATAATTTCATTGTTTTTGATATTTAGATTATTTATATTCGCTTAAAATATTTATTTAAATCACAGATTCTTTTTGAATACTTTTTTGAGAAAATGAATTTTCTACTATCCCAATTACTTATATAATTGCGAGAACTTAAAAAATCCTTTAACCTTGATAAGCATTTAAGTGTTCTCTTGATAATTTATTAGCGTCGCGTTTCAAACAGCACAACTGTTAGCGACGGGCCAAGTTATCTTGAACTGCGGTAGAGACTGAGACGTCATTGTGCGTACTTAGGACAGATTTAACGAGTATCAATATCGCCAATGGTGGATCTTTAGTGGAATTTAGACTGAGCAAACCGCGGTCCTGATGCCTCGGTCACAAAAAGAATTCGGTCATAGTTCCAAGATTTCAGGAGCTTTGCATCATCAAGAGGAACAAATGTTCATTTTTATTGTTTCATTACAGTTGAAATACCGCTCGAAATATTGTATTAACGTACGTAAGTATCTGAAATATGGATGAATAAACTTAAGTATGAAAATTGTATCTTATACAAATGGGGCATTAAAATATTTTGTTGGAAATAGTCAACAATATTCTGATTCAGTTCAATCATGACGGAATATTCAAGGTTTTCTTTTCTCTTGGTACCACGTTATTAACTTTAAAATAGAAAAGTGGTTGCAAAAAGGAGAGAAAAGAGTCGATCATCGTAAGAAGCGCGCCTGAAGAAGTCACGCAAACCAGGCGCTGTGATTAATCGCCTCCAAACTCTTTTTATTCCAGGGAAGGAGCACGTAAGAGGCTTTTTCGCGTATCATTTGTCAGACAACAACGGATGAGGAAGGGGTTCTTCTGCCGCCGACTATCGATCACGGGCCGAAACGCCAAACAGAAAAGGTTAGGATAAAGAGGCCTGAATGGAATATTATATTCACACACACACACACACACACACACACACATGGAGCTGCTACAGCATGCGTCAAACGCCAGTGACCGACACCTGTTAAGCGTGAAGCCTTCCCTTTCGAATGCTGTGCCTTTCATAAACAAATAATCATAAGCAAATCAGTGCTTCATAAGCAAATCGGTATTCCAGGAATAGCCTTCGTTCGCTTTAGAGATTTTTTTGTTTCGCCAGAAAAAAAGATAAGTGAGCAACGAGTTTTTGTGAAATTTTCCATGAAACGTGGAGAAATAATTGATAATTTATTGTAAGAAGTGTTTGGCAATGAATGTGGTTTAACGAGTGTACACATTTTTGAGAGGTATAAGCGTTTTGAAGATGGCCGATAAGACATTGAAGATGATTCACGTCTCCCTTCCACGTCAGGAACGGATGACAATATCGAAAAAATCGGTAATCTGGTTCACTCTAACTGTCGATTAAGTATTCATGTGATTGCAGAGACTGTAGAAATTGACAAAGAATCCGTACGGCAAAGTTTACATAACAATTTTAACATGCAAAACGTGTGTGCGAAAATAGTGCCTTAAATTCTCATGATTTGACAAGAAGGAACTCGCAAAAATATTTGTTCTGATTCTTTGTATGCCATTGACAATGACGCAAACTTATTGGAAAGGATAATAACGATTGACGAATGGTGGCTTTTTCATTTATGATCCTGAAACGAAGAGCCTATCTTTACTGAGAGCCAGAAAAGCTCGAATGAGCAAATCAAAATTTAAAGCAATGATGATTGTTTTTTTCGATATGCATGGGATTGTAAACCTTCACTGGATTCCTGAAGTCAAACTATTAATCAACATTTCTCCATTTACGTTCTTGTTGAACTATGCGAAAGAACAAGGAAAAAAATTTCCGAAATATGGAAGAACAAGTTATTCCGTATTGTCTGTCAATAGGTTTCTAGCCAAGTGCAGAACCCTAATATCAGACAGTGTCTGGAAACAAATTTCTAAATTTTTGAACATATAGCATTATAATTGCTGCCAATAAAAAGAGGCTGGAATACATTCCAAAGAGTAAACGCTGTAACATGTACACTTCTACTTGCTCACAAAACTTATGCATGATTAACCTATGAATTTTCTCAACAAAAATAAATTTACTGTATATTCGTTTTTTTCAGAGAAGACGATTTGTAGAAAATGTCAGTTAAAAGTGCTACTCTATTTTGTCTAAAATATACAAATAATTGAAATGCATTAAAGTTTAAATTAATGCCAGGCCATAAGAAATCGTTAAGAGAGAACTGACCAACTGCAGTGAACTCACATCAAAAACAATACTCATTTTAGTAGTAATAATTTCTTTTCTCTGTACAGTTTGATGTTGAAGGAAATATAATGGTTTGTTCACTGGTTTTGAAGTGTATACGAAGTTAGATTTTCGACACTTGCAGGAATTAAAATCAAATGATGAAACAAGCTGCAATTGTTGAATTCCTTGTGTCTAAAAATAATTCTATTTCCCCAGGATTTCAGAGCCATCATCAACAGTGCAAACTTAACACAAGGTTTTTAAGCCAATGGTTTGTAAAATAACATTTAATAATTATTTTTTCTAAAGAGAAGCTTCGTTTTAACCCATGAAACTTCTTTCTTAAAGAACGTGTGCTGATAGTCTCTGAAAGAATTCAATGCGCCGAAATGAAATGGGTAGCAATATTTAATTTTGAGAGTCCTGATTTTTTCTTTACGATTATTGAGCAAATGACTCCTTCCCATAACCAAGAATGTAAGAAAGAAAGGGTGTCCAGTGTGGTTTATTTACCAACTTAGTATTTTTTTAAACTAGCCACAGAAACCAGATGCTTATGTTAAAAGATGGCGTTTTAATGCAAAGCATTCCAAGAAGTCCTGTGACATTTGTTATATCACAAATGATATTAGTAACATAAACGGAAATTTAAAAACATCCATAATCTTAGGGGCAATGTTTAGTTTTATAATCCCAGATGTAAGGAACCTTAAGCTGGTCTTGTGGCTTCTCGTAAAAAGTAAACATCTCGGAATGGTAGCTCACTGAAGTATGGGAAATGATTTGACTTACTACATTTAAGGTTAATACTTCTATCAGTTAGTCAAGTGCTAAGGATGAAGGAAAAACTGCACTATCAGAAGGATTTTCTAAATAATATTGATATTAAAATGCTCCTTTTTCGAAACATGAATGATAAAATAATGAATGTTTTCCAAATGTTCAACAAAATATTCAGTCTGCTCACGTTCTGAAAAAAATACCTACGTCGTGGCGAAGTTTTTACTGCGTTGAATTTTCCCAATTCCGAAACAGAATCGCCTTTTAGTGTTCGTACCGCCATTGAATAGCTTTTTTCCCCTTCTCACAAGTGGGATGGGAAGGATTGTCACGTTCCGGAAAGTTGCACACTTCACTTCAGTTCCGATAATGGAGTTTTTACAAACCATCCCTCACTTTCTACAAATAAGACAGAGAAGGTAAAAAGCAAACAGGAAAGGGAACACTCTAGTTTTTCTTATTTTCTCTCTCTCCCCCTTCCCTCCATGAAGAAATTCAGAAAAGAACTCTTTCAAGAAATCGTTTGTTTCAAAGTCGGAGTATCATTTGTGCGTTTTATTGCCAACAACAAAACATTGTTCCTCGGAAAATTTCAACTTCGAAGTAGATTTATTGCTTTTTTTTTTTTTATCGGAACAACTTCTTACTATCCCTTATATGAAAGAAAATGTAAAAAAGAACGATGTTTAGCTATCATTGGGGCAACAAATGTTTTGTTACGCATAGCTTTTGATAAATTATTTTGGAGTTCAGTAAAGAGCCCAAAGAATTTTATTTTCAGGTGTGTAAAAGGATTCACGTATATCCAATCCCACTTGAAAAGAGATAAATTCCCTACGAGACGAAATTTTGTTTCTCGGGCAGAGACGGAGGAATTCTGCTCTTTTAAACTATTGTCATTCATGTGAATTTAATTTTCTTAATTTTCATATTTTGTTTTTATTATTCTCATTTCACGAACGAAAGTCTGCCATACCTGTACTGAAAGCTCTTTTCATTTGTCTATTTAAGAAATGGTATAAATGAGCGAAATATGTGAGACTTGACATGTTCTATGACAGAAGTAACTCTAAAATATGTTTATAACGACAGCGGTAGCACACTAGTCATGATAGCGAGTTCGTGGTCAGCAATGTTCCTTGTCGGAGACCACTTAAGATCCGTTTTATACAGGAGCAAGGATATAGACAGTAGGATGCCAGTTCAGGTGTCGATCTCGTCATCTGACTGTGGTTAGAATTAACGAGGACCTTTAATGTGCGACGTTAATAACCATTCAATCAATCTAAGAGAACGTTAAATGTCATGATCATTGCACAAAGATGAAAATGCCACTCTAGAAATTTTAGCTATTGAAAGTTTAAATGACCGTATAAAAATATTAGAGTGACAGCATAAAATTAATTTATTCAGGCTTATCGTGGGTCTTTCTATAGAGCAGCCGGTAGCGTTCAGAACAATATATCAAGTGTACTATACTGTTGTCAGATTAACTATTATTTTAAAATAAAATTCCAATTAAATGCTTGCTGTAGAAATTAAGCTACCGAAATCTTGCAACAAAATAACAATTGAAATACATTCGGTTTTTGTTCGTTGGGAAAAAAAAGTACAGGATTTAAGGAAAATTTGGAGATAATTGCTTTGGCGGCCATTTTGGTGGTCTTTTTTGACTATTCATGCATTTTAAATGAAATGCAATTGAGTCCACGCTGCTGAGCAAGAATCGTTGGTAAGTTCAGTGTAGAACTTTTGTCAGTTCATTCTTGAATATATATCGCAATTTAAGCGAATAAATATTTTTATTTGAGCTTGAGAACTTATTTGAGAATGTATTTTAATTATTTGAAAACTATTCTGTTCATCTGCACAATATTTATTTCACAACATTTTACTCGACCCACAAGATTAAATTTGATTGGAATAGTCTGTAATGCTTCGAAAGTGTTGTATTATTTTTAAAATTAGTTTGCTATGTTCTAAATTCAATTTTTTTCTCATCATGCATTCGTAGATAGGGAAAGGATTAGTTGAAAGCAGATTTAAAATTATACTTGTAATAATGCTTGCATCTGAGTTGTATTGGAAGCTAATGACTAGTGAAGGATGTCGAGTAATACTCTCCCTCGCGTTTCTCTTTCAATTACATAAAAATATTACTCAAGAAGTTTGATTTTTGATGTTTTTTATATGCCAAGAATATTCCAAGAATATTCTCGCTGTTTGTAGTCCTCTATATTCAGTTTGTAAGCAAGTGAAGTAAATGTTATAATTATCTCACCAAATCAGAAATTCTTTCAAATTAAAGTCAGAGCAAAGCCATAAGCCTAACTTTAAAACATCCTAAGCTTTCGACATGAGTTATGATTGTACTCTCAAAACAATAAAGGATTACCAATCTTGAGTGAAGGTTAGGCCCGGGAGACAGTATCTTTTTTGAGGACGCATCCTCTCTTTCATGGAAGTTTTTATTGATAGGGAGAACAGTATTACAGTATTAAAATGAAAACATCTACCTATTTTCTAAATTTCTTTTTAAACTTTTAAAACTATTTTTCGGATGGATACCATTCCTTTACAATATCATTACCATTTCCTTTTCCCGAACCTTCTGCGGTACGAAAATCCTCTGTTAAGAACATTTCATGTAAATGGGGTACAAATTGTGACATCTGTAGTGGATTTCGAGAATAGGGTGCGTATTTTTTGTCTTAACGAGTCTGAAACGTCCTGTTATTGATATGTAATATTTCTGAATAAGTAACATTTTAAACCGGGAATGCTACTCACCCGGGAACTCCTCCAGACTCCATGTGATTGGCCAGCGTAACGTCATCAGACCACACGTCGAACTGCCACTTTCTTAGTCCCAAGACACCGCACAGGACGTCACCGGTGTGCACACCGATGCGCATGTCCACATTTACTTCGGTTGCCTCTCGCACCACCCTGTAAGAAAAGAAGATTGTAATGAGTTGGATATTTAAAGGCTAAGTAATTAAAGAATTATTAGTTATTTGTTATCACGGAGAAATTCTGTATTTACCATCAGCAGTACAAAGGTTAAATTGATATGGATTTTAATGGATAAATTAATTATGAAGGGTATTGGATAAACAGTTTATGAATTAGAAAAATTCATTTTACAATAATGCTTGTTCAAAGATAATGCACATTTCTGCAATCATCAAAAATTACAAAGAAGAGGTTTCCTGACGTAAATACTAATGTTTCGAAACTTTCCGGTAAGTCTCTAGGCTTGACTCAATGAATTCAATTTGAATATAATTCATTGATATGAGAGATAGAAAATACATATTTTGGTATAATATTTCACTTAATTAAAACCATTGTCACTCTATCACAACGCACAAAGAGAAGGAGGAAACACTGAATCCTTTACGAAGAACAGATAAAATGTTTTAATCATTTTTCTGTACATTTCTGACCAGTACTTAAACATTGCGCATTAATTATCTTATTGTTTGGATTGAATCCTATTTTTCGATTAGTTTGTCAATTACTTTTTGTAGGTTGATTAAAATATAACTACAGTGTATTTTGTTAACAAGAAGCTTCATCGTTTTTAATAATTTTAAGAGTTACAATACATGCCTACGAAAGCATACGCTAGACAATCTTACCTGATGGCCTCTATCATGCTGAGTCCCATTTGGACGCAGTTGGTCGCATGGCTCGGTCTGGACACGGGCAGCCCGGACACGCAGTAGTAGCAGTCACCCAGAATCTTGATGCGCATGCAGTGGTTCTCCTGGAAAAAATGATACAGCATCATACTAAACAACAAAATGTCGTCTTTAATTACAACTGGTTTGCTTTTTGAGGCTAATCTCTCTTAGTTTGTGCAAAAGCTCACGTTTTCAAAAGAATTTGTGTTATTTAGGAAACACTCTTTATTCCCCCACATTCATCATCGAATTTTCCTGAGCATTCGGCAAACTCGTCCTACCAGTTCACAATGTTTGTATTCTACACTGACCCTGTTAATGATGAGAACCCTGTCTGTAGTATACGGTCAGGGAATAAAACCGCGTGTAGACATTTCGGGACGAGCAAAATGTATGTACTGTAAACTGATTCGTCTGTTGCGTTGCCGCTTAAAAATAGAAAAATGTATATCGATGGTATTAAATTCGTCCGTTGATACATCTTGTGACCAGTTATATACGAAACTTTTCTACACGATGCATTTAACACTATTCAAAGAAGTAATCGTCAAAGAATTTCTTCCAATTCTATGAAAATGAGCTCGTGAGAGTTTCAATTTATTATTATATCGCTGTGAAGAATGCTAATCGGGTTAAATCTTATCGAGGAGTAAAATTTTTTGAATTATAAGTCAAATTATCAAAAATAAAAATTGAACAATTTTATCGCAATAATATCGGTCACGCAGCAAAATTTTCTATGTTTCGTGAATGCATTTTGTTAATGATCTTCAATACATTCTTACTACAGTTTTGAATATCAGCATTCCTGGATGACTTTAGTTTTTATTGCTATATTTTTGTGCCAAAAATATTCTCGATTACCTCTTTAAGCAATTTCATAATGTTTCCCTAACTAATTTCTCCCGATAGAAGGCAAAGAACTTAAGAGAGTTATTCGTAAATTGATGACCGGGTACTCTCCTACTTTTTTTATGATCCACGTCTGAAGTTCGTATTTTTCTTTTATAATACACGGAAATTCCATGACAATCAGCTCATGCGCGTTATTTGAATATGATTAATAATTAGAATTAGAAGCTGTTTCACTTGCAGTAGGTTTTAACACTAGGAAACATGCTAAGCAGTGGGGAGGCAAATACATGGCTTTAGAAGGCGAGTGGTTGCGATACTTTTTGCAAATAATATATATGCATTATAAATATGGTAAACTAAACTTACTCAATGTCCAAAAGTAATTAATTAATTTAATTTCTATTACAAGTTTTTAGTAAACTTAAGCTGATTAATGTCCAATAATAATAATTTTATTTGATTTCTTGTTATTTTTAATGTCTTTCAAAAGTGCTGAAAAAAGGAAGTATTGAACTGATTCTCTGAAACACATTTTTGTAAAGAAAACCTTTAAAAGTTAGATGTGTTTTTGGATGCTTTACGAATGTTTTCCATATTTGCAGTTTATTTTTTTGTATATATATATATATATATATAGCAGCTGAAAGTTTGGTTGAAGACTTGTTAGGGTAGTTCGCAGAAGCTCAGTTAAAACAAATCGTGTCAAATGCTGATATCAGATAAAACAGACCAATACTTATTTATAACACATTTCGGTGTGGGATACAAAATCTCACAACTATGCGCAGTACCGAAAATGATATTAGTCTTCGGTTTTAGGTTAATTTTGATCCGAAACCAAAATTCACTATTTGAACGACCGTTTTGTTTTATCTATTTTCAGTCATTTATCAGTTTGAAATTTCAGTAGTTCCAACTCTACAACCGTATTAAAATCAGCAATTGAGACTATCATTCTTCTCTATGTCAACAAGAAAAAGGCTTTCCACAAAATGTAAGTAATGGCTTTATATAACTAAATCGATTCGTACTGTAATCAGTCAATCTGTTCAGGTTGCATGGACAAGGGTGTTTTGGAAGTAGCACATAGTAATACTTACAGTATTTAGGAAAGAACTATGCCTCCTGAAATTCATGGTAAAAATGACGATATGTTAGAAAACTCGCGCTTTCTGCTTTCCATTACAGCGCCGTCTAGCGGTTTACCGCTTGCAGTCCACCAACACATTTTTCGGGAGAAAATTGTTGGTTTAAATATTTTCTATCACCCCTTAAATTTTTGCTCATGAGTTTCAAAGAACCTTGTATAATCAGTAATTATAATTTCAACCGGATAATATTCTCAACATTTTTGTAAGACATAGGAAGTGATCGAATGATTTTAGAAATCAGGTCTTTCTCGAAGAATTTAACTTAGTTATGGAGGCTGAAGATATCCTGTGCTAAATAAAAAGTAAGTTTACCATATCCTTTCAGTGATAAAATTAATGACTGTGTTTCCTTACACTGTAGAATTCAATATCTTTTAACCAGTTGGCATCTTCAAGATTCTGGGAAAGAATTTCCTTTGCAATGATAAATTGCTTGATTGTTTCCAGGAAATTAAAAATTTTATGTGCACATTGCTTAGTGAGAGGGATAGAGAGTTACTTTACAATACCAAACCTCGATACATCATCTGAAGCTCATCATTTTCTGATTCTTTTATGAGGGTTCTGAAATATTTAGCTATTGGGTGTTCTCTATGAACAATGCATTGGACAAGGATAAAATTGGGCAATAATACGTTGGAATTTAAAATTGGGGTAAGCCCATTTGCGATTCAGTTGCAATGCTGACTAACTTTTTAATTGGTATGGAATATTTTCCAAGTACAACATTAGTTCGTCTTCTTTTTCTAGTTCGGAAATAACATAAATTCACCTTTTCGCAGTCTAGATAAGGGTATTTGCTCAATAATTTTGAGTATTATTTCTATATTCTGAATTTGAAACAGAAATTACTTCCGCAATATTTCTTTCAATAATGATTAGTCCTACTTCAGAGTAAGGACCAGTCATTATTGAAAGCTATGATAAATCCAGCCTCCTCTGTTACATTTGCTCTGTAATAGATATTGACATAACCTTTTCAAGTTACTTAATATTGGTTACTTAATTTTTCTTTTAAAGAGATTGTTTTAATTCGTCTTAACTAGCAATCAGAAGGAATTGTTGGCTGAAAGAACAGTGATTTGATTCATAATGTCGCGTTAAGATTATTACTTTGAACTGTGACAATTATACTTGACATGAAAGACGCACTAATTTCTCGTTTTCCTGCACAAACACAAATTTTTCCTCCCACTTCGCTATAAGTTTCCTATTTTTCTCCTCATATTTGCATTTTTTAGATAGCACGATCCACACTTTAGATAAGAATCTTTAAGGGAAAAAAATATGAGATATTCTTTTTCACCTAAGTAAATTTAAAGAATTAAAAAAGAAAAAAAAATCACATTACTCCTAGCTAGCTACATCTTCTGTTGCGGCAGACCCGAATTAATCGTGTTCAAAAATAAAGGTTGGAATGTGGTTTAAACAGCGGAAGCATTTGTTCACGATAAATCGCCATATGTAGCAGTCTTTGATTTTCTGTTTGAATATGGCTTTTATACACGACAAATTTAAAATTTCAGCGTTAAATCTCGCCAAGGGTGTGACCATCTCTCTGTCAACCATCTGAATAAACGGTTGCTTGAAATATTCCTTTCTGAAATGTGGTTTTCAAAGACAGTGTAGCTGGTCAACCTGATTTACAATAATGACAATTTGCTTTACAATAATGATAATTTTATTTAATATTGCAAAGGGAAAGTACGAAATTATGGATTTCTTTTCATTGCTTAAAATATGTAATAGTTGAAGACAACTAATCAATAAATGTTATTTGAAGGCATTCATCCGCATGCTTTAATGGCTTTTTTTATAAAAATGCGCAGCAGAAGTCCTTTTTAAAATGACAAATTATAATATTTCCTACAGATAAAATCCCATTAGCGAATTGTCAAATCCATTGGTGGTGTATGACGACACTTCAATAATTGGATGCGTATTAATCAGACGAGATACTCTCTCTCTCTCTTTGCTTGTCCCGAGGAAATATAAATTTCGAATTAAAAGCCACCGCCGAGCTATTTCGAAGCTCTGAGTCGAAAACAGAGAAACCAAATCTGTTCTACGGTGAGAAAGGGAAGGGGCACCTGCAATTCCATTTACGCAGGAGAAATTGACACGGAAATGAAATTCTGCTTTCGGGAGAATCTATCTTGACTTTTCGGTCGTTTTAGAAAGAACAAGTTCACCGGTTTCTTTTTAAAAATGTGATACTAGAAAAACATTTACATTCCGATTTCTCGGATTTTCGTCAGGGAAAAAAACCCATTATTATAAACAAAGTAAGATTGAGTGCCTTTTCACGCGTAATACTTTAATTTTTCATTTTGTTTGGCGCACACACACATATTAAACAAAATTGAATTTTACGAAGACTGAAAAACCTTTGAGGGATTAAGCATAAAACTCTGATCAATCATCAAAGCTCTGTGATTGATTCAGTTGAGATTAAAGACGAATGTAAGGTAAGGAATTCCTGAAAAACATATTAGTTTATCACCTTTTTTATCATTTTTAATTGTAATAAAAACGTATAAATGTGTTAAACTTAAAAATTATACACAGACGCACATCATATTATGACAATAATAATTTGTTATTAGTATCAAAATATTGTTTTTGCCTCAAATTATCTTATTACATTGCAGTCATATTTAATAGTAATTTATTTCACTTCAGACAAGAGAGAGAGGCAGTAATAGAGAAATGATTACGTAGTAAAAATTACAGATGCCAGAAGCGTCGTTGAGTTTTCTTGGCTACAACGGAAGAGAAGGGAATTTTCCTCGCTTGAAATTTATATGCAAGGACGTATTGGATAGAAAGACCACTAGGTATTTTATCTGCAAACAGTTAGTCTAGTAGGGATTATCCATACGGCTTTGAAGCGTGTGAAAAGTTGACTGAGCAGATTTTAAGAGCGCGTGATTGCATCTATTAAAAGCTAAATTAGAATAGTAAAAGTATAAAAATTAACTCCTTATTGTGATAGTTAAAATTTAGGAAAAGTTAGGAAACACTATATTACATTTAAGTGAAATCATTATATATAATGCCAAAAACAATTAAGATGACATGATACAACCAAATAGATTATAGGTTTCTCAAAAATAAAATAAAAGTTTTGAAAGGGAATTGCCTCATTTAGTGAACGTGCAAGTAATGTTTTTAAGTAAAAAAACTGAGTAGCTTAGATAAGGAGGGAAAAATGGCAAAAAAGGGCAAAATTACTCGTGTTGAATGTTTGAGTATTCTAACTAAATAACTTAGCCTTCCATTGTAGAGAAAGCTATAGGTTATTTCCATATTATACAAACGGTATTTGGATATCGGAAATTCTAAAAGAACAAGGTCATAAACATACAAAATGACGACTATTTTTTATATTCGAATCTTTAGAAAAAACTGCATGGATTGTTGAATATCGCTTCACTACAAATACGCCACCAGATGACAATCCAGGATTGCATCTCGTACTGTTCAAACCGGAAGTTAAATTGTATCAGATCTTAAATGAAATTTGCCTCTCCAGAGATACAGGTATTTGTTCAGTTAATATGAGAAATGTTTCTTATATTCTGGATCTAAAGTAGAAATTGCTTCCTCAATATTTCTTTGTAAGAACTGTCCTTCAGTGTAAGGGTGATTTACTGAAAATATTGAAGACCATAATAAATCCGGCCTTTGTTGTTACACATGCATCTATAATTAACATCGACATAACCTTGGTTTAGTTACATAATTTTGCTTTTAAAGCAATTGTTTTAGTTCTTAACTCCCAAACATCAGGGAAATTGTTAGTTGAGAGAACAGTGCTTTTATTCTTATGAATAAGATTACTGCTCTTATATCAATAAGATCACTTAATATTTGAGTCAGTACATTCCCATCCTCGAAGGTCAAAGTTTCCCTCTACCATCACATTTGTGGCAGTTTTTATAAATTTTGCTAACTCCGCTTCGTTCTGAACACTGATCATGCAATTGTCAACATAAAAACTTTTCAGAAGTTTATGTACCAAATAACTTTTCATACTCTAAGTGAGTCTTCTTCATAAGAGTCTCAAAATGATATTAGATGGTAACACAACGTAGGAATGGGGTAGAAGACACTCAAAAAACTACCCTATAGTGTCTATACACTGCCCCTCCATAGGGATACCACAGAAATCTCAGGAAATTTGTACCACTTGCAAGCAGGTTGATTTAGAGGTATAATTTGCGAATGTCCGTTACAACTTCTCTATATGTGTCCGTTGTACATACGGAATCGATCCAAAACAGACGGGATTATTTAGATTAAATTTATTATTTTCTAAAGCATTCCTTCAGACTACGGAATCCCTTTTATCTTGAAGAGGGAGCAAAGACAGGTACAGCCTTTTTTGTGGTACTGTGCTCTTTGATCACAGGTCTATGAGACAAATAGTAGCATAGTGCTCCACAATTTCCCTTTCTGGAACTTTTTAAACTACGTTTTCTCCGAACCATTCAAAAACTCTTCTTTCGTACGTCTCATGAAGTTCCTTTAGTTCACTTACTGCTTCGCTAAGGCATTTTAGAGCCATGTCGTGCTGGCCAGGCAGTGACGGATGATTTTCAATCCAAGGCAAATGTACCTCAAAACGACAATTTTTCACCTGTACGGTATCTAAATAATTTTGCTTTCTAACTTCGTGCAGTTCATGTTTAGACTTCTTTTCAGATGGGTCCGTAATATTCAAATAGTTAAAATACCATGAGTTTGAGAAACACGATATTTTGATATTGAAATCACAATTGGTGTTGCACTTTTATCACAAAACTCATTTGTGCGTCTTTTAATTGTCCAACCACGCTTGACTTCAATAGTTGTGAGGCAGGATGAAAGTAATTTATATCTTCTTGTTTAAAGCTTTTCAGCTATATCAGTACCTAAAAGAATCTCAATTGGGTCAGTTTGTAGTTCTTTTAACGACGTGTTGAAATTCTTGAGTTTATTTTCATTCAACCAAGGTCCTTGACCTAATGGCAGTAAGATTTCACAAATAACAGACTGACTAAGAACGCCTAAGGAACAATTATAAATTCCGGATAAATTAGTTAAATAGATGGTATAAACATCAACCACACAGGTATCCGTTTTAACACCTCCGAATATTGAAGCAGCTTCTCTTTTCTAGCGGATTTGTATCCCATTTCCTCAGCTTAATTTTTAAATATGCACGACTTCTAAAAAACCGAATCACTTATTGCTCGTACTTCTCACGAAATTCCGGCATTTTTTTTACAATAACTTTCAGTATTTCCAACAAAATAGCAGGCAGTTTAGGAACAATATCCAGTGCTTCAAACCTTGCTACAAATTCATTCGTCTTATCTGATTTTTCCTCCAACTGAGCTTCACTTCCTGAGAATTTTCTGCACAAACGTGTGTTGTGACACATTTCCCGAAACAAAATAACACTCTTTACTTCTACATTTCTTAACATTATGACCATTTTTAAGCCGCTTTTAAACATAAAAACAGCGCGATTTTTCTGTTATACTTCGCCTCTCTCGCAACGACATATTTCTGGCTCTATTATATTTCCAAGAATTATGATGACCATTGCAACAGATATTTTTCTCTATTCTATATATTTCTTACTCCAAAAAACTCTGTATATTTTGACAGAGAAGGAGACGTAAATAACGAGCTAGGTACGCGTAAACTTTTAATATGTCTTCTTTCTTGTGTGTATATTTACTATTAGCAGGTTTCGCTAACCCAAAACTTTTAACAGCTAATGATATTCTTTCTTTCAACTTTCTCTTGAAGTCGAGTCGATATCCTATCAAGTTCAACTATGTTTAAAGAATTTTTATGCGCAGTATGCTGATCCAACTCATTTTCCTTTAGCACTTTTTCAGTAGAACGACGATGGGCTCATCGAATTGTCTCCCAAACCCTGAAGTGTTTCGTTCTATAGAGCGAATTCAACTAAAGAATAGGCATTGCTGCATACTTACCTCTCGCTACTCCTTATGATTCTAAGGCATGTAGATTAGATTCGACCTGATCATGCAATTTCCTTAGAGAAAGTGCCTTTACTGAGCTATGTTTCAATAGAGAGCAAATCTCTAACTTATATTCCGATGAAAAATTCGTCTCTTTCGAAACGTACTTGAAGTTGCTTTACAGCTTTTCTATAACTTTCTCCCCCTGGGGGAACGCTCAGCAGTAATTCTTTGGCTGACGACCATTTTACCATAGATTGTAATACATTTATCATGATTATCCAAATTTGAATCAGAGTCACTTTTTTAGGTGTCCCCAAAACACATAAACAATTCCTTACATTACCATCAAATGTGGAAAGTTTTAATTTAAGATAATGCAATTGTGTGTTTTCAGAACCAGTCGCTTCGGTAGATTTAAAACTCAACTCTTTCTTTATGAGAAATCTCGACAACTCGCTTTCTGTAACTCGTCATTTATCAATATATGATTCAGACTCATCGAGCTCTTTTTCTTTTACATCGTCTGCGTTAACTGACAAATAGAACATTTCTACACTGCTCGTCAATATTTATTATAGAACTTGCTTTACATTCAAGTAATTTTAAATTTTGAATTTTCTCATCCATTGATGATTCAGCTTCACATTTGTGATACTCATTATATTATTGAAAATAATCTCCCCTGTTATTTTCGGGAAGATTTTAAATTTTCCATTTTGTTCTCTCAAAATCTTTAAATACTGGGACACTCAATAAAGATTAAAAGCTCCACAACTTTTACAATAGTCCTGTCGCGGATGCAAGATGTAGTGCGAAGCTATGGTTTTATCTTCTAGTTGGATCTTCGACTTTCTCATTAATAATTGTTGAAGTACTTGAATACCCATATTCTCATTTATAAAATACTAAACAATAAATAATTCTACTCAAGTAGACAACCGCTCATTTATTTTTCTCTCCTTAGCACATATTTAGAGATGATGTCTCTTGGAAAACATTTTCATGTCCATCTAAAAAATAATAAACATTTAGAGCATTAATTGTTGATGCCAATAAGAAATAAATAAAACTCACGGCAACCGTTTCTAAGTGCACTGGTTTCATGATTAAAATTGTTTTATTTCTTACTTTAGGAGATATCGCTTAATTTCTCACAAGGAATCACCTAACCTTGCATTATATTTAATGACTGGGGGTACGTTTTCATTTTATTACACAAATTGCCGAAGTCTAGTAATGATTGATTTTATATGCAGTCGCTTTTTATATTCTGCATTTAATTCTTTCTATGTTTTACTTTTGTTGCCACATACGTTAAAAAGATTTTATCAAGGCTCACGTAAAGATAGTTCGTCTTTGTATAATCCCGATAATACAAACTCCTCAGCGAAAGTGAATGTATTTTGCATAAACATAGATAGATCAAAAGAAAATCTGGTGCTGGAGTTGCTTTATGAACGTCGGCAGCCCATACACGAAGCTTCTGAATAATTTTTAATAATAACTAAATAAGTGCAAAATTTTTTAGTTAATAAACATTTGTCAACTAGTGTGAGAGTCTTAAAGTTTTCTTTTCGAATTCTTATATTGACTCGCAGAACTCCATGATTTCATTCGTGGAGCCCTGTGTTTCCGTGTAACACAATTTGAAAACCATTATTGTAGTGCATCTTTGTATCAAAAGTGGACATCTTATTTCTGCAGTCCTACGTCAAAATTTCTATCAATTATCGATTATTTACGCTATTTCCAATTCATTTCAGTGACTAAAATCGGGGTCTGTGCGGATGTGGAAGTTTATTGAAACACCTAATGAATTACCGTGCACAAAATCTGGTAGTGGTTTAACCAACAAAACGACACCACAACATGAATCAGTATAGAGCAGGTTTGTAAACACACTTAAATTTATTCTTCTTTAGGATTCTGTATTCGTTTCAAACTGTAAATGAGTTGTACTATACTCAAAAAAAATTTCATTGTACTCACTTGTACTGCTCTGTACTCATAAAATATTTCATTTTTGTAACTCAACTATATTGTATTTAACTAAAACAACATTTAATTGTTTGAGTTAAATGCTTAGAATTAATTTCGAAAATCGAAAAAAGATCCAGTAATGCTTTATGACATCAAACACACACAAATTTCTCTTACAGTGATTTTTATTTTTGACAAATTTTTCCTATTAACAATCCGGAAGCTCATAATAGGAGTTTAAGTAAAAATGAAAATGCTGAACATTTATTGGTTCATCATGACCTCAGCACTTTAGTCAGCAGTTATAACACTCAAGGGCTTAATCAAGACTTTCTTCATAAATATTTGACTCTGAAACATCCTCTTACCTTTTTAAGTTTCCAGTGAGAAAAAAAATGATACTTTAATTAGAGTTTTAGAAAATTCCGAGAAGAATGAAGTATTTACTATGTTAAAAACATTCCTTTTTTACTGTACTTTCTTTTTTAAAAACTTTTATATTTATTATTATGTAGGAGAACGTTTTTCCCCCTTTAAATATTCATTATACCTTATAATTTATTTTATACCAAGAATTAAGTGGTCCTTTATCATCAAACTTCTGAACAGACATATTTTTAACTTCATCAATATTCATAATCTTTCTAAGACACTGTTTTTATGTCCAAATCATTGATATTTATGAAATGGAATTTTTTTTTATTTCGCCTCGGGAGTACCGACTAAAAATATTCCAATGTGCTGTCATCAGTATTCGAGGATAATCTTTATTATAATGTCAATTGATATAAAGATTTTGTTAGTTGCGTTTTTGAAATTATTTATGTTATAATAAAAATATTACACTAAACTGATCCAATATGAAAAAAAAAATAATAATTTCAATATTAAGAAGTAAATATATGAAGATGCGTCATATATTGGGTACTGAGGTAATAAATATTTTACTAGACAAGAACAGAAGAATTATTTAATTTATTAAAATACATATTTATTTTATTTTCAGGATTGTTATGGATATAGATTGTATTTAAAGGAAGGAAATCGCTTAATTAATAATGAAAGAAAATGTTTATTTCTTTATTGTCAATACTTTATTCACCAGATATTTCGTGAAAACATTTTCATGCCAATTTCTATTGACGCCATAATAGTTCCGAGTTCATTGGTCAAAGCATCGTTAGAGCAAAACACGGAAAAAGAACATCCATCTGTATCCCTCTAGGTAAATTAAAACTAAATAATTTTGAAATTTTGTTCTATAAAGGACACAGCCTAAAAACCCTTGGTATATGTTTCTATTATTCAAAAAGTTTTCTTAAAAAAAAAAAAAAAAAAAAAAAAAAAAAAATTCTACTCATATTTATACATAAAATAAAGAATTTAAGTTACACCACGGAATGCGGGGGAAAGTAAAATACCGAATTAGTTTAGTTTTTTTTTACGTCGCACTGGAAGTAACACGAGGCCTATATTGGTGACGTACCTCGTAATTCTGAGCTTCAGCAAGGGACGACACCTAAGCTGGCATCCCCCTCTCCTAACATCCACACCACGCCATTAAGAGGATTTTGGGCCCCAACAGATTTAACGTGCATCAGCCCTGACTACATGGCAGGCCTATAGCAGCCAAGGATTGAACCCGCGACTGAACGAAAACCGCCGGCCACGAATCCGAAACCATGACTACTAGGTTACCCTGGCCACAAGTAAAATACCGAATTCAAGACTATTTCTTTTTGTGACATTCATGTTTTAAAAATTATCCGTAGAGCTTGGAAATTTTGTGTATTTAATAATGATATTTTGAACATTTTATTGAATTATAAAAGTATTTTTTTCGTCAAAAAGTTTTCCCTTCCCTTTTAGTTGAATATGGACATGGTTTTTCATATATATTCACGTTTAACTACTATTTTTAAAAATAATATTTCATAAATATACAAAATATTTTACTCTTCATATAGAAAATGTGCAATATATAGTGAAGCAACTTTTTTAATGATGTTACAGTATATTTTTTTATAAAAGAATTATAGAACTTCGTAATTTTGGAAATTATAATTTTATTTCCTTTTTTTTTCATTTAAAAATTTTTAAAATTTAGGTATTAGTTAGAGAAAAAATATTTTAGGTTAACTCTATGCATAAGTACTTTTTACATAGAGGCACAAAAAAATTTGGAACCATACTGTATAATAGTTTTCTTTAAAATAGTGCAAATATATCTCAACATAATCATGCCCATGTTTAACTAAGACGAAAAATATAATGTTTTGACAAAAAAACACTTTTATTGCTCTATACAATAATTAAAATATCATTATTAGACACACAAAAAATCTAAGCTCCACTAATAATTTGAAAATATGTATATCACAAAAACAAGGAATGTTAGATATGGTATTCCAAATTTAATGGCGTGTCCTGGCATTCTTAATACATTGGAATTTCAACTGAGTCATTAATAGAAAAGAATAAAAATTATTGAACTTTAAAGTATAATTTTTGCTTCTCTTAAAAACACTTGGTGTACTTTTTAATTGTGAATCGCTTAAATAAATAATCAAAGTAACTGAAAATCAAAGATTGATTTTATTGTTATATAGAAGAAAATAAATTATAAAATCTTGTGAACATCTACCACAATTTTAGTCTCAACGAGTATTTTTGAAAAAAATATTACACAAAAACGATCTCTTAATCGAAATAAAAGTGGAAGTTTTGGAAATATTATATAGGAAAAGACTTTCTTTCATCACAACCAATCTACATACTGTAATTTATGTACTAAGAATCATAAATTAAATTTTATTTATCATTTATTTGCATTAATCAATAACTGCAGTTTAAATTCTAGTTCTTCCAAGAATGGATTGAACATTTAAACGTTTGTGAAATTTATAGGGAAAAAAGAATCTATAATCACCTTCAGTTCATGTTTCTGCTGAATATTTTACAAAACAATCCCGAATGACAATAATACTCCTCGCCTCGGCAGGCATTTTAAGCCCGTTTATTCAATCGCGTTTATTGTTCTTTGGGAATAAAATTATTCTTTTTTCACCCAGTCTAAGAAATATTTATGTAAAAAAAAATTCAAACATATTTCAAAATAAATGAAAGCCTACAACAAAGCACACACAACATGGAAAACATTTGAAATGAAGGTATTACTCAGAACAAAGTTTTTATCTCTATCATTATTGCTCATATTCTTATCGATCCATTCTTTCTTCTCTCTCTTCCTCAACTGAGGCGAGAAAACGAAGAGGAATTCTTTAAGATAGCGCTTTTATCATGCTAATAGATAATTCTCAGATTTTATTTAAGTTAGGTGAGATTTTTTTCCTGTCCATTGTTGGATTTAGAAATCTGGGATTGGGAAGAAACATTCACAAGGAAAGTAACTTAAGTCACAGAACTGAGGTATGTGGAAAAAAAATAAATTATCACACACACACACACACACACACACACCCACACACACATAATCATGTTTTCTGCATCATAACTGTCTATCTCTAAAGCCAAAAGCAAATGAGCAAATATTTTTACATCTCTCAATATTGTAATCAAATTATATCTTTATTTTAATTTAAAGAATACAAAATTACGATGCGTATATACTCAAAATCTTAAAAAAGTATTCATAAAGTATATAAAATGTTACATTAAATTATTTGGAAGTTCATAAATATATAATCATATTACCCCAACGTCTTAATTCAACATGAGTCACACACCACACTGTAAGTTTTAAATAATCTATATCTTGTAAATTTAATTTAAAAATAATTAAACATTATTAAGTATTCTAAGGAATTTTTTAGAAAATTAAAAGTCTTATTTATATTTAAAATAAATGAATAAAACATATAAATATTCAGATTCAAATAATTTATACTAGTATCACAATCTACGAGTATTAAGAATAAAAGAAAATTATTTAAAAAATTATTGACAGAAATTTTAAGTTATTTAATCAACATTTAATTATTTAAGTAAATATGAATAATTTATGCAAAAAAAATTTAAAATAATAAACAACCTTTATTTTTTTCATAATGTTCCAGACATAAATGTACTTTTGGATAATTATGAAAACAATTGTCACACATAGAATTAAGATTTTTAATTTTGCCTTATTTTTGAATTTCTAAATAATTATTGTGTTATGTATAATTTATAAAAAACATTTCTATGAATGTATATATAACAATATTTTTGTTCCAGAATGGAAATGTTATAACTCGAAATTTAAAAGAGTCTCGTTTATTACAAAAGTTACTGTTTAATTTGTTTTCTATAATATTCACATTTATATCCAGAAATACATATTCATTATTACTTTAATTTGTCTGAATAAATTTAAATACTTGTATTTCGGATAAAAGGAGAAAAACATTAGGTCATCTATGTATTGATAAATAAGAAGGTTAATGTTATTTATGTGTTTTTGTTCACAGAAATGTAAATATAGACAAGATGAACTATAACGAGCTAATCCTCCTTGGAGTATGGCATAGATTTTTTTTTTACCATTAAATTTAATATAATTTTCGTTACGTACTAGACTGTATTAAATTTATCATAAGCAATAGCTTTATTTAAATTAATTTGCTTAAAAATTATCACATCTTTTTTCACATCTTCTTTATCAATAGGAAATTTCTTCAAAGTCAAAATCGTAAATTAAGTAAATATTTGATTTTGCCAGTGTTCAAAGGAATCTGCTATTTTTTGTATAATAGTTGTCTTATTGACTTTATTGGTTATATATTTATAATAAGAATCTGGTAAGGTTCCTGGTAGAGTGCCAGGTATTATGAAATTTTTTATGTTTGTATAAAGACTTTATAAAATCTTTAAATCAACAAATATTATCAGTTTGAAAACTAAGGCTTATCTTTTATCATATTGTATTAAAATTCGTTGAAAGCCCATAGAATATAGCCCATATTTGATAGTATTTGCAGTAATAATGTTCTTTATAACATTACTTATCGATATTTATATTATTATTTGAAATCATTAGTCTATATCATGAAGCCTTATTCATGATATTTCTTATCTTTAACTATTTTCAGATCTCCTGTAATTACATGTCCGTTGATGTAATTGTTGCGATTACTGCCTTTGTAATTTCATGTATTCTGCAAATCCATAACATTATAATAATTAAAAATAATTATCTCACATGCTTATTGTACTTGTAAACTTTTTAATATGAATATTTTAACCAGAAAAAAGATACACATATTTCTAAAAATATCATTGTTTTATGTTATTAAAAGATTCTACATAAAAAGTAGTGTACAATATTCGTTACTGTAATTATCCTTATTGATGATTTTCGTGTTACATTTATCAACTAAGTAATTAGTAATATCCTGAATAACATATTGGTAATTTATATTACAGTCTTTATTTAAAATATTTGGAAGAATACTACCAATTTCCATTTTCTAAAGTTCAAATATAAAAAAAATGATGTTACACACACACACACACACACACACACACACACACACACACACACACACACACACACACACACACACACACAATATTGTTTTCTATTTGCGATCACTTTTCCTGCCTCATTCTTTCAAAATTTGCTTAAGACTGGGTAAAAGGGATTTTTAATTCAACTCATTTTAATCTGCTTTTCTAGATGGTATGGATGATTTTCTTTCTCCTGAGTTCGAATTAAAGGATGATTTATTCATTTGTTAAGAATACAACAATAGTCGAGATGCAAAACGGCATGGCTCAATAGGAATGTTAAAATAAATTTCACATCTAAATTTCTGAGAAATAATTATGCACTTATTAGATGTAGGACACTTCCATGTGTTTTAGACTTCCCATTTCTCAATATCAATAATACTAACAAAAACAATCTTCTAGTAATCTTGTCATTGTGAAGAGGAATTTAACACAATAAGAGTCAAACGAGATTTTCCATTGTCTGCATCAAAAGCCATAACCACTGAATATGGTAAAAGTTTTCCACAACATCTTTTGCCTCTGAATGATCGATTTCTTTCTAAATATGTTTTCGCAAAGTAATGCACAATTTATTACGTAGCAGGTTTTTTGTTGTTTCATAGGCCACTTTATCTGAAGAATATCATAAAAATTATTATGGAGGACAGCGGCTCCTTATTGTCGAAAAGCCACTAATATAAAGAAAGGCCTCAATTTTCCGGTTTTACGATACGCCCTTTGGCAGAAATTCTGGGAAAATGCTTGGGAGAAATGACCATTTTGGACAACGGACTTTTATGTTGCTTGCTTTCGTTTAGCAGAATTTTTATTCGATCGTTCCAAGATGGTATCGAAGAACTGAGAACACACGAATGTACGATAAATTGAAATCCTTTAATGTTGTATCCAGAAAGCAAAGTTATATAAAAGAAAAATAACATGTTTAGACACTATTTGATTCTTAGGAATATTTGATTCTATTCGAGTTTGTGACAGTTATTAAAACGAAAGGTGTGTGATGTGAAGAGGGAATTTATTTACACTTTCTACTGTGATAATTTATAGCTCAGAAAATTGGAGTAGATTGATGGACTCTCTGAAATAAAATACGAAAACCTCTTTAGTGAATTGAACTAACTTATCGGTAATTACAAACTTAGTAATTTCCTCTCATCTAAAACCCAGGAACGTGTGGTTTTCTTTCCCAGGGTTTCGTTATTTGTAAACACGGGTGACGTCCCCTCACGACCTAGCGATTCTTCATTAATATTTTTTCCGATCCTTCTTTCCTCGATAATTTTTAGTATTTTCTAATGTTTCAAACGCTTAGATAATAGTTATACTTCTCTCTTGTTTGGCAGGACGAATATATCTGGCTTGAGCCATTAAACTCCACCTTCACCTTCATTTCCTCCTTTTATCTATAGTTTTATCGAATAAAATTCACTGAATCAGAACACAGTCAAATGTCTTCAATAAATATCATTCAGTATTCAGTTTCCTCTTGGTTTCAAAAAAAATTCTTTTAAAAACACCACTTCGTATTTTCCCATTTTATTACTTATATAGTGCTCCCTCAACTCTCGGATTCAACGCCATTTTTTTAAATGTTCATTGTTTAAATGCTCATCAAATATGAATGCTAGATTGTTAAACTGATTTCATATGTCAATTTCTTCCTTTCTTTAACTAAATGGGCATTCAGTTGAAGCTCTAGATTCGAGACAATCCACCCTGTTAAAAAGATCCCTCTAAAAATTGGATGTCGGTACAACACACACACACACACACACACACACACACA
>BMAW01004766.1:352837-434339 GCA_019974015.1 Nephila pilipes | reverse complement strand
TATATATATATATATATATATATATATATATATATATATATATATATGATTTTGCATCACTGTATATAAATCTGCTGTATGTAAACATCCTCGAGTTAGTCTAAAGTTATAAGCCTTAAAATATATGTTAAAAATAAAAAAAATATCCGTTGGAAGGATTATAAATGCATAAGCAAAATTTTTGTTTGTAATTATGCTCATGATGTAAATGTTTTTTAGGTTTTCTAATTCATACTTAATAAAAATGCAAGAAATTTAAAATTGGTTTATAAATTTAAAAATATCAAGATAAATTAGATTAAAAGTTTTTAAAAAATAGAATTAAAGGAAAACAATTTAGTTTTTGGTTCCATTTGGGTGGGAGAATCTTGATTACCAAACCGATAAAAGAAACAAAGACGTCAAGATTTTGGTACATCTACTACAAGACCTACCAAACAAGTCTTTAATTTCCAAAACCTACTTTACCAGATCTTTGATTTCGGTGAGCGGCGTAATCGGTGGCTCATCTGTCCGCACGTCAATTAACGGCTCTATTCAGAGAACTGTCAGGGAAGGGTACATAGGTGTGCAACACTAGCCTTGTTCATCGGTAGAGAGATTCGACAGCTGGTGGACTGTTGGTTCCGTCGAATATTTGCTTGTTTCTAGTAAAAGAGCGGTTTGCCGATTGAATAAAAAAAATACGATATTTTCGGCAATATTTCCTAGCTTCTCAGAACGGTGTATAGCTTTCCTTAATATTTCGTGTTATAGAAACCACCTGAGAAGGCAGATAGGTGAAAATTATTCAGAACAGCAAAGATGTTTCTTGCGAGCAGCTGACTTGGGTGTTTTTTCTCTTTTAGATGAACTATTTTTTAAGATCAGGTCGTTCTTTCGATTCGCATCGCCACATGCATCATCTACTCCACTGAAAAAATTAAAAGGAACGAGGATTGCTAAGAAAGTCATAATGTCTGTCTTTGTTTTTGATTGATTACATGTGATAAAAATGCACTATTAATTCTTCAAAATATTACAGAACTCTCACGAAACTTTTCATTTCAATTAAAAGCAAACTTCTTGGCCTTTATTCACAGCGAGTGGCCCTTCTTCACGATAAACCCCGATTATATGTATCACGGAAAAAGAGATGATTCTACATAAATTCCCTTTGGAACATTCTTCATTCAGCCTATATTTGTCGGCGTGTGATTGTCAAATTTTTAGACCACTTAGAAAATATTTGCAAAAGTAACAATTTTCTTTGTTCAACGAAGTGAAAGAAGCAATGCAGAACTTCTTCAAGAAACAACATCATTCATTCTTCATAAGGGCATTCATTGATCAGCTGCGGAAACGATGGGACCAATGTTTCAATAATTATGACAATTTCTTTTAAATGTCTAATAAAAGTATTCCATTTTTTCAACTTATCCACTTTTAATTTGGGAAAATTTTATTGTTTCGGAAAAAATATTTAATGGAAATTGCGAAATGTTTTTTAACCGATTTTCAAAATCCCAACAAACCCGCGATTAATAAAATTCGAATAAAAAGCAGAAGTCATTTGCCTGCTTCCTAGTGATTAAGAATAATTATATCATTTTGTTTAAGCATTGTAACTGTTTCTGATATTTAAACATTTCTCATGCGTTTATTTCATCTTTGGAAAACATTTATTGTTACAAATTATTGTAAGAAATAGTAATTCGAGATAAAAACCAATGTTTTTAAAAACAACATTTTTATATGGGGGCAAAGTTTATTAAAACACTATTTGGCGATATTTTGCCAAATGTGGTTACCCTTGTCCGCTTCGTTAACGTTCAGCAAAAAAAAAAAAAAAAAAAACGCCTAGTTTGGCAATTCTTAAAATCACGCCAAGTGGTTGGGCTAAACTGCATTATTAAAATATATTGAAATATGAATTAAAATTTGTCGCAAATGTCTAAATATTGCATGGTTAGGGGAGTAAGAACAATTCCCGAAGTTTCAGAGCTCTAGCTTGATGGGAAGTTAGCTAAATTAATGATCGAAAATTTGATGGCACACTGATACAAACACAAACAGACACTCACGAAGTGAAATACATAAAAAAAAGTTGTAATAGTTCGGCTGCTTTGATAGAATTTTAAGAAATCTAAATGGAAATGATTTCTCAAAGTTTACCCCTAATGGAAGTAAATCGGATCCATTGGAAAAATAGCTAAATTATTTCCTTTCATTTGCTATCTCATTTTGATGTGTGTTTAATCCTTATTTCGCTGCGAAATACTGACATCATTAAACTATAACCCGGGATGTTATATCAATTCGATAGAAGTTTTCTGAAGTCTTAAAGCTTTTGCTTTGCATCAACACGATTCTGCGCACTTTTTAATCGCATACGTGTGATGATCAGCACTCAAATTTTGATTACAACTTAAAACTGTTACTCAACATTTCTTAAATATGTTTTAAATTCAATCGGACATGTCCTAAAGTCAATTCATGCATATAGATCATGAGCAGGGTTGGAGAAGATCTTTAGATGCCCTAGGCACTTGAAAAATTTTGGTACCCTCTTATACATATAACTCAAAATATTAAATTTTTAAGCTAATTTAAATTAATTTAACTAAACCGAAAATAATTCAATTAAAATAAATTTAATTAAATTTATTTTAAATTATATAATTTAAAATTGAAATTAATTTAATTAAACTATAAAAATAATTTAATTGAAATTAAACTATAAAATGAAATGTTATTGATCAAAACTTAACAAAGTTGAAAACGATGGAAATGAATATGATTATTTTTGTAATTCTTCACTTTATTTATAATTGAAAATTTTTAATATTTTTTTATTGCAAAGTCAGATCCTAAAAATTAATCTTTTCTAATATATGCTTTCTTTTATATGTAATACAGTTAAGGCATCCAGTCTGCCTTGTTACATAGTTGTTCTGTTCGGAGTTTTAATATGCTTTAACTGAGAAATTGAAAACTCAACTGAGTTATTTGTAACTATTAATGTTAAAAATATTCGGATTCCAATGTCCACATTTGGAAAGGTACACTCAATATATTGTCTTCTACCATTATTCATAAACTTTATAAGTTCAGTATAACTGAATCGTGTTTTCAAACTTTTATTACATTTAATTTATGGCGTACATATGAATGAAACTGCTGAAGCTCCCTGAGAAATTATTATTGAATTCCTTTGGGTAAGCATCAGTTAGTTTTTGACAGCACTGGGAATAATTTTCAATGTTAGTATATGAAGAAGTAATATTGCGAAACGTTGTGTATAACTTAGAAAAGAAAATCTCTCTCTCTCTCTTTTTTATTACTTTATATATCTCTCTTCTTCTTTTCACCACGTTTCAAGTTTGACTACAATTATGTAAAATGTGGTGATAAGAAATTTATCTCTGATATTCAGCTACGCTTCCGGTGCTTCTCCATCATTGGGTATCTTTTTCCAGATACGTCTGCAAGTTGTAGCTGCCATGTAAAAGACACCTGGAAGCATTTCTTTTGCAAAGCTATCACACCTTTAAGAAAAATTTGCATATTTTGAAAAATTCTGCAAAATCTCATTTGAAAAATCAACATAAAAAAGAATTCTAATCCTTACATCTTATCTGCAATATTATTTGATTTTTTTTTACCGTCTCTCTTTTGTTACAGTTCTTCATACCGCTCTTCTGAAATGTTAAGAAATGATTTCAAAATTGCAGCTGTTGCCACTGCACGTGTCTTTCATTTGGTATCAGAAAGGAATTACAGTACATCGTCATTTTGAATACCATAATTGAGAATTTTCCATTGGTCGTTCGAGGTTGGAAAAAAAGTACAGAGTAATTAAACGGTAAAGAAAAAAAATTAACTCCCTCTATACAGCAGTTCGGCTAACAAGATTTAATGAATGAGATGCACAGTCCACATATGAAGCAAACTTGTTCGTTTCTAAAAGGTTTTCTGCATTTCCTGATAACATCTAGACATGTTAGCAGCGTTGTTATTAGATTGCCTCCTTACATTTTGAAAAATAACTTCCGAACTTCATGTAAATATTGCAGCATCTCATTTACTATTTAATCATCAGTATGGATTTTCAGTTCAAGAAAGGTTATTATGTTGCTTATCTCTTAGGTACCGAAATACAATACTCAACTGATCGATATGTGATAGAACCTGCAGTTGAATCTACTGACAAACTGAAATAACCAGAAGCTTTTACTTCATCAATAACGAGTGCAAGAACCTTTTGTTCCATTATTAAAATGAAATCATCACAGGTGTTTTGGACAGATAAGAAGGATTCCATTTGCCAGAATTTCTATTTTTCCAAATATAGACTACTAAAAATGGATCAAACTAACTTATGGGCTCAAGCTATCCAAAAAAACATTTCCGATTTTCAGTGATCCAAACATTTTTTCTATTCTCCGAAAAGTCAAGCCATTTTCAGCTAATGTACAAACAACAGCTATGACATGTTTCAAGACATGTTAGCATAGAGTTCCGATTAGCAGTGTCATTTTCATGGTTATCGATTGCAATAGTATTTCACCAGTCACTGAAACCTTCTGTTGTAACAAAATTTGAGAAATCTTTAGAAGAAACTATTTTAATGGTACAAGCAAAACCATAAATTGATCCGTTTGATATAGCAGTCCTTCTCTCTTATATATCTCACCATTGGCTTTTGTACCATCAAAAAGTTTTTGAGAACAATACCTCACTCTTTTGCTATTACTGAAATATTTGTCAAATGTCTCTTCATGATGTTGAAAGGCACTGAGTCAATACGTCACATCGTCAGCAGAGAAAGCAAACGAAACTCTGGATTCTTAGGAGTATTTTCAACTTTTGAAGGCAGAGTAACTTCACCCCCTATCACCCTGATGCACTAAAATTTCACTTTCAGTTGCAATTTCAACCTCAGAATGCATAGAAAAGTAACTTTATGAACATTTTCAGAAGGGATAGTACAATAATTTACAGGCAAAGAGGGATTAGTATTGCGACATATTCTAAATAAATTTGCTTTGAGCCTGGGTGATTATAACGTCATCATGTTTTACTTTTGAAGTGATCAAAGATGGATTTGCCGTATTTGTATCCACTTCTGAAGACAGAGGTTGGGATTGATCCGGAGTCGGATCAAAACCAACAGGATCACGTTATGAAATTTGTGTGAGCAGCTTTGCAGCCTTGTACTCTGAACCTAAATTCTCCTCTAGTTTCTTCCTTGATAACTTTCACTTTCCAGCACCATTTAATTGAATTCGTTTCATCTTTATTATTAGAGTCTATAAAGACAGAAACGAAATGAATATTTTGTTTGAATTACGAATGTGCCGTTACAAAAGATGTACCAAACTACTACTTTAAGTAATAAATTCCATTTTAATAACTTCAGTCTGGTAATAAGTTCCAAAATCTTATTATATTCAGAATACAAGTTTCTGTATCCTACTACTTTAAAAAAATATTTTACTCACCTAATAATCTTGGAATATATTCAACTACCCTATTGATTTGGTTTGTATGCTAATCCTTCATTAATTTTGCATTATATTCTGCTTATAATCCAAAATTAACTTTGGAGTTAAATTCCATAGCTTATTACATTCCGATTTCATTCCAAGACCCTATTACTTTTATCAATAGTGTCCCTAAGATCAGTCAATTGGGCGTATGATTAAGTTAGAAACTGAGTCACCTTATTTTAATCAACAAAACAATATGCATCTTCCATGTTGATAAAATAGATTCAAAGGTTGAGATTTGAGGCAAATTTTTATATATTAACCTAAAGCATGCTTTAAAATGAGGTACATAATTTTTGCACGAAATATACCTAAAATATTAAGGAAAATATATTTGGGAAAGCAGTTTAAAATAATAACATGAAATAAATAAACTTCTTCCATAATATCACGAAATTGTATTATTCTATTACTTTCATAGTCCCTGAGTCTATTACTTAGTGAAATATATTCATGAACTCATTGTTTTTGAAATCCCCATCCTATTTTTTAAATTTATTGTTCTATGTTATGCTTGTTTTTAATATATTTTAATATATATAATTAGTTTTAAACTTCAGAATAATCTATAAAAGCATTTAAAATATCCGTATATTTTGATGGAATACGTAACTTATTATTTGTAAAAACAAAATCTTTATTAAATACCTTTTAAGCACTTTCCTTATGAATTTTTTGTTGTAATTTTGAAATTTTTGAAATTATTCTGGATGTGTTGGGTATTTTAAAAGATATGAACCATGCTATTGTAACTCACACTAAGCTTTTGTGATAAGATAATGTGAGAGAAGTGCTGTCTATGGAATTTAATGCTTTGATAGGAAAAAAAAACTTCGTAAGCGTATATATTAATATTAAGATTCTGTGATACTTTATGTATATATATATATATATATATATATATATATATATATATATAATATATATGTGTGTTTTAGTTATAATATATATGTGTGTGTTTGTGCTTGTGTGTTTGTGTGTGTAAAATTTCTTTCCAGCAATAGTAAAGTAGTTACTTTGAATGGAAGACAACTAATTCCAAACTTCAACGTAAAAATATTTACAATGAAAAGTGAAAATTAGTTCATCATATTAAGAGAGAGAAAAATATTTACAAAAGATATATCATATTAAACTGAATATTATTTTTATTGCCAAATTTGTAAAAAAAATGCTAGTACAATAAGATATCATTTCACATTATCTTAAATATGATCACAACACTTATTAATTTTACACTTAAAAATAATTTGCCAACAAATACATATTTACCTTTTGCTGTTTCAAAGGAATAAAGATTCTCTTCTTTTATTTGATTTGAGCAAAATAAATAGCACCAACTGAAATTTGTAGTAAGTGTCACTTTTTTCGAAACAGTGTGTGATTTATTTATTATTTTTATTCACCCTTTAGCAGGTCATATATCACGAGGTATATTTTTGTAACTTTGGATTAGGATCAATCTTTGTTCAAATGTATCTGTTGTCCATTTCATAAATACTTCCAAAATCTTATACGCAAAGGAGAGAGCCTTATCGAAAAATATTTTAAGAAGTTTGGTTTGATTCAAAATGCCATTTGCCGAAAATGACCCACGGCTACTTATAGTGACATTTTTACCAAAAAATTCGGTTTTCCTTGCTTTAAAAATAATTCTGCTTTTATTTTACTAATTTTATGAATAAACTTTATTTAAGGAAAAACAGTGTTTTTAAAAATTAAGATTTAATAAAATGGTATGGAAAGTTTCTGTCATGCCCCCACCCACCTTTGATGCCTTAAGCATATATATACGTTGCTTAATGGCTAATTCAGCCCTGGTCATAAATTTAGAAAGCTCGATTTTGAAACAGAATATAGCAAGTAATCGATTTCCATTTTTAAATCTCTCTGAAATTCATTAATATATCTTAGTGTTCTGATAATTATTTCAATACCTCAATAAAGCGTGTAAGATTAAAAAAAAATTATTTTCATTTTACCCATTATTAATAAAAATCATTATTCAATGGTTTAATATTGAAAGCAATCTTTTAGCGTCATTCATAAAATGGTGAAAAAGTTCTTCATATTCTCCGACCCCGACAGATTGACGATTCTTCTTCGCCTAACGTCACATTGTGTTTTATTCATTGAATAATTTTAATTATGCCATCAATTCAATAGAAAATAATCAATCAAATTGCAAAAGAGTAATATATATGTATATATATTTTCCTCGAATTCCATTCCTTTTTTTTTAAAAGAAAGAAATATCTCAAAAAGTAAAACTGAAAAATATTCCTAATTGCATTAACCAAAAATAGGAAAAATATATTTTCATCAAATATAGAAATTTAATAAAAAATACCAAAACGGAATTTAAAAAAAAAAAAAAAAAAAAAAAAAGATAGTCAAAGAACTTTTGAAATAAAAGCGTCAGTTACGGCAGTCTTTTCAAGTACGCTTTTAGTCGCACCTGGAATTAGCTTCAATAAAATGGCAACACTTAAAACCTTCGAGCTGGGAAAACTTAATTTACTTAAAAGTCTGAGCGCGAAGGGGGTTTCGGAATTTAATCTCGTTGGAAATGTCAGCGTTATTTTTACTCAACACATCTCTTCTTTTCCAAGAAAATGGTAACTTTGAATTCTGCTTTATTAGTGCTTTGGTTCCAAATAGTGGAAGACTTTGAGAATGGTTTTTAAGATTTCATTTAAAACTTCCTTCCGCTAAATTGAGCAAACGCGTGTCATGATGAATCAAATTAATACTTTACTTGGAATTTCATTTAAAATTACAATTTCGTGTTGAATCGATTTCTTGCTCTTTGTGTGAGTGATTCAATTTTAATACCGCAAAATGAATCAGAAAGGCAATGATAACTGGAATGCTCCCAGAGCACTTCCATTTTTGTAAATGAACCGTACGTGCATCAACTTCTATGAAACCATAAATTCTATCTTAAGCGAAAATTATAACCGTTTTTTTTAAACTACGAGAATCGTTCAAAAACTCCTTTGAAAATCCAAGAGATGGCGCTTGTAGTATCGAGAATGATTTTTAGTAAGCATCTTGAGTCACTAGATACCTGTCTCACATATTTTCATCACTTGGTTTCATTTTCTCCATTGAAGCAAGAAATTTGTGCATATTTAGAAAAGTGGAAGAAAGGGAGCTTTTTGAGTGATGATTAAACAATTATATTTAAAAGACTTAACACAAAAAGATATCAAATCTGAGTAGGAAGAAGTTCATGGAACATCTGCTCCTGTGTTTTCTATTATTTACCATGAGCTAAATGAGTTTTACCATGGCCATACATTCACAAAAGCGGAACGTCGTTCGAAACTTCCAGTGAAAGTCATTACTCCCGGAGTGATTGACGAAATTCACGATACGTTTTTAAGTGATTGACGAATCAAAGGGAGCAAAATAGTTGAGGCTAGTGGCATATTACAAGGTACAGTGTCTTTAATTTTGCACAAAAAAATATGTGTTAAAAAATTTTGGCAAAATGGATGCCCCCAGTGGAAATTAAAAGCAATCGTGTGATCAACTTTAAGGCTATTTTAGCACTTTTTCGACGCATTTCTGACGAATTTCTGCATCGATACAAAACTGTAGATGTAACTTGGATACACTACTATATTCCAGAGACAAAGGAGCAGCCAAAACAGTGGGTATTTGAAGACTAAAAGTGGGCTCTGAAGAAAGCAAAGACGGTGAAATTGGCTAGTAAGAGGATAGCCATGGATTTTTGAGGTGCATGCGAAATCATCGACACCGATTACTTGGAAAAATGGAAAAAATTTAAGTGGAGAGTATTATGCGCCGTTATAATATTGGTTGAGGGAAGAAATCAAGAAAAAACGTCCTCATTTGAAAAAAAATCCTCTTCCATCAAGACAATGCACGGGGTACACCTGTGCAGTTTTGATGGCAAAAATCATGGAATTAAAGTTCGAATTATTAAAACATGCACTATATTTACTCTATTTGGCTTCCAGTGACATTCTTATTTCCAAACTTAAAACAATTGTTCGGCGTGCAACTGCTCACGTCGAACGAAGATATCATTGCCCAAACATATATCAGTTTTGAGGACCTTCCAAAATTTTACGTAAAATAATTTTTTTTCTATATTTTTAAGGTCTTATTGAAAGACCTTCAGATGTATCAAATCAAAGAGTATTCGCGATCGATTAAATTATTCAATTTTATGGAAGATTTTATCAAAATTTTCTATTCACGAATTCACTTCATTATACGGTAAATAATTAAAAAAATATTTCAAAATCCTTTAAAATAACTTAATTTACTTAAAAGTTTCATAAACACTTCAAGAATAGATACATCATATTTATAACACGTGAGCAAATTAATAATGTAAATGTCTTACATTATCTAACCTCCTCAGTCCCGGTGTCTTCTGTAGGAGACACTAAAGAACACTTTCAAAAAATGCCACCAAGTGAAATAAAAAGCGTCATTAGTACTCAGAATTAGTTAATTTTCTTGTCAATAGATTGCAGTTCTAAAAAATTTATTTTTAGCGAACAGTTTTCATTCGTAGCTTATTTATGGTAAAATGAAAATGGTGTTTTCTAAGTGAAAGAAAATTATACGCTTGCGCTTCTCTAAGTGTTCATATTTTTTTATTATTTGCGCAATAAAAAATTATTAAACACACTGCTGAATTCCTTAAACTTACTGTTTATATGTAACATTATTAATCTCTTACTCAAATCTTCCCACTTCTGATTTAGAACGCTGTTATTTCAGTGTCGGATGTAGGAGACATCGGGACAATGGCTATCAAAATTACTCGATCTGAAACTATAATTACAGCAAGTATTTCAGCTTTGAATAATATTCTTTAATTGCTTACTGAATTCACCAAATGTAGATATTTAATGGAAGCAGGAATGAATCTATCTATCATAAAATGAAATGAAACATAATTAGTGATCACTGCAATTATGTCGAATTTAAAATTTCCCAGAATTCGAATGCATTGGGTACAAAATACTATAACTCCCATACTCGCAGACAATATTTATTAGAAATCACGAGTTTTCATTAAGATTAAACTTAAAATTGAGAAATTATTTAATAGTATAAGATAAAGTGAAAGAGAAAAAACGATTGATAAATTTTGGAAATTAGAATTCTTCTGCAAACAGTTCGAGCAGGAATATTTTGCGATTCAAATTTTACGTTATGTTCATTATGCTAATTATTATGAATTACTAATTAATTAGAACTAAATAAATATTTTAAATTAACATGATGATATCACTTTGTCCCAATATCTCCTACAGGAGACAATTTCTCAAAAATAAAAATTAAAATAATTTTTTTAACAGTATTCAGTAATTTTTCATGTATTTAGAACCAATTGATACAAATTATTCTAAGATTTATGATTCAAAGTTGATCTTGGGTCTGAGGAAGTTAATTTTAATGCAATAAGTATACAACAACCATATGTATACATCGAGTACGCGAGTAGCCATCGCTCGCTTACTAAGGGTTGTTTCACGCTCTGACTTTGTTTCAAAATAAGGGTCAACATTTTGAAATATAGTTAGACGACACCTGAACTGACATCCCAAGTGGAGTATTACGTACATCAGTGATTACATGCATAATTTCCATAGATGAATAAATTGGGCAAAGCATTGCAAACTTAAACATACTGCACAGGATCAGCTACGATATCTGGCAGTCAGTCTGTATCAATTGATTGTTTGTACAACGAAAAAGGGCTTTTATAACTTTGTTTTCATTTAAAGAAAAATATATAATATAATTATTACAAAACAGTCTCTCACTGATGTTAAACTTAAAAAATTGTTATAGCTCTTTTTATGTTGGAAGCTTATTAAAACATACGAATATCACATTCAAAACTTTTAAAAAAAAAGTACAGCATCCGTTCAATACGATTTCCTTAATGTTTCACTAATTAATGAATTTTCATTAACGAAGTATAAAAAGATGAAATTGCCTTTATTTTTTATACTTAACCTGGAATACCCGTGCAAAGAACGAGTAATTATTTAAAATAAAGTTCGACAAAAATTTTATAAAAATATCTTAATATGAATTTTTTTAACGAGCAATGAACAAATGATTAAATATAATGTTCCCCAAAAGAAAGAAAGATAGTTATGCAAATGTAATATTTATTGGCGTCGCACTTAGTAGCAACACATGGGCCTTTGGTGATAGACCTCGTAATTTTGAGCCTCGGTCAAGTGACAAGGATGATAATTAAGCTGGAAACCTTTATCTAAACTCCCACAACACACTACCGCATCAGTCCCTGTACACGGTGGGCCTGTGGCATCAGGACTCGAATCCACGAGTCAATGGGAAAAACACCAGTTATGAGCTCGCGACCATGGTCACACGGCTACTGTGGCCACCTATATCCAAAGGAATCCATGATAAAAATAAATAATCAGTAACAAAGACCATGATGTAACATGCCCCAAATCTATATTTAGTGTAGCCGAAATCTGAAGCGAGAGCGGAGAGGAAAAATTTAATATTTGCTTATTGTTCGGGCAGCTAAAATTTGCGTAAAATCCATTAATCAGTATTTTTCCCGTACAGTTTCAAAATAAGTTCATATGTTCAATCCGTGTACATTGTAATTTGAATCGAAACATTTCTGGATGAAACTATGTAAAAAAAACCACCTAAATTTGACTCTTTTCAGCACCATGAATTTATACACTTAAAAATGATTTAGTCTTTTAAAATAAGCTTGAATCTCTCAGATGGGGCAAGAATCGTATTCATGTGACGTTTCGTTCGAGATCTAGACCCCAAAGTATATAAAAATATCATTCTAATGTTATTAATTTTTTTTAATAAATCTTACATCATTAGAACTAGGAAATTTAAAAAAAAATTAAACTTCAAGATAATAAATTCAGGAAGAAAGGTTTTGAAGTGAATAGAAATTATTGAATGAGTAGAAGAAAAGTAGATGAAAAATTACGTACTGACTCGAACTCAAGTCCAGTAATTACATTTCGTATTCTGCTGCAAATAGCATATAGCATGATAATGGAAAAGCTTCAAAAGCGTATGCTATGTTGCATTAGAACTTATATTTCTAACTTGTTTAATTTTAAGATAAGAGGAATAAGCAAACCTGTTTTGAATAGAAAGATTATCAATATCACTGATGCTATTGTAAAACGTAGAGCGTTTTTATTGAAAATATTCTTTCATAGCAAAATCTTTAATTGCTTATCAGATATCATTAGAAAATGGTCCATTCAAAACACAATCGTAATTCAACATCAAAAGAACAAATAAATGTACACTAATAACACAATCTCCAAAAAACTGCATTCTACAACAAAGAACAAACAACTGAGCAGATATTAAAAAAATTACATGAATGTATTCAGAAACTAAACGGGAGTCCTAAGCATCATGTGACGTAATATGCGCCAGAAGTATGCGCAGTGGAGATAATATCTGCCTTAAAAGGTCACTTTATCGTAAAAGTCTTAAAATTCTAAAGTGAATTTCGAAAAACTTGCTTCGAAGTGCATATAATCATTATTCATAGATTTATTGTATTACATTTCAAGCTTTTGCATTTCATTTTTCTGCTATCCTTCCTTCATTACTATATATATTTAAGCTTATTTTTAACTGACAATTTTTTAACTTGATATTTATTTCGGGCTTAAACATTAAGAACTGCTCATTCAGAATCTTGTACTGTCGTCAGGCAATGCGAAACAAACGAGGCAATATAGGAAGGGAGCGAACTCCTATTAAGAATCAGAGCCAGAAAAAAAGGCAGTCGTTTGTCAAATAAAATGGGTTGTAGGGTTTTAAGAGTTGCATTTTCTAATTGATCTTT
Organism: Nephila pilipes; assembly: GCA_019974015.1. NCBI lineage: Eukaryota > Metazoa > Arthropoda > Arachnida > Araneae > Nephilidae > Nephila > Nephila pilipes. The sequence continues at coordinate 420,932 of BMAW01004766.1, read as the reverse complement.
AAATAAAAATGATTGTTTTAAAGTATTTTTTTTAAAAAAATCTTACTTTGGAGATTGTATTGAATACTTTCTTTTTGGTGAAATTTTTCGAATTCCTATAGCTATATATATAGTAAATTTTAAAAATTTAATTCAAATGAATTACTTTCTTATAATTTATATTTAGTATATACGATACTTTCACACGCAAAATTTATAATTATTCAGAACATATATTACATAAGTTATGCATCAACAATGAGCTTAAAAGAAAAAGAATAAATTTAAGTAACAAGTTAGTTTTATGTATTTCAAAATGTGACCAAATGTGCCTGATCTTTCCATCGCATTCTACTTTTATTTATTCACGTTTGAATAGTTGCCACCCAACTTGGTTTATCTTCCACAAAAACTATCGCTTTTATTCACAAAATAAATATATGATACTCTTCAAACTTTTTCTTATCGTACAATATTCGTGCGGAAAGGGAGAGACAGATAGCCTCTCGTTTTTTCCACATGCAGACGATTCTGCTTTCATCGCAACCTTCGATCCGAAGTAAATAGATGAAATCCTCTCCTCCCCAGTGCTGCAGAACTGTCATAAAGAATGTATTCTCCTTTTCTATTGTGTCGATCTAAATATTCGGTTGGGCGATCTGTTGAAATGCAGTTCTTCGCTGTTGTGAACGTCCTATTCCAAAGATAATCAAGAGAAATAACAGTCTTTGAATGTATGCTTCGCAGTGCAACGAACAAAATACGTAGAGAAACAACTTTTTTAAAATATTCAATTTTTATACCATTCTTAGTTCTTTTTTCTTTTCACCAGCCATAGTATGAAAGTTTCACGTGTTGTATAAAATTCCGTCGACTCTTTTTGCCAAAAATGGAATGTATCACTAACCGATGCAACATCCCTCCAATAATGGAATGTAAGGTCTAATATCGTTTTTTTTTTAAACTTATTGTTTGCTGTTTGCTGTAACGATATGATATAGCTTATTCTGCTTTTTGCCTGGTGGTTTTATTCAACTTAGTTCCATCAGTAATTATCATTAGCAATTAATTCTATTCTTTTCATTTCGTATTTTGGAAAAATTGCTAACTGCTTACTGTACATAATAGAAAGCAATAGTGTATTTTCAAAGTTATGGAAGTTAGGCATTAAAAAAGGGAACAAATCTTTCATTGTTAATATCAGAAATAAGGCCTCTCACTGCATATAATGTTTTCTTTTGCCTGTTGGCAAGTCGCTAGATTGCCTTATGCAAAGTTATTAACGGTGATGACGCAGTTCTTGTTGGATAAACGAGAAGAGAGTCTTTAGTCAATTTTTTTAGATTCTGTCTATTACGTATTGTCTAGTGAACCTAATAAATGTATATTCTGTGTGAATTTTCCTTTTTCCTGAGTTTTAACCTCGAACCCTTCATTTCAGAATGATGTGTAATATCGGGTAGAAATTACGGTCGTATTTGTGAAATTTATTAGCGCCCGAACAGGGATTCAAGGAATTAAGAGTGAAGGGCCTAAAATTTATGTTTGAATACTGGTATGGAGATTTTAAACACAAGACGAACTTCATTTAGAACTGCGTACTCTCAAGTTTTCACATCTCTTAATAAGGAACTGGAAAGTAGAGAATCGAGTGTGGATGAATTATATAACAGTCATTACTAGATCCTTTAGAAGATAAATTAAAGATGATTCGTGAATCTGATGACACACACACACATTTATATATATATATATATATATATATATATATATATATATATATATATAACAAAGAATTTGATTTTTGTTAATTTACGTTGACAGATTTATAAGTTGCAAAAACGAAGTGAAGAGGATTGAGTCAAAATCGGAAGTTCAAATACCGCAAATTGTGAGAACAGAGAATTATAAAGCTAAACAGCAATGGGATTACCGGAATTATTATTAAAAGGATTTGATATAAATACTTATAAAGGGTTCAGCTTTTGGAATACTTTTGTGAAAATACATGAAGACCAGAAAAATTAGATGGAACCATACGAAATCCAAGCAACGGTTCCGAAATCGAAAGCTCCGGGTATAGTTGAAAGTTTTCTATGACTGTGGATTGCTATTCTTAAGCAATTGAAAAACAGATTCAAGATATTTTAATTCAAGTTTATATCACAGATCTTTAGCAGCTGGTTTCAAACAATAACAACCGAGGTAAAGGATTTAACATATCATTGCTATATGTTAGCTTGGAAACAAAACTACATTCACTCGAATCCCTCGGAGTCACAGAAGATAAAAATGCCAGTATTTTTCCCCCTCGTTGAATCGTGTCTTATATATTATGTCTTGTAGATTTGTTAAAAAAGAGGGAGAAGTTGCATACAGGTAAGAATGAATTAAAATCTACTCTTGAATTTATGAAAAATGAAATATTATCTGAAGAGCGAATTATGACGGCTCGTACTTGTTTTGGGTTTGACAGAGAACAGAAACGCGTTTAAAAGATATATTACATAGGATGAATTATATATATATATATATATATATATATATATATATAAATGTAGCTAACGCGAATGATTCATTATTGGTAATACTTTTAAAGATAAATCATCTGCTGAGAAATACGAGGGCTATTATCTCTTTTGTGACAAATCGCATTCATCAGATAAATGTTTCAATGTTAGTTCTCTCTTTCACTATGAGAAAAAGAATATTGAATTAAAAAAGGAGTTTTTAAGAAGGGACTTTGTTTAAGACGAATTGATATTTCTCGTAATTGTAGGGCTAAAGGTAAATGATTCTGATAATGATATAAGTAATCAGATTATAGAAGTTTTGGACACTGTTACAAAAAAGATTGCAACTGTACACTATTATAATTGTACGTGTCTAAAATTGTAACAAGGGAGAAATTATGCGAGCTATCATTCATTTTGGTTCAGAAAAATCTTTTTTAACATAGGATGTTATCAAATGTTTAAGATAATGTAGTTATGGGGAATTGTGTGAAATTGATTCCTAAGCCATTTGGGGACGTGGGGACAAAAAAAAAATTATATCACTAGGATAAAATAAAATATAATGTTAATAATGAATATAAATGTCAGATATTTTTTTTGAATGAGCTTATTATCTGTTTAGATGTTTTCTGTGAGAGTACCGAAGGGTCCGTAGTTTTCTAAATTAAATAATTTTGGTATAAGAATTACTGATATAGAAATTAGTTCCTTTGGAATTGTCAAATATATTAAATTGTTGATAGGAGCCTATATTGCTGGAAAACTGTTGACTGGGAATATTATAACTCAGAAATCTGGTCCGGTTGCCACACAAATACACTTAGACTGAAAATTAATGGGTACGGTTCCTGAAAACAAATCTGATGATATGTATTGATTAAGGGCTATATCATTACTAATAAATGAAAGCTCTGCATCTAATTTATGCAAACCAGATGCTTTAGGCATACCTGACTCAGCAGAGTCTAGAACATATTTGAGAAGTATCAGCAGAAAAAGCATTTCTTTCAGGACTCAGTTATTAGAAATCCGGAGGTAAAGTATGAAGTTGGATTACCTCGAGTTTCAATCAATTCTTGTCTCTCAAGTAACAAGACTTTAACAGAAAAGCGTTTCGTTAGTGCTTGCAAAAAATTGAAACATCAAAATGAGACAGAGGATTATGGAAATTCATGCGATTCGTAGGTACCGGAAATAATCGTAGAAAGAATGAGTGACGATAAGAATTCCGTGGTTCATTATATCCCCATAGACCTGTATTCAAAGAATCGAGGGATACCACTAAAGTAAGACCAGTTTTCGATATCTCGGCCAGTGTTAAAGGACATCCTATTTAAATGACTGTTTGGATAAGGGTCCAAAAACACCTTATAGAATTTATACCACCACCATTCAATAGTTTTTGAAAATACCTTATAGGCCTAATTTCTGACATACAGAAAACAATTTTACAGATTAAAATAAAAAAAATAGAGGTTATCTGAGATTTTTGTGGGAAAATAAAGGAAGAGAAATTGAGATTTACAAGCATAATTGTGTAATTTTTGTTGTTAATTATAGTCCTTTCTTAATAGTTTCAACAATTAACCACCCCATTGGTAATTCTCTTGGTCATCTTTCAACTACAGACAACGTTTTAACGAAATCATTTTAGGTAGACAATACAGTTGTCTACCTAAAATGATGTAGTTTTGATACAGTTCAAGAAATGAATAAATTTATTTCGAAGTCTAGACCATTACTGTCTGTATCAAAACTCAACCTTCGAGGGTGGCAGGGAAATTGTTCTGCGGAAACAGACTCTTTGATATCTAATGAATCTGTATCTATCTTGGGACTAAACTGGTACTTAAAAAGAGATACGATATCATACAAAATTGATGATTCTCATGGAGAAGAGCAAATTATAACAACTAAACGGGTTGTTCTCTGATTTGCACATAAAGTTTTTGATCTCATCGGATTCACTTCTCTTGTAACTCTGCTACCAAAATTGATTCTTCAAGAATGCTGGAAGATAACATTAAATTGGGATGACGATCCCTCTGAACATCTTCTTAAACAGTTTTTAAACAGTAAAAAAGAGATGTATCCAGTTTCTTGTGATTAGATATCTAGATGAATTAATTTAGATCTATTAAAGAAGAAAGATGTTAGCTTTTATGTGTTCCGTGATGCGTCCAAAGAATTCGCCACATGCGTCCTTCTACAAGTCAAAATAGACGATTTTGTGAAAATTAGTTTTATCGGATCATGTACTAGAGTGGTTCTATCAGGGAATATTTCTATACCTCGTTTGGAACTTTTGGCATGCTGTGTTGGAACCAGATACGGAAGTAAACTGTAGCTGATTAAGGAATTCAGAATGCAAATATATTTTTATTGGAGTGATTTGATGATAGCCCTGAATTAGATTAAACGAGATATTAATTGGGGTACATTCGCCTATAATCGAGTGCAAGAGATAAAAATTTTGATGAAGGTACATGACTGATATCACATAGCGGGAAAATTAAGTGCGGCTGACCTTCCATCAGGAGGATGTTCCTCTAAATAGTTTCTAAAGCTGAAATGGAAAGAAGGACCAGCATGGCTCAGATAATAAGAATCAAATAGGCCTAAGAGTGAGGAATCGTCTGACGAATTAGAGATAAACTCTGAAGTATGTAAGATAGCAATGACAGTCCTTGCTAAAAGTGCAGATGGGCAGATCCTAATACTTGGTATTACAGATATTTCTCTTCAGAAGCATTTGATAAATCTAATGAAGATAAAATACGGTCTCTTAGATCAGCTGTCGATGTGAATGAAATAATTAGTGTAAAAACGCAAACCGTATATCGACAAGAAACAGAAAATTTCAAATATCCGGTACTTCTGCCATCAAACCATCCTGTTGTTCATTAGTCGATATCCTGGAAACATCAAGAACTGTTGTACACTGAGGTCTTCCTATTGATGACAGACTTGAGAGAGAAATATTGAATCATATAAGCCCAGGAAATTATCTAGACAGTGGTTAAGCGATGTGAGCGATATAAAGACTTTAATGCTCGGAAAATGGAGAGACCATATTTGTAGCATTGCCCCCAGAAATATTTCAAGACTCAGCAGTACTCCAGGTCGTTGGCATATATTTAGCAAGCCTTTGTATTTACAGAGTAAAAAGAAGGTATGAGTTGTACTGTATACCTGTGTTGTTTACCGAGGGGTGAACCTCGAACTGATTACATCCCTGTCTACTGAGATGTTTCTCCATTTCGGAATTTATAGACAGAAGGCGTAGACCAACTACGATTTACTCCGACAATGGTACAAATTTTGTTGGAGCAGATAAAGCTTTTGCGCAATTAGATTGGAATTAAATTTCTACTGCTGCAACTCTCTGCAGAATTTGGTAGAAGTTCGACCCTCCTACAACAGCCTGGAGGGAGCGGCTGATTCAAATGTTGAAAAGAATTTTGAGAAAAGTTCTAGGAAGTCTCACACTAACTTTTGAAGAGATTATCATCCTTCTTTGCAATTGTGAACGAATAATGAATGCGAGATCTCTTACATATGTGATAGAAGACATAAACAGTTTGACCCCATTGACATTGGCAATGATCTTACGAGAAATAAGATCTTTAGATATTTAAGATATAGACGCAATTGACACTCAAGAGAAAAATAAGAGAATCAAATACAAGCAGATGGTTATAAGCCATCTTCTCGAAAGATTCATTTGTAGAATATCTTAGCCAATTGCAGCAAAGGACATTAGTCAAAACCTTAGGTGTTGGTGATATTATACCCTGGAAAAGTAACGGTAAGAGACTTACCTAATGGCCAATGGCTCGAGTATTACAACTGATTTCTGGAAAAGACGTCCGAAACACAGAGTAGCACTCAGTTTAGTGAACTATTATGACCAATACAGAGAGTTTCATTGAGAGATTGACAACCTTGTCAACAAGTTCTTCGACAAAATGTGGAAGAAAAGTCATTGTTTTTGTTAGACTGTATTAAGATTAAATGCTTTGAATCTTTGATTTTTATGATATTTTTATTGATAACTATTAGTTTAGTGCTTAATATATTATTATATTTATGTTTCGATTCATTGAATAATTTTAATGTTTGTGTAATTAGTACTGAGTTTACCTTCAGTAAACTCAAGGTAGAAGGATATCAGAAATGAGGCCTATCACTGTATATAATACCTTCTTTTGCCTATCAACAAGTCACCAAATTACCTTATGCAAAATGAATTATCGGTGGAGGCGCAGTGCTTGCTGAGAAGGCGAGAAGAGAGTTTTAGATAGTTTTGTTCGGTTCTGCCCATTGTGATGTTGTCTAGCGAAGTTAATAAATATATGTTCTTTGAGTGGATTCGACTTTTTCCTGAGTTTTGATCTTGAACCCTTTATTTCAGGATGATGAGTAATATCGTGTAGAAATTACGGTCGTATTTGTAAAAGTTGGAGTGTCTGATAGAATGGTGACTACCCTTTTCCAAGCATCAAAAGAAAATATTGAGGAATCGGTCCTTTTTTCAAGCTCTTATAAAACTATAGAATAAAGTGGAGTGAAAATCAAACTTTTGAAAATTAACCATCTTTGTGGATCCGAAGACGTATGCGCAAACACAAAAAGTTGAAAGATCACGTGGCTCGCGTTAATGACACAGTAAAAAGCATCAGGGAACCGCGCACCACCACTTGAATTCAGATGTAGATCAATTTATGTAGCGTCAAATTCACAACAAAAATGACTCAGTCTTTGATCTCTTGAGTGGGGTAGTTGGCACCCGTATTGATTAGTATAAGTTAGGTGGGAAATAGCGCTAACTTTTATGGTCGACGAGATTTTATACAAGTACTAGTATTTTCTCCTTTTAAAATAAAAAAAAGACAAAAGCTTCATTGTTATTCTACTGCTGCTAATGTAATTATGATAAAACCTCAATCAGTTATTAATGCAAAGAGGGCTCTTTAAATGCTATTCGTCATCTAAAATGAACTGGTTAAGATTTCACGCTCAAAATAATTTACATCTTCAAAGGTTTTGAAGCTCACGAAAACAAAAGCAACAGAATAGGGCTGTGTTGATTTTTTTTTTTTTTACTTTTAGATAATGTTATATGCAGCAGCTTGGTTTGACTTTTTTGAACACACTGTAATCTTTCTGTACACACAAGTAACATATTCACTGTTAGTAACATATTCACAAAACAAGAAAATAGTAGATTTTATTAATGGTATCTACTTCAAAAATTATTTTTAAAAATTAAAAAAATCAATGGAAAATAGCAGAGAAAACAAAAAATTTTGAAATTCAAGTTATCTCTTTTATAAGTTATGTAATTGAATTAGTGGCTGAAACTAATTTACAAAAAATAAAAACATGCTTCAAGAAAAGAAAGTGGTAAAAAATCTTTTAATTGAGAATTTTCAGGAAAAATGTGATAAAAGATTTAACTAAAATCGTAGTCATAAAACAATGAAGAAGAAGAAGAAAAAATGTTCCGCTTTGAAAGATAGCTTAGAGGAGCTTCTTTTGATGCCTGGGTGGAATCTTACTTTTCCTACATTTTAAAGATATTTGTTTTGAGTTTCGTGAAAAGGACTCTCGACTCTAATTAGATTAGAAAAATAGAATGTCATGGGTAGATGATAATAAATACTTGATTTTCCAAATGCCATTTTTCATTATGCCACCGTAAATGAAACAGGATTAAATATCATAGTATTTCCCATAAATTAATTCTTTTCTCAAATCACGTTCCATGTTCTCCCTCCTTTCTATCTGTCGTGCGATTAGATTGCGCGCACGAAGCGGAGTAGAAGCGCCCTCCAAATCGTGTGAAACATTCGTTAATTTTGCAGCAAAGCCCATCTCAAGCGGTGATCGTCATAAATCAAAGCCAGACGCACACACCTGCGGATTCTCCCGCTTCGTTCTCTAATGAAAGCAGACACGAGAGCAAACCTTGTTACCATTGAAATGAAGAGCGATTTGAATGCATCCGTCACAAGCGTCATTTGATATTTGTGAGAGAGAAGTCTATGCCAATCGATCCTCGGAATGAAAAACGTTGATTTTTCTTTCTCTTCTCCTTTTAAAAACTCAAAATTAATCTAAGGATAGTGGTAAGAATAAAGTTTTTAACATTTCTTCGTAACCAGTAATTCATGCTTTTTTTTGAGAATTTTGTAATTCATAAGAAAGTACAATAATTCATTATAAGCTATTGACCTAGCAGCAAAACTTTAGACAAAGGTAAATAAATACATCATGGCAAATGCAATCATAATGAACAAAAGAAGTATTTGTAGTTAAAGTTGTTTAACTACGAATATTTCATATATTCGTTATTAAAATACAAAAACTTTGTTCAAATTCTTCTTTTACATACGAGAAAAGTATTTTCAAAATATAGAGGTAAGTACAGCGCTTGTTTACTGAGGGAAAAAAATTACGAAAAGAAATTGGCGAAATGCTTTAGAAAATGCTATAGTAAATGGGTCGGTATCAAGCAAATTTGGAGTATTAGTTCACGATTTTCTATTTTTTAAGTTTATTGAAAAGGACCACAGTAAAAGGACTTTAACTTCGCTTTGAATGAATAAGGTACTAAAAGCCAATTTGTCTAGTTAATTCACATTCATAATAGTATTTATGAAAGTTATGAAAACAAAATAATTTCATTTTATTGCTGTGATCAACATGAAGTAAGCAAAGATGACCCAAATGTCGAATTTAAAAGTTCTTCATTGTTACATTTTGTACAAATGACAATTTATAAAATAGCTTTTCAAGGAATAACGAGATTAAAGAGTGAATAATATGGATTGAATAGAATCATTAAAAATTTGTGTATAAAATGTACAATTGTTTCTGTTACACATGAAAAAAATTGTATTTACTTTTAGTATTTTTAGAGAGTTATTCATTTCATCCTTTTGAAGTTTTGTGATAGGATTTGACAGAAAGAAGAGTTATAATTTTCAGTTTCTTCTACATATCTAATCACAGTAATATAAAATTTTGTTTCATTACGTTATGGTAAAATGGATTTTAGTAATTGTAGTGCTTTAAATACTTTAGTTTTTTTACTCTGTAAATTCATTTAAATCTTTCTTATATGAATGAAGATTCATATTCAGATTTAAATGAATTCATATAATAAGGATTAAAATTCAAGATTACGTAGCAATGGAATTAAAAGATGGAGCCAATTATTCTACAGAAAATAGTTCATATTCAATACAGATATATGTAATATTAGACATTAAAATATTACACCAGTTTAGACAAAATAACATAATCTTATGTATTGCATATATGCAGTACATTGGGGGAAGACGTTATGAAATTTACAATGGCTTTGGAGTGCACAGAGTGTAGAATTCTGTACACAGAGCTTCCTTTCTGGCAAAAATAACAGAACTAAGCTTAAATGACAGGCACGTGTGTGCATATAAAATGCTGTTTTAAATCTATACTAGAGTTCATCAATCATAGTGGTTGGTGAATGGTGGCGTACCAGTCTCTCATCGACGCAAACTATATGTTCTAATACTAATGTTCTAATGAGTGATATTAGAGCTATCTAGGGCAACCATCGAACACACCCTGTATCGAGGCATGTTAGAACTGTACGGACAGCACTATGTCGTGCATTTTCTTATTAGTAAGTTGGGTCACAGAGACCTCGACAGATAGGGCACAACTAAGAATACAAAACATGTCGAAAATGTAACTGCGATTGTCTAGCCGCTTTATAAATAAATAGTATGAAGAGTATGTACCGAATGGCACCACATATCATCACTCTATGTGCTGAGCTGGAATGACGATGACGAATATAAGCTGTTAATATTCATCCTAATCGGTTTCTTCACAGAAATCCTTCAAGATGCTGTGAGTAGATTCGGGATTGGTCTGAAAATTGACGCCACTCCTGAATCCAGTTGTTCAACGCAGCACTGCCAGCCTGTTTATCTTTAATGGGGCATCAATGGAAATCATAACATTACTCATAATATTCCCATAATAAGCCAAGTTCCTACAGGTAAGTGAAGTGGCTGCATGATCCTGCAAGGTCGCGCAGACAACATGTCTGTCTTATCAACAATTAATAGCCAGAAGCCACTGAGATTTTCCTGGCAGTTCTGCATGATGGATCCACCTGGACCCATCTATTCCGCATGGCACGTTCTGGTACAAGACCTCCACTCAAACAATCATTGTTCGAATGCAATTAGCAAATGCGAGAGAGATATAAACATTCCCTTTTATTTTACTCTAATCCGCGATGTTGAAATGTGCTGAAATATTAATGATTTGTATATCTCAGCATGTTATACCTGCAGCTTTCCTACAAATTTGACGCTTGATGCCTTTAGGATGTATCTGTGTATTTAAAAGAAACTAAAGTTCTTTTACATTCCTTAAAATATTAAGTATTTAAATTAAGTTTATTTCGAAGTTATTTATTATCATGTTTTAAAAACTGACAATGGAAAAGAACAGTTCATATGAGATTTGTTATCAAAGTTTTACTTAAAATTTCTCAATTTTCATCGCAGGTAGACCAAATTATTACATTCTCAATGGTTCAAAGGAAGCTTAGTTATTATTTTCTAGGATTAATTAATTGACTTCATATAATTCTAAATAAATTCCTAAATGGATGGAATTTTTTTTCTACCAACTATGTTCTCTTTTCTGAAATTAACTAAGTTTTAAATTTTCTAAGATACTGAGTTATGGGAGTTTTAAAAGTAGTTCGCACAGTGTGTCCCAAACATGAGACGGTAAAATATTTTCCATTCATCACTTTTCATAGCCGCTTACATGAATGGATAGGTAATCAATTTGCAATATATATATATATATATACATATTATTATTATCAGTTTTAAAGATATAAAATAAATAATACAGCAATAAGAGAAAGTGGGAATTGTAGTACACCAAATATTTTAGATTTTTCAGGTCATCAAAACACTAAATTCAAATATTTCGTCGAATAGTACAGGAAATATCCAAAAAAGGAAAGAAAACCCAACCGATTTTTTACATACGGGGCCGAACACCAATTTACAGATGATAACTATCGATCATTTCCTCATGAAGTATAACTAGGATTGAATCATTATAAATTGTGTGCATAGTCTCAAAACAAAGTAATTATCCTATTTAAATGAGCTTTGAAATGTAGGCTATTTAAACTATTATCTGCCTAATTCTGAAAAAGAAATCCAATTTTATAATGAGAAAAGTCTTTTTTAAAAGTTAGCTATGTTAATTTAGGTAAGTAATTCATCCATGAACATCATAATTCAGTTCCCACTAAAACATAAACATGAAAATTAATTAATTCTTAATATGTTTCACAATTTTCCTTTCGCAATCTTGCCATTGCGAGATGAAAATTGCGAAACATATTAAGAATGTCTCATTTTTTGATGTTTGCAAAAAGTTTTAATCATTTTATTTAAAGTTTTTCATACTTCCAAACACATCTGATAAATATTTCCCACCTCAATTAAACTATCTATGAAGTGATATTATCAAAAGAATATTCCGGAATTGTTGACAAAATAACCCAGTACAGTTTCTTCTCTTAAGAAATAAATCAAGGTACCAAAAGAATATCTCTTATTTTCTTTATCAATTAAGAGCATAAAAATGATGTCTGACATTAGATTAGATATTTCTAACTTATATTAGATATTTCTAATTAATATTGATCTTCTGTTCTCGCACATTGCTTCTGCTTCTTCCATTTCCTGTAAGAAATGAAGGATTTTAAAATTTTTTTTTGTAATGGAGGATATCATTATCTTTCAAACTACGAATATATAGTTGAACTCGTAACAAATGCAAGTAAATTGTTTTTCAATAATTTAATAGAAAGAAGTCGAAGTTAAAATTAAAGAGTATAGCAAAGACTATGTTCTTTAATTTTGTCTTTCCTTCTACTGAAACCTGAGTGTTTTTTTGTTCAAGCATATTAGGAAAGTTCTTTTGCAAGTCACCAAAACTTTTTTGCTCAAGCATTCCGCCGGCACTAACGGGCAAAGGAACAAATAAAATGAACTAATTCTGAAATTTAAGGATTTTTTCTATGTACCGAAGCACAATACTTTAACTAAATCTATGTCTTCAAATATTTGATATACATTGGTGTTCAAAATTAAAAGAATTTTCCATTTTTGTTCATTATTTCCAAAAGCTTTTAATGAAATCAGGTGTACATAGGTTAATTTAATACAAATTGTTTTTCGTGTAACAGTATGGCACGCACGCGAAATCCTTGTTGATCAGCGCAGGAAAATCTAAAAGAGAAGCTACAAAATGGAGCAACAATAGGATGACAGGGTGTACGGACCCTCTGATACTTATATAGCTTAAAACAACGTGAATTCCCTCTGAAAATGAGACAGCTTATATAAGTATCTGTGGCAATTTATTTCACTTCTCTATCAACGCAGTTTTTAGTTCTTGGATGAATCTTAGGTAAGGCAGTCTCAAATGCCTTCTCAAGAACATTCTAATGAACGTACTCTATAAGGTTACGGGAGGGATATCTGGAAGCCCAATTCATCCAGAAAATATCTTCACTTTCCAGGAATTCAATGCCAGATGAGTGGACAAGCATTGCCATTTGTAAAAATTAAATAGGAGCAAATGCACCCCTAAGCAAGACGAACATAAGATTTCATTCCTATCCTTCACAACGATCACAAAGCCTATACAAAGACATGGTTGTGTTCAGGTGATGATTACCTAAATCATTTACCTTTCGATGTCTTACTGGTCACTTTCACGGTTGTAGGAAGACATGTAGTGAGTCCCTGGGGTCTTCCAGATGAAAATACGTCAAGAATGGGCAGCTTACCTGAATCTGGATTTTACAGTATATAGAGACTTCTGCTGATTTTTGCTTAAGTTGTATGTCCTCTGAACCATGCATAGAGGAAGTGAAAGAAATCTTTCTCACTTTTATATAGAACCTTCTTCAGATGATCATATTTGCAACTTGGGTTCCTAGCGCTGTATAAATCTCACGAGACAACTGAGGAGCTGTTGCACTCTTTTTATGTATCATTGTAATGCTGTAATGGTAAAAAAAATTTCCATGTATAATCGGAGCTTTTGGACGACTTTGATTGGGAGTGTTTCTCTATGGATTTAATTTCATTTAATTGTCTCCATGAAATGTACACAATGCTGAGCGTTACGTTAAAGCCTCTTGCAATTTGCGTTTGAGATTGCTCTGCCTCAAACCTCCCAAGGATTTATCATCTTATTCTACTGTCCATATTTTGGAGATTATTTATTTTAACTGTTTGCTTCTGAATTTCGCTGAATGTAGCAAAAAAAAAAAAGGAGAAAAAAATCGCGAACTTCACCGAGGTGTGGAAATAAACGAAGCTCAGAAATTATCACGAGCACTTACAAAGTATTTTCCAGTAAATGCATATCCCACACGCATGCTCACGTGATCACCAATAAAAATTTGTATTTTTGAATAGAAGTATTAGTTTTACCTTTCTTTCAGTTTCCTGCGAAAATTTCGAATAAACATGGAAATTTTTTAAAATTTTAACATTAGTGTAATTATATCAATTTGAATCTCGTACTCAAAGTAATTCTAAGGCTTGAGATATAAATATAAAGGCTTCCAATAATAAATGTCACCGTTGTCCAAAAAGTTTTACTGTTCACGCACCTAATATTTTAAAATAGAGAGATTCAATTATGTTGGTAGAATTCTATTTTTCAGAAAAACTAATTTATATTGGGAAAATCCAACTACACGCTTAGTTTTAAAAATTTATGAAAGCAATAAAATATGAGTATGTAATATTCTCTAGATGAAAACCTTTTTTGTCATTTTTGAGCATTGAATCAAAATCTCAGTCCCTTGCTCCAATGCTCAAACCATTCCCAGACACAAATAACGTATAAAAATTATTTTCAAACAAGATCAGAGAATTGCAATCCAGAACAGGTGCATGACTGTCTTCGTATCTTTCCTATAGTAAATAAAAATAAGCCAACTTGAGGAGCCAAAAGAATTGCGTGACAGTAGAAAATTCAATCTGAAATTTAGATCTTCTTTTACTGATTAAACATCTCTTCTGGACTCCGATCTCTGACTCCCAATTTCCATAAATCGATTCTAGCCTCTGCTTTCGCATCGCACAGGAAATAAACTTTTATTTTATTCCTTCACTATTCTTTGTTTTAAGGTTTTGCCAAGGCTCTTTGAATTCTGCTTTTTCGAAAGGAAATCGTTATTATTGTTAAGTTTGACATTTAGCGATGAGAAATAAAAAGGAATAATGAATTAGAATTATACACAAAAAAACATAACTTCATCCGAATAATAACCCCTAATATATCTTGTTTATTTATTTAAAATCATAAATGAAGTAAAAGAACAAATTCTTTCAAAAGGGGAGGATGAGAATTCCCATTGTGTCATTCAAGAGCATCTCGCTGTGAATAAATACCTCATGCTTTAAGAGCTATTTAATCGAATCCAAGCTCCTGTATTCTTTGCCTATAATGCTTTTATGTAACTTAACTTAAAAAAGAAATGTTTCACCATTTTATGTTTTTCCTCTCCTCGTCCGTATAAATTACAAATAACATAAAAAGTTTTGGACAGTGCTTTTCTGAATCACATGTATTGAAAGTCAATGTAAAAAAAAAAAAGGCGGAAATAAGTCTTAAAAACAAGAAGTGTTTTAAAGAGGTTAGGGTCATGAAACATTTTTAAAGAAGTATTTTCCTTCTTAAAAACACTCGGCAATTGTCTAAATAAATTTAAACGCAATAATTTTAATAAAAAATTAAACAGACAAAATAGTTATTAAAATTGAAGTGCGCATTAAACTCTTTCGATTGGAACCCTTTGGTTTTGAAATATTATATGAACCTCTTTTTGTCACTTTAGACAATGATATGTTAAGGGCGGAAGTGGAAGCAAATCTGTGTCAGACAATCGAGGAATTTTCAAACACTTTTAACCAATCTTGGTCGATCATCCAAGAATATTTGCTGCAGAATGGTTCAGTAAGCAAGGCAGGTGTTTGAATACCGCATAATCTGTTCAAAGAAAACAAAACTAATCAATCCACCACATGCAACTTATTGCTTCAGCGGTACAAGACAGAAGCGTTTTTTGATCGCTGATCACTGGAGATGAAAATTGGGTCCTTTATAATAATCTAAAACGCAAAAGGCAGTAGCTCTCTCCAAATGAATCGCCAAGAAGTACAGCTAAGACTCTTTTCTGTGTTTGGTGGAGTATTCTCCGGGTCGTTAATTTTGAAGTGTTGAAACTTGGACAAACCGTGAGTGCAGACCTTTACTGTGAACAATTGGATCGAGTAAATCAATCCTTAATTGAAAAGTGTCCAGCGATTGTCAACAGAAATGGTGTTTTCTTGCAACATGAAAATGCAAGACCACATTACGCAAGATGAACCCTGGAAAAAAATTAATGAATTGGGATGGGAGGTATTGCCTCTCTACCACACTCGCCCGATTTTGCGCCATCATATTTCCATTTATTCCGATCACTACAACATTTTCCAAGCGGCCGAAAATTCGAAAATTTAAATTATGTCTGAAACACCCTCTCCAGATATTTTGCTTGGAAACCAATTGAATTTTATTGATCCGGCATTAAAGATTTGCACATTAGATGGCAAAAGGTTGTTGATAACGTGGAAGATTACATCACTGATTACAAGAAAAAACTTGGTAAAAATTTATTTGTTTGAATTTAATGCAGAAAAACGACATTACTTTCCAGTACCCCCATATATATATATATATATATATATATATGTATGTATGTATGTATGTATGTTTGTATGTATGATCTACTTGTTTTGAATTATTATAAGCATTCTGGAGATAACCTAACTAATACTTACTTTTATCCAACATAATTAAATCTAATTCAAACTGATAATAGTATATATAAAACAGAATATTTAGACACACAATTGAAAATTATGAATGACAAGAAAGGCAGCTTGCAATTTCATATTAAAAAGGCCCCTTTCTGGAGTAGCTGTTTATACATTTCTATTTTTAGAAACATTATACTTAATTGAAAAATTGAAATACCAATTTAGTAAGTTGTTCTTTTGCAAAAAATAATTATAGCAGATTCTTCTAAAGTTATTTTAATGTAAATTTCCTATCAACTTCATTAATAAGCATTTAAAAATGACGAAGAAAAATTTAAAAAAATACTTTGTGAATTTATTTATAAATATGGGTATATATACATGTATGTGTATATTTTTTCGCATACATATTACGTAATTGCGAAATTGCATATATATATATATATATATATATATATATATATATTATACGTTTGATTATTGCATACATAATTATATATTCTATAAATTATAGAAATAGTTTTTCTCTATAACAATTTTATATTTTTATAATTATAAATCTGCGTTTAATTAATTTTTTTAGAAAATATTTTCATAAAAAAAAATGCTACCAGATGATGGCTTATTTTCAAATTTATTTCTTATTGAGAATATTTTGAGTTTTGATTTTATTCTTGAGATTGTTTATTACTAGAAAAATTTTAATATGTATTTCTTATGAATAATTTTTCTTGGTATAAAGGTTTTTTTTAAAAAAATTTAATTGGTTGGAGAAATAAATGTACGCATATATTATTTTAGTTTCTTAAAATCAATCAATCAATTAATTAAACAAATGTAGTTCTGCGGTTAAATGCTTTCACCATAAAATGTATTCTCGCGCCATATTGGAAGAATTTTTTAAGAACAACACTTGTGATTATGGAGTTAAGAGTTTATTAGAATTTTTAACTTAAAATTATTTAACAATGTGTATATAACTATGAATTTATTATTTTTAAAGATTGCGTTATTTTAATTTAATTTAAATTCATTTTGTTTCCTTTGTTTTTTATTTTCCTTAGTTGCATTAGTATTTTGAATAGGGCTTTTTGCTTATTTTTGATTTTATACCATTTTATTGAAAAGTCTAAAGTTTAGATCGCAATTCTAGTAAACACGATATTATTCAATCCCAGGCAGGTGATTGTAACAGAATATCTCCATTTTTGGATTTATTTTCTTAATTATTTTCTCTTATGATATGCTTTGTTGGTTTTGTTAAAGTTTTGATATTTTGAGCTTTGTTGCAGTTTTTTTTTTTGAGTTGCTGGATATTTTTTAATTATTTATATGTTTAATATATACTCTTGAATAATTTGTAGTATACTTTAATCAATTTAATGATTTTTTCATTTTAATACATTGTACGTTTTATATTTTAGATAATATATTTTTTACTTCATATAGATCCAAAACAATATCTCCCTTCAGCAAATAAATATATAGCAAAAATGGCTGAAATTATAAAAATCAGATAACAAAGAATGATCAAATCCAAAAATGATATGAAAAGAATAAAACATTTAAAGAAAAATGATAATTTTAATTTATTTAAAAACTTATCAAATGGCAAATGTTCGTAATTTCGAAATACTAAAACTTGAAATTATTGACACAACTAAGAAATGTCTTACAAATAATAAATATACAGATATTTCTAATACTTCTTCTAAAATGACACTTTTAAGTTCGAAGGTAACTTATGTCATAAATATGAAAAATTCTTTCATATTAATAATACGAATTTGAAAACAGTAAAACCCTCCCCTAATTTTTTGTTTAAAAAATAAACACAAATTTAAAGAAAAAAAAAATTATAACTGAAAACTTATTCTCTAACATTATAGCTAGTATTGTTAACTGTAATGTGTATTATGAATGGAATTTTTATATCGAATAACAAAATAATTCTATTAACAAGGAAGTATTAAAAAGTGGAAGCATTTTTAAAGATAATTCTATTAACGTGGAAACCTGTCACAAATAAAGCTGATTTTATTACTGAAAATAGTATTAGATTGCACCACACAATCTAAGAAAAAAGAACAAAATTTGATCAATAATAAACTTGTGAAGCTTGACATGTGTTTTAAAAATATTAATTTAAAAATCTCTTTAAAAACAGCTGTTGTAAAATTTCCTGTAGCTATTGACTTTTTCTAACTTATTTGCAATTAAATTATTATTACGTACTAAAACAACATTTTTAAGTACAGATATTTGTATATTATTCTTCCAGAATGGATGTATGTTACTATTCCGAATTAAGTTAAAATTTAAAGTATTAATTTTAATTCTTGTATCTAATATATCTCTAATACATCTCTTATATATCTAATATAATCTCTTGTATATAAATATAATTAACTGTAATTTCCGATGTTTTGTCTAAATATTCAGTTGTTTTCTTATTTATATTTATTTAAATTAAATATGAAAGATAAAAAGACTGATTAAAGTTATCTTCAGAATTCTTATTATAATTAAAAATTATAAATTCACCAGTATACTAAAAATAATAAAATAACTCTTATCTCTAGTTTTCTCTCTAGAGATTCCAAGAAATATTGACAATCGAGAACTTTGAGTTCGAGGATACGAGAAATGACGAATTCATAGCCTCCGAATGACAACATTCAGACAATGCTCTCAAAAAGCAAGTTTACATTTAATGCACACTAGAAAATACTTTAAAAGATGAAAAAAAGTGAATATACTAAAATTGCTTGAATCCAATAAGCTGATGTTTCAGAGCATCTCATCTTTTATTTCATAACAGTCTCTTTTTAAAGTCTAGTTATGGCTTCCCCGTATTTCATACCTCTTTCTTTATTGTTTTGGAAATAATCTGTTTTTTAATAATCGCTTACTTTTTACTGACGATTCATGAGTGTAAAATTGTGACATGTTGTTAGATGCTCGAGAAAATGTCCTGTAATGAAAACTTGTTATACTTTATTTTGAGAGTAAATACACTTGAAAACGTTACTGTGGCTTGAGGATATTTTTGGAACCTCACCTCTTAAGAACGATTCTGATAGTGATATAAATCCTACAAATGAAGACGTCAAAGGATTATTTTACACCACTCTGTGATTCCAACTGTTTTCTAATATCATAAATGTCATAGCATCGAACAAAGCTAATAATAAAAAAGTAGGAAAATTACCTTTTCTCATCCTGCATAGAGGAAGCTTGCTCTTTTCGATGGCAAAATTAGAAAATTTTCTCGCTGACCAGTTAAAGCTGAATTTAGAACTGAGGATTCTGAACTTCATTTAAACTTATATCTTTGCAGCGGTGGTTGAAATGTCCCATGATGGGATCAAGAACTCACACAAGTGTTGATATGTTTTCATGCGCATTTAAGAATACACCATCAAGACTAAGTAATTTTTAACTTTTTTTAGTGTACTTTATTAGTGTTGCCTATTTTGCAGATATTTTGATTAGTTGATTGTTATGTAAATCGATTCTGAGATATTGAAATTTTCTTATTATTTCATGATTTTTTCTTTATCTGAATAATAAATAAAAGAAGTAATGTGGCATAATTTCACGAACTCTTAAGACTAGTTTTGTCTGCATTAAGAAGTTTTTAAGAATATTTTTGTAACGCCAATCTTAGTTTGGTGAAGCGTGATCTCTCTCTCTCTCTCTTTTTTTTTTTTCATCTCCAAAACCTGCTTTAAGGCTCCTATAAAAAAATACTTGTTTGGCTTTAACCGTTTTGGATTTGGTGAAACATAAAATATATAATGAACAAGAAAAAGGGTAAATAAAACTTATGAATCAAAATTAGTTAAACGATTACAGAGTTTATGAACCTTTACATACCATACAACACAAAAACTAAAAATAACAAGTGCCAATTTTTTTTTCATCTTCTAGAATCTGAAAACATATTTACCTAATTGTCGCAAAACCCACACTGTCAGTATTATATCATGCGTGAGGGCATATTTTGATAATCCTTCAAATGACACGATATTTAGAACGAAAAAAAAATCTTTGAGAAGGCTCAATTCTTTCTCGTATGGCCCCAATCCTCCATTTACCCTCATATTCTGTAATCAATGTATTTTGAGAATACGAGCACATAAAAAACCTTTTTTATTAAATTTCACAACCCACCTTATAGATATGAACGACGTCACTTTAGTTTATACACCCCAACCATAATTTGAATCAAGTCTAAGAAGTGGTTGTTGATCACACTTTTAAATGACACTTTAATCAGCTTTATGCATAGTTAGCAAACTCATTAACTGAAGTGAATCGCAAATTTAATCACGGTCCTTCTTCCCTTTAGGGCTTCTCATTTCAGTATTAATTCTGACTTAATGAAAAAGAAGACGAATTACGAGGTAAAAGAAGAATACGCTGAAAATTTAATCCGTTACAGGCCAAGCATAACAAGACATAATCACAAGAAAGTTTTTCGTGTTAATTAACTTTTTTACGCAGCGATCATTTCAAGCGCAAATTTAGACGATAACATCTCGGGAGTTGCACACGATTTCGCGGAGTTGCCATTTCCGGAAAAAGCACCTTCACTTTCGTAACAAAATAAGAAACTTTAGAATTAATTAGACGAGAAGCGAGGTTGGAATGAATTATGCATGATACGAACTTCAAGACATTTGCACGTTTCAACCCTATGAATTAAGAAAGAGAAGTGTTTTGGGCTAAATGGAAACTTTTTTAACCATGCACAGATCTTTTTGATGCCATTTCAAAAAATATTTTCCCCAATCCTGTCCTATGGTGAGAATTAGTGAACTTAAAATTTGATTATATATACAAGAAATATATTACTCGAAGAAAACCTGTTTCTTGGCATCGTCTATGGCACATTACAGTTTATCAGAAAGTATTAATTGACTTTGTTATTCAGAAACGAATACTATTTAGCTCTATATGTAGGAAGCCTTCGGAAATCCTCATTCAATTCATTTTGATATCGAGGTAAGCAATTACACATTATACACATACTGAGAGTTGCTTAAATTCCATATTAAAAACATAAGCAACTGAATAGGAACTTTCACATTTGATGTCACAAAATGAGAAAAAAAGGAGTTAAGGCAATTGCATCGTTTGTTATTTAAAAATACACTTTGATTGGTATAAATTGACAATAATGAGCTTTTTCTTGAAGAATTGTTGAAGAATTTGAATAAGGAAATGCGGCCGCGGTAGCCTAGTGGTCATGGCTTCGGATTCGTGACCGACGGTTTCAGTCGCGGGTTCGGTCCTTGGCCTCTAAAGACCCCCCCGGGCTGATGCACGTTAAATCTGTCGGGGCCCAAAGTCCTCCCGTTGGCGTGGTGTGGAAGTTAGGAGAGGGGTGCCAGTTCAGGTGTCGTCCTCGTCACTTGACAGTGGTTCAAAATTACCCTCGCCAATAGCCCTCGTGTTGCTTCCAATTCAACGTTAATAAAAACTGAACTTGAATAAGGAAATCGAAACTGATATTATTGGTGGAAAGCAAAGTGAATGCGTTATAACAAGAGATAAAAAAGGAAGATTCTATCAGCTATATCGAGGAAATTTGAAGTAAAAAAAATAGGTTCGGGGTAGGGCATGAATATTTCTAATAGTGGCTATCAAACGTTTTAAGTTTATTTGTTATTACAAAATCGCCGAAACAGAGAATTCAGATGTTTTCTGAAGAGTGGTTTGAATGTATCGCTGCTTCGTAATTCTATATAAATGTCGATGCTTTGTAAAGCTGAATATAGCCGCTTAGAAGACACTGAGAAATAAATTTATTTTATAACGGTAATCGAACTCATATACTGAACAGGTTTATTTTATTGTAAGTATCGTTCGTCAGTAAAATGAAACTCTGACTCTTCTCCCGAAGTATATTTTGGTAGCACTAATGTATGATATTTTAGTAGCAAAAGATTAATTGGTAAAGTTCTATCTCAATAAACTCATGAAAATTTAGCCTCTTAGAGATAATTTTTCTATTGTGAAATCATCCCAACATTTACATGACAAAGAGAATATTAATATTAGATGTTCAAAAAAATCGTATAAATTCATGATGTGTTATAGACAATAGCTGATTTTCAATTCACTGCTGATATTACTGACATAAGATTTAAACTTAACTTTACATCGCAGTTATTATCAGAAGAAAAAAGTTTCGGGTATACCAAATTTAATTACCATCCTAACAAAAAAAAAAATAATGTAAAACTAAAAGCACTCTTAATAAATGACTCATTCATTATTAAAAGGACATCCCATTATCTAGTTGTAAAGTAAGAGCACTTAAGGCAATGCATTCAACCATTATCCAGGTCTAATTGAGGCAACGAAAGTCTTTTGTATAGTTTTGTAAAACAAATTAAATTAAGTGCTATCAAACATTAAAATCTGACAGAAACCTTATGTAGAATTATACATACTTAACTAAGTTTTTAGTATGAAAATAAATATTTCTTTAAATTGTCGAAGTAAATAAATAAATTTTAATCCTATCAAAGAAAAGCCTTTGATAAGAATTAGCGTATTTTGAAGGGGAGGGGGAGGAACTACTAAGCGGCAGGTAACCATTAAATCTTCTTTTAACTGAATGGTCAGAAACAGCCATTTTACAAACCTGCACCATCTGCGACGACTCATTGAGAAAGCCTTTTATTCAAAGGATAAATTTTTAAAAAAGAATCCTATTTAAAATATTGTATAATTTAAAATTAAGCACTGAAATATTTTTATCATACAAATTAGGAATTAATTATATTTTTTATAAATATATAATATGAAATTACAATATGAAAACTATATTATGTATTTATTTATTTCAACACATTTCTGGAAAAAGTATTAGCAGTTTTAATTAAAGAATATAAAAAAAATATAAAAAAAACCCTTAGAAACGAAGCTGAAATGCCTGTTTATACGAATCAGTAATAAAATTAAAAAGGAAGATTATGCAATAATTCTGAAATCACTAATGTTAACTGTAATCTTGATTCAATATATAGTGTTCGTTGTTTTCTTTATTTTAAGACTACATATATATAGAGTTATATTTGTTTTCAATATATGTGCTCCTCTTCAATACGTGTACATTCATGGAAAGCTTTACAATGGACGAGCTCCGTCTCTTTGATGTGAATGTGCTGAATAATGAGTCACACAATTTTGAAAGAAATAACAATAATTTATGCTATAAACCGGATAATTAAATAGCCTGTTTGTATGATTTTCTTTTTGCAAGAAATTTTTAACGGAAAAAAATACATTCCAGATAATGTTAGAGGTGTAATTATCGGTTTACACTCCAAAAATATATAAAAAAAAATTCATCAAATTTCATTTTCAATTACGTTTACAGTTACAACAGGAATTACGTTTTTTTTTTAAATCAAAAGATGAAATTGAACAGCAACTTCAAGTTGTTCAACGATCCATCAACCCAAATAGAAGGCTTTTATTCCATTTAACTAATTTTTCAAAAGATGGATGACGTGAGTCATAAAGGCATCTTTGTCTCGTATAATGTTTTACTTTTTTCGGGAACATTACATTTGTTAACTCGCATGAATATGCTTATTAGCATAAACGCTTTCCTCACATCGGCCACTGGCAATAAAAAAATTTCTACGAAGAAAGAAATAGACTCGAAAGCTGCGCAAATTACAACAGAAGTTATTTCACATTTTTGAGAAAATTTTTAAGTCAGTGAATATAAACAGAATTAGAATGCTTTTTATACTTGGATGCATTTTCTCTAAATTGATTAAAAAATGTACCGAATCCAATAAATGCACTTAAAAAGAGTCATAAGTGACCGAATTGGCTAAACAGTTATTTGTACAATTAATTTTCTTAGATTATGATTAAATCAAATAAAAAATTTAAGCTAACAACAATGTAATAATTAATTTAATAAATTATAATTAAATAAAATAAAAACAAAAGAAAAATAATCAATTTTCTACATCTTAACAGATCAGTATATACAAATATAAGGCTAACAAATATTTGCACGTTCTTTTAGTATGCTAAATTTAATATACATTTATAGAAATTATAGCAATTAATACGTTCCGTAAAGTCATTCGGCTTTAATGATTCCCTCAAGACGTTGTGGCTACTAACCACTAACATTTCCATTAAATCTTTTGGTTGTATTTATGTTATTCCATGCTTCAATAAGAAATTCTTTTAAACGTTTTTTTACTTGTGATACATTTTTTTTTTCAAAATTCTGCATCCAATAACCTCGATAGATTTTCTATTCTGGTTTGGTTATCGAAGAGGAGTTAGCAGTCATCTTTGAACATTAATTTAACCAAGTCATGGTAACCATCGCAATATGTATTGGGTCATTATCCTGGTGAAAGGGAAAAGTTTACTCTTAGCCTAGTTTCCTATCACTAATTAATAAGTCATGCCACAAAATATCGATGTTTGTTAATAACCTGTCATGGTAGTGTCAACAAAACCTAAATTTCTACTTCATTAAAAGCTATACATTCCAAAACCATGTAATTTCTCCCACCGTGCTTTTGAGCTGGAAGTATATATTTTGGATGTAAAACATTTTTACGCTTTTTTAATTTTTAATTTTATTCTTTTTTAAAATGTATTTTAATTTTTAATTTTTCAAATGTTTGGCGGAGAAAAAATATGAAACTTACACTAATCAGAAAAAAATCACTGTTCTGTTCAAATCACTGTTCAAAATTCTGTGTATCTTTGTCCGCTGGCCAATGTAAATTCTAGACATTTCTTCTATTTGTTTCACTTATGAATGTATATAATTAAGTATATACATAAGATTATTTATTTTAAACCCGTATTATGCAGATAATTTCTTATTGTTTGAGGTGTTATTCTGATATTAAAAGACGTTGCAACAGGACATTGTTCAGCAACTTTTTGAACTGAACTCATGGAATTTTAATGCCGTTGAACAACGCTTCTTTTCACTTTCAGTCTTAATTTGTTCGGACACTCAAATCTTGGTTCATTTTCGATGTATCGAGTTTTTTCATACTTTCTCACCAGTTATCCAACAGTTGTAAGTGGCAATTTAATTGTTTCTCATATTTTTCTGTATGATGTTCTATTTTTACGGAGCTCGATGTGATAAGATTTCTCATGTCTAGAGATATCGCTTTAGTTATATGTGCAAATCTGAATTACATCAAGAATAATGTCGATAAAATCTCAGACATCTAAAATTATACGAAGTTAACTATTATTTACAGCTACTGTGTATATAAATAATCATTTCAACTAACGCACAATAAACGCTGTACGTATCTAGATGAGGAAGTGTACAAATAATTTTTTCGCAAGTAACTTTTAAACTTTTTCGGTTAAAATTTATTACTTAACTTCCTCAAACGTTTTTAGTGTTTAACCTAATACATATGATAAATATATTGTATTAAAACTCTTATTGACAAAATATCAGTATTAATTTAGTTAAAAATTAAAAATGTTAGAGTGTACATATAATTATTTTGCCAACTGTAATATTCTGACTTTAAGTGATGCATTTAATGTGAAAAACGATTTTCCAAACATAGACGGATGACACTCATATTTAGCTTCCACAGAATGTCAAGGTCAAGCTACAATCAGGCATTTCAGATATGCTGAAACCTACTTCTGTAAGAGGAAAAAAATGATTCTTATATATTGTTTCGTTTGGCAAAACCTTCTAAATGCGACGCATTTTCTGTTGAATAATGTTCAATTTTAATTGCTCGAAAATTGAAGCTTACTTTGATACCTATTATAAAAAAGAAAATAAAAAATACTTTTTGAAAATGTATTCATATGAATTCAATCAAATGTTTAATATATCTTTCTTTGAATTGTTGAGAGCTATGACGCTCAATAGATGAATCAGAGACATTCCCACTCTTTTACAATTTGAAGACATTGGTCTTATAACACCGCTCTTCTACAATTTTCTTTCATTTGCTTTCTAATTTGAAAATTTTAAAAATTAGACACAAAGGCCTGATAGTTGAATTAAATAAAAATGGTAAAAATTTTGAAATATATAAATAACTTTAAAGCACAGTTTCGTCGAAGTATTTTCACGATACTCAGAAACCTATACTTAGAAAGGATTATCTGGCTTAATATTTTTTGATTGTTTGAAGAAACAATACGAAACAAAATTTTCAGACTGTCAAAATCCAACTTAAATCATCGAAATATTATTTTTTATTCATTGTGTAATTGATTTCTCGAAGAAAGTAAAATCCGTAAGGACTCATGTCAAAGGTCATATCTGTATTCTAGTAAAAGAGTGCTTAAAGAAGTTATGTTTACACCTAAGACTTTGACCCAAATCAGTGTATTTTGTTGAAATTTACGCGCGTTTAATGCTACACGTAAACGACTCTAGATGTGTGCCTATTTTTATTTATTATGACATTCATGTTGAAATAAGTTTTCTGTTATGTTAATAGAAAGATATCCAAAAGTGTGAAAACCCAAATGAGAATGGCTGCGTGCAAAAAGAAAATGAGAACCGATCTCATAAAAAGAATAATTCATAAAAATTTAAGTACGAAATTCTAAACTATTAATCTCTTTTTTATAATCTTTGATTTTATAGTTATATTAGGTGGTTAGTATTATATTTAATATTACGTAAATACACACATTGGCTCTCTAATTTGCTACAATTATGTATCGAAATGCTAATTTTTCTTTATATATATATATATATATTAAGTTTGACTATAATTATTTTTTTATTATATACTGGGTTTTAACTTTGCCTTGAGCTTATCTCTTCTGTATTTCGCAGAATCTCGTTTTTTTTTGTTACTGATTAAGTGAATCGTGCGTTTCGAAAATTCGTGGATCAGCATTTCCCAAGCTCTGAATTAATATGGATATTCTTTATCAGACACTCAGACCTTACGTGAAATACCTTCAGATCCCTGCATCTATTGCGAGGAACAAACCTGCTCACGGGTTTACCTTATTATCAGGTTAATTGGACGTATTTGGGTCCCACCACTGATCCGTTAATAATACTCCTCCCTCCTCGTAAAATTAAAATCGATTCTTTACTCCTCGATTAAAGTTCGCTATTGTGCCGTGGACATAAAATACCAGAGTACCGCATCAGTGCACACACACACACACACACACACACACACACACACACACACACACACACACACACACAGGGCCTGTATATGTAAATGTATATATAAATGTAATATGTGTGTGTGTACTATATGTGTGTGCATGTATGAAGCCAGCAATGACAGAAACCCCATGTAGTAATAAAGCCAGCCCCAGTGTTGTAGTGTGTGTCCATGGCATCATGGTGGGATAAGCAGTGTGTGTGTGTGTGTGTGTGTGTGTGTATGTTGCGTAGCCAATGATATTAGCAATAATGTGTGTGTGTTAACCGTATAATGATTGTATCGTATTAAGCAATATGTAAGTAGTAACGAAACAGCCTGTGTGTGTGTAACATTACAGCAGCAATGTAATATCTGTAGATATCGATAATGACCATGTGCTCGACGTAATAGCAATATGCTGTGTGTGTGTATTTGACTGCATCATTCTCGATGGCAATGTGTGTATGTTGTGGTAACAACTTCGACGACAGTGTGTGCGCCATGTGATGAAATGACATGTAATGTAAGCAGCCAATTGTGAAATGACGTATATTTCAAAATCATGATGTATATTCTTATAGTATATATAAATAATGTGTGCCAGATATAATAATATTAAGCAGCAACAGTGGCTTTATATTAATATTACCAATTCAATGCATAGTATGTGTGTGGCATGGCAACAATGTGTGTCTCTTGTAACAATATCATCGACTTCAGCCAACAAAGAATAATATATATATATATATATATCACATAATAGTTTGAACTAACCCAGAGATGGCGCTCGTAGTGACCAATACAACCAAGTCTTTCACAGAGTACAAACACTGGCGGAAACGTGTCAAAAAATTTTAAAGTCGATCGGATGATGGCTGAGTTATCGAGGTTGGAGTAAGAATCGTTTTGTAATTCAGTTTAAAAAAAAATGGGAAAAAAACCGAGTTTCGTGTTCTGATAAAACATTGGCTGTAGGTAAAAACACCATTTACAAGCGACAATGGATTGAAAAATGTTACCCGGACTCTTGTCCATCAAAAGCAACGATTTGTCCATTTGGTTTGCAGTTTAAACACGTGGTCATTATAGAGCACAAATGACGCTTGAGAACGCTCGGGCCGAACCTGGACCGTACACGGAAAATGTGGAGTGAAGTGACAAAAGTGCAATGAAAAGATCGGCAAAGTGAAGCTCGTGAGATTGCTGAGATGACTGGAATATCCATATGGAAGTGTATTTACTACTTCATGGAGAAAATTGAGCATGAAAAGAGTTTTCAAGTGGGTGCGATTGCTTTCGATGGAACAAAAGCAACAACAGAGTCGATAGAGTCGAAAGCTGTTTATCGCTATTTACTCACTGGAATTTCTTGCGTCGTTCACAGCGATACATGGACGAAACATGGATGTCACTACACTCCAGAGTCGGCAGCAGTCATCTGGTGGCACAGCTGGCAATAAGCATCCATGCCGCGATCAACTGGCAAAGTCATGGCGTCAGTTTTGGGATATACGCATGGCGTGATTTTCATTGACTACACTCGAAAAAGGTAAATCGTCAACAGTGATTATATTGACTTGGTGCGTTTGAAGGAAATCGCAAAAAACGTACGGTCTGGACTTGGTAGTCCATATGTATATATATATCAATACCCAAAGATCTCTGCGTACCGTTGACTAAAGTAAAACGTTTTCTAGAACCCGATGTTGACTGGTAAATTTCATGTTCCAGTTTTGTTCAACTGTTCTCTGTTTCTATATGACAGAATATACTTTGAGTTCTCAATTATCGATCAGCAGTTCTCTGGAATATTAAATGTAATATATAAATAGCATGTATTTTCCAGTCTGAGAAGTTCTCAGCAAAGTATAGCTTCTCTTAGTCTATTAATAAACCAAGTTGATGGATCTCTGTTTATTCAAATTCAACTTGCTCCATCGTATGCGTGACAACCTAAGTTTTCAAAGGAGAGGCTCTGTGCACAAAAGGCAAATAGGCAGCATGTTTTGTAACCAATTGTGAAATCTATGAATACTTGGCAAGGCATTAAACAGGCCAAGAATTCACAAAAGCCCTTGTAGTGCCCAAATTTGGAGTATAGAATATTAACCTTGTTGTAAGTGCTTCAATTTTCTAGAGGCAGGATTTTTTAAATTGAAAATCTGTCTCTCTATTTTTTTTTAACTAAGAAAATGAGCTGTGATAAAACTATGTACAGTAACAACTTGCTCTTTGATTTGAAATTTTTTAGTTGATATTACTAGTAATAATATACATTTAAAACCACAAGACAGAATAAAACTAGTTCTAAGCAATAAATAGGACAATTATTTTAAATTAAATTAAAACTATTCATCTCTCAGTTAGAAAATGAGAGTTTGAAAAAGTTTCTATGCTGGAAAAAGCGGGTAAATGTTGCTGTGAATAATAACAATTTGATCGATAATAAAACTTCAAGACATTGCAAGGGACGTTTGAAAGTTGTTTTCCACGATTTTGCTTAAGAAGAAAACTGCAATATCACCTTCGCCAGCCCTTTCATAGTGGAACTAAACATAGAATGCTAGTAACATACAAATGAAACTGATTGAGTTTAAAAACAAATTCAATCTGTCATAGCCAGTGCCACTTTTCCCATATCGAAGGGCTTCTGACGTAATTAATATTTAGCATTCATTAAGAGCAAACGGCCTTACATAGCTAGAAGATTTGCAAAAAACTTATGTACGTTTTGATCGACACAAATAATAAACAAACATTTTATAAGATGAAGTGATTAAAAAAGCAAAACATGGTCGCGAATATCTTGTTTCAAAGGTTGAAGAATTCTCTGCTTCTGTCAGTATGATTCAACACTTAACTTTAAAGGATTAACAGATGATCAACAAGCTCAAAAGTTACGTAATAACGAATATATGCAATAGATATTGTTTTACATTTACAATAATTAAATCTTACAAATAATTCTCGACACCTTCTATTAAAAAAGGGTTATTAAACATACGTCAGAGGCTCCTTCAGCAGCTGAGGATACACACATCCAATTTGGCAGTCTCATCTCCAGTACCAGCAACTGTAGTCAGGAAACTAATTTCACCAATGAGACTATCAAGCAGCTTTTAGACTCTCGACTATCATGATGATCACCCTCTCGTACAGGATCTTCCTGACTATTGTAGATTCGCGTTTCATGATAAATTAATTAACTTTGTAAAATTAAGCTGAAGCTTTTGTATCTTCCCTGGAAGCAGATTCTATCCTTATCTCACTTGCAAACCTAATGCAAACGTGAGCCAGTACAAAAGTGCTCGACTTATGGCACATCTGGATTGAATCTGTCGAAAAAATTGACATAGTATGCAAGAGATTTTTCATCCCTAGTTTACAGGATAACGTGCGAAACTCGGGATGTGATTAAAAGAGGAAATGAATATAAATTGGGTTTAAGTGGGTAATGGCTACAAGTATATATATATATATACGCTTACGTCGATCAATAGCAGAGATGGCGCTCGTAGTAAACCAGATCTTTCAGAGCACTAACCTTTGGCAAACGTGTAAAAATTTTAAGTCGATCGGAATAGGAAAAAGGTTTTTGAAATTGAAGTGAAAAAGTTTTTTCAAGTGGAGTGCCACCCTTTCGATGAACAAAAACAACAATGAGTCGATGATTCAGAAAGAAGCTGTTTATCACTGTTACTCCGCAACAAAAGGTTTCTTGCAGCGATGGAAAAGATTTAGAAAGCGTTGGAACAGTTATCTACCTAAAAATTGAATTAACAAAAAGGTGTTATGTTGAATAAAAAAAAATTTTTGCAAAAAAAAATATTGTTTTTTTAGACTCAAGGTTATTGATCGATGTGATATCATCTTCTTCTGCTCATGGAATGTTTTCTAAAAGTGAGGATCTGATTAAAAGTTCTACAATACAATACACTATAAAATCTTCAATTAAATTTATAATATTCAATTTCAAAGGTACTCTTCTTTGTAATGAGAAGGTACGTGTGTGTGAGGAAAAAAACAAAGTCAACTTTGAGCAAATATTTTAAAATGCAGTTCTTAACGATCTAAAATTTAGGTTTTCTTCGTTCCAATATATCTTTATCGTAATTTTACTTTAGCTTCTCGACAAATGTGCTTTTCTCTAAAATATTGTTCGATTCTCTTTTGTTGTTGAATTTTTTTTAAAATAAAAGCTGTCTCAACAAGATTGAAATACTTTATAAGGAAATCTTTAAAAGTTTGTTCTTCGTTTCTAAAATGTAAGAACTAATTATTTTAAAGAAGATAAATTCTTAAGAAAGTTTCTGAAATCTAAATTCAAAATTTTCAAGGAAGATGGAAACTGCATTTGCTACTTTTCATGACATCTAAAGCAATAATTGCAAACTATTGTCTCTTTTTTGCTAGAAGATACAACCTTATGATTAAATAATTTTTTTCATTCAACTCATTTTTTGAAGACAGAATTTTCTTACCACTTATTCTTGCATCTCTTAGAAATAATTTAAGAAATAAAAAATAAAAATGGCAATACAGCGAATAATGCTTGTAATCGAAACAAATTTTACTACAAAATAATTCAATTTATTCTTCAAAACTTAAAAGAAATTTCAGAAATAAACAAGTAAGCATTTCAAACTATGATAAAAGGAAGTATTATTCTACGTTTTGAAAAAAAAAAAAATATCTACGAAATTCGTTGTACATAAAATCAAGAAGGTAATTCTTTTTCTTTGAATAAACAATGCTAAAAAAGCATTTCAAATAATTTCCATGAAAGCAATACAATGTAGACGCTTTGATTTGGGTTGAATTAAGACAAAAAAAAATCGAGAAAAAGTTTTTAATAAAGCAAATATGTACAAATTATTAATTACTTTGATAAATATACATTTATTAAAAGACAAAATAATTAATGTTTGCAAATGATGTTTTTTCACTGACAGTCATAAGCAAAATGTTAATATTTTTCTTCTATATTGAACTAAAACATGGAATTAATTATTTTAATTAATTAAGATAATTAAATTAATTTAATTAGATTTTGGAAATACATATGAAAAGTAAATTAATTATTCAATGTCTTTTGTAAAAAAAATATAAAAAGACCAAATGTTATTTATTTTTCTTTACATACACTCATCAGTGCTCAGAGAAATTTTATTTAATAAGAAATAAAACAAGAAAAATTTGATTTTAATTTCTTATATTAAAACAAATATAATTTTTAAAAATAATTTTAAAATTTGGACCTTTAAGTTTCAATTCTAACATTAGCTGCATGATTTTTCATTTATATTTTCTACTTGCGTTTTGAGTTTCACATAATTATAAATATCAAATAATTAAAAAGTAATTTAAACATCTGTTGAAGAATATTTTTACATTTATAGTTGTATTTTATTTAAAACTGTGTAATAATCACCCATTTGTAATTATTATAAATATTTTTTTATTTTAAAAAAAATATTTTTAAATTTCATACATAGAAAAAGATAAAATGCATAGAAGGAAAACTATTCCATACGCTGCTGTTCTTTCCTTTCCTGTTCTTTCTTACTTCTTTTTGTTCAGCTGTCATATAGGTTCTTTTTTTAGATCACTCCCATTTAATTTTGAACTAATCAAAATATTATAAAATTGCTGGGTTGTACAATATTAGGATAGGATCAAGTTAGGAAAAGAATAGGATACAAAAACAAAATGGAATGGCTTTATGAATCCGGATCATCCTTCATACATTTTATTCTTGTTGGAATAATATAGACCCCTTTTGAGATCGCGGGTAATTCTTTCAATAGCCGAAATCTAATATAAAGCAGCAACACAGGGTGGTTGAGTTTCCAATAATTGTTAGGATAAACAGAAAATTTACTTTTTAGATCAAAGTAATATACATATAAATAAAAACTACTTTTATTATTTATGAATAGTAACGTTTGAAGAAACATTTTTCAATATAGTTATATCATTTATTTATTGGTTAAAGAGACATCAAAACAAATATAACAGTACACCACTTCAAAAAACGGCCACTTTTTACGGAAATGATCTGGAAAAGTTCTCATCCGCACTCTTTCTAGAAACTTAAATAGCAACTTCTTAACTATAGGAAGATATACTGGAATACTTCCGGCATTGGAAATCGTATTAAACAATATCTTCCTACAGATAATATTAAATATAAATTACAAACATATTTCTTGACGAAGTATGGACTTTTTTTTTTACCCTACCTTAATACTATAAGCACTCCCTATTGTTCTTGCGTTCTTTTTTGATATACAGTGGTTTCTTTACTATAAATAATATAAGAAACTGCTTGAAAAATGTCATAAGTAATAAAAGTCCTATACATTGGCTTCAGGAACTAAACAAAATGTAGGATGGGATCTTGTAAATATAAATGATCATAGTCAACTGCATGAGGATTAATTTTGCATTAATTAAAAAGATTTTTTCCTCCTGGAAGTATTTCCAGAAGTCAGATGAACTAGCCTTCCATCTGGTTCCTAAATAACGAGCGAAGATACCCTGAAAATAATTTTAATGGTTTGTTGCATGTATTTTGGGTAGTTAATCCTTCCTAATGAAAGAGAGAATTGACGTAGAAGTAAATAAATAAAATATTCACAAATGGATAGTAGAGAGCGATTCACTTGTGTTTGGCTTACACGTACTTAATTTCAAAACAAATATATATATATCAAACTCTAAAGATACATTATATCAAAATTTATGATGGCTTAATATTTGTGTAATTTTGGAGGGAGGAACCAAAGCAGTTAAATTGACACAAAATTTTTTTTCATCAAGAAATCCAATTGGCAGCTTCTTTTCTAAATTCTTACAGTGATGCAAGAAATACTACAATGATTCTTCTGAGGCGGCTGTTGACTGTGTTCGGTAGTTTTGAACTACATACCTGAGAGTCCATAGACATTTCCCGGCACACAGATAATTCAGAAATAGAGAGACGTTCCGGGGCAGCTATTAGGCCCATCCTTGCATTTAGGGAGTTGACTGACATCTCAACAAACGTAATTTTAGGAACTGGTATATATGGGGCTCAACTCATAGACATCAGCTCGCATTTAAGAAAGTCCTTTTCGGTGAAAATCGTTCCGCTCTCACGAAAACTACATCTATCCCATCGAGCATTCTTTGCTGAGCACTGGCCTGATATAAGAATCATCTTCCCTTTAAAACTCATTCTCAACACGTACCTGTTGACAATTTAACTCAGACGAGGAAAAGAACGTGAGTTGGGATAGAGAATCGAAAGATTTTCAGAGAGTGAAAACATAAACATAGGTGCTAAGTACTCATTTTTTTTTATAAAAACTAAGTGGATCAATAACTTCATTCTTTTAAATACCAACCATTGACTTGGTAGCAAAATTCTATTATTACCATGTTAAGTCTGTAATTAAGGTAGTCGATAGTGTCCTTCAATTATTTGAAATATAATTCTTCAGAAAAAATAAGAAAATTAATGCGGATATGAAAATACGCTATTATTGATAAAAATGACAAGTATGACAATGGCTATTAGATGTATCGTTATAGATTTAATATTTAGTAAACTTATAATTTCTCTTGCATTTGTTTTTGAAATTTCTGTTTAGCAGGATTTAAAAGAAACCATTGAACTGTTTGATGGTTTCTTTTATTCAATGGGTCTCTTGAAGTGTTCAGTAATTTCAGTCGACGCTGTCTTTTAATGAAGCGTTCATTAAAGGACAGAATCACAGACGAACTCCTTTCGTCCAAAAATCAGAACACTCGTAAACCAATATTAAAATCGAACACAATTAACTTCGACCGACGCCGCGATCAATAAACCAGACTCATAAAACAACTGCCCCTCCACTTTCATTCGCGGAACCGGAAATTATCTCTTACGGTGCGTTAACTCTCCGATTTTGTGATTGCCAATGTGCTAGAATCGGCTTGTAATGTCTCTGAACAGAAAAGAGTGTTATTAACCGTGTTCAGCCGGTTGTGAAACATTCACTAGAAAATGGCAGCATTTGATTTCCGCTGAGCTGATAAAGGCATCTCTATGGAATTTATTTAAGCGGAATCCTTAGAAAGTTTGAATCAAATGGAGCATTGATAAAGCATGATTGATGAACGGTAAACAAATAGCACAAAAATGAGACAATGCGATTGTCTAACAAGGTAATGTAAGAGTAAATTTCATACTGTTTTAAAAAAAGAGTCATTTATATTAAGTTGCCCCACTTCGCGTTCTAGTTAATTTTTCGAAATAACCGCAAAGAAATTTTAGCCTTGAAACAACAATTCAAAAAACAGGAAAAAAAAACATTTAGCATTGAAACAACAATTCAGATTATAGTCTTATTGTTTGCTTATTTTTTTATTTATAAGTAATGAATTTAAATTTCTTATTTCAAATTCTGGATATTCAGTATTATTCTGTAATTGATTTTTCTTAAGAAGAATATTTGACTCATCTTCGAATGCCAGCTTTTGGACTGACGATGGGAAGGATTAAGCCAATCTGTGTATCTGAGTGTACGGTTGACACAAAAAGTGCCACAAACACCAGGTTTGGTTGCCCCCCCTCCAAATTGATTGTTTATTAACGTCTCACTTAGGAACAACACAAGGGCTATTGCGACGGACTTCGTCACTTTGAAACACAGTCAAGTGACATCATCTGAGTTGGCAGCCCCCTCTAAGGTTTAGCTGAGAGACAGGCTTGTATGAGTTTTGGTTCTGAAATTAAAATTAGTTTGTTTTAATATGCAAATATTTATTTTAACTAGTTGTAACTGATCTTCGAATATAAATGCGATTCCAGAGACCAAAACAAATTTTCCCTTACCCGTAGGAAGTATTCAATCTAATATTGTTTGTTGTTCCTCACGCTAGCGGAAAAATGATTGATTCCTTACTTAATAGCGGTAAAAACAACAGAAGATTTATGTAAGATTGACTTTGTAATCTTAATCTACGGTCAATTCCGACAATGACATCTGATTAGGTCTCCTTTATTATGCCATATGGATTATGACATAATAAGGAACTGTATAGTTTTGAACTTCCTCTTCTTCTAACTCCCACTGTTATATTCCTACAATTTTAAGTGCATCCTCTCTGATCTTTGGAAGAGAGATTTCGTCGGTTTTGTAACTCTAACAAACAGGTAATGAATTTCTTAATGCTGTCTTCGGCTAACGTTGAAAAACAGAACCCCAGCTTCGACCTCATTTTTTGTCTGAAGAAATGCTCCAATATTAATATAAATTATTACAGATATAACACATGTCATTAACACATCGATCAATAACTCCCGAGACTAACCCAGAGATGGCGCTCGTAGTAAACCAGTAACCAGGTCTTTCTAGAGTATTAACCTTTGCTTGAAACGTGTCAAAATTTTAAGTCGATCGGACCAGGAAAAAGGTTTTTTGAAGTGAAGTGAAAAAGGTGTTTTCCAAGTGGGTGCCGCGATTGCTTTCGATGGAACAAAAACAACAACGAGTCGATGATTCAGAAAGCTGTTTGTCGCTATTTACTCGCAACAAAAAAGATTTCTTGCGAAAAAAAAAAAAGATTTGCAAATGCGTTGGAACGATTGTATCACCCTAAAAGGTGATTAACAAAAGGTGTTATGTTGATGAATAAAAAAAAATTTTGCAAAAAAAATGTTGTTTTCATTGTTAGACTCGGGAGTTATTGATCGATGTGTTATTTATGAAGCAATTCTGAAAATTTTTTAAAAAAATATACAGTTTTTTGCCTTAATGCAAAATGGATATTTAATTTCCTATATTAAAATACAGGTGACGAAATATTCGCAAACTTAATATTTTTTTAAAAAAAATTATTTATTCAAGAAAAATTGAGCAGCTTAGAAATATACGCTTCTCTCTGTAAGATAGTATAGTCAGAATACAAAAATGTGCCATTATTAATTAATTCTTTAAATTTTCATAATAATTTTTAATTATTGACATTTTTTCGAGGTATCTGAGACACAGACGACACCAGGATATTTTTTTAAAAATGTTCTCTTAGCTTGGAACGCTTAATTTCGGCGAACACTTACAGTTTCTTTCAAAAATGAAATCGCCAAATGAAACTACAGCAACTTGAAAATAGCAAGAAATGGCAGACAACGGAACGAAATTTGTGATTTGCAGACTCGCAAGATAATGACTAATAAAATCTTCGATTCGGAAAAGTTTTGTGTGTGCTTATAATAATTTATTTACATTTGATGGTAAATTTTAACTAAAGTTATACTATTCTATTTACTCCTTAGGGAAATTTATGTTATTGAAAAGATATTTACAAAAACAAATTTTAATTCTGTGAAATAAACGTGGAGAAGATAGATTTTGAATTAAATATTGAACTTCTGCAAACTTCAGTAGTTAAAACTTTCTTAATTTATTCTTAAGAGAAAACAACAAAATGCAAATTACTAATTCGTGAAACATCATCTATGAAATTTTAATCTAACAGTTAAAATGCACTAAATTAAATTTTTTGTTCTAACAAAAAATTATTTTTAATTTGATTAATTATTATTATTTTGAAAAGCAGAATACACATCTCAGACAATTTAAGCATTAGAACATTGGAATAATTATGAATAAAATATTGTTCTTTAAATGGATTTCAAATTTTTGAATGGAACTTAGTTTTCCATAAAATATGTTCAAATTAGAATTATAACGTAACGCGTCGTTTTATTCTATGAAAATCATGAAGTGAAATTTCTACCAGCTGAATAAAAATTATGATCTTTGTATGACAAACAAAACACGAAAATATTGGTTTAGCGCACTCTAACGTTCTCTTTGAGAGTTGATTGATTGTTTATTAACGTTGCACGTAGGAGCAATACGAAGACTGCTGCCAAGGGACCCCATAAATTAGTACCTCGGTCAAATGATGAGGATGACACTTAAGTTAGCCCGTTCCTTTCCAGACTTCTACATTACGAAAACAGGAGGATTTGAGACCACCATCAGACTTAACGTGCATCAGCCTCGCTGCACGGAGTGCCTTTAATTGTATTAGGACACGAACCCACGACTCGATGGAACAACACCAGCAATGAGTTTATGACTATGACCACAAGCCATTTCTCTTTGAGAGCATTTAAAGAAGAAAAAAATTAAAAATTAATTAACATTGATGAACAAAAATTAATTAAAATTAATTAACATTAAAAAAAAAATAATTAACATTGACGGCAAAAAAAAATGAAAATAAAATTCCATTTTTCGAAATCAACATCAAGCACTTATTGAAAATATGCATTATACAGGGTGT
The DNA here is from genome assembly GCA_019974015.1 of Nephila pilipes. NCBI lineage: Eukaryota > Metazoa > Arthropoda > Arachnida > Araneae > Nephilidae > Nephila > Nephila pilipes. The sequence continues at coordinate 382,016 of BMAW01004766.1, read as the reverse complement.
TTAGAAATTCCAGGTTAAAAATCTAAAGGGTGATAGAAAACATCTAAACATGCAATTTTCACCGTACAGTGCATAGGCGGAGAGCAAGAAGTGAATCGCTATTGTATGCTGAAATTTGCTTGTTTTTTCTATCACCCCTTAAATTTTTGCACATAAGTTTCGAAACACCCTGTATTTGTAATAAGTGTTATATCTTATATCATAAATGTAATTAACAAAAAAAATAAGACAATAGATATACATTCCAATTCCTTCTCCCCGCAATCTCGGAAAATTATTAGACATTTTCCATAAAGGAAATTGAAGTGATTCTCTCGGCAATGCTTGCTATATTTGTTAAAAATATTACCCCCTCTAGGCTAAATCACTGTAAACTGAACTAAAAAATAAAATATTTCTGAGCACTACAAATTTATCGGACATTAGAAGACATTTTCTTTTGTTTATACTTTGTATCAGTCTTATATTCATAATTCTAAAAAAGGGTTGTATAGTTTTATTTCGAATTATTACTGTAACAAAAATATAATTAAAACATTAACGATTAATTCAATAACAGGAAAAAGTACTTAATGTAATTATTTTTACTGTACCCTATGCAAAACGCAACAAAAAACATTGCGTGAAATTTTAGATTACATAAAAGAATAATTTATTCAATTTATTTTATATATATTAATAAATGTAGTGATTTTATAATTTATGTACAGTTACATTTCCTTTTTTATTATTATAATAATTTAAAATCGAACATTTTCGTTTTTCTGGCTATAGTTTGGGAAAAATACATTTTACGCATATTAGGCGTAGCATTATGGTTAAGTCAAAAAGTAATCATTGTAGTTGAATTTAATAGAATATATATCTCTTACATAAAACATTAGTAAGAGAGATGTATTACCCTAACATCACTGAGCATCTTTTTTGTTCCCTATATTTTATATTTAAATTAAGAAATAAAATCATTCCCGAACACTTTATTATTTTGTGACATACGAAAAATTGAAAATAAATGTTCTAAATATTCAAATGATGTCTTCAATTATAAAAAGCAAAAATACATAGATTTTAACTTTAGAAGTCTTAAATGTCATGATTTTCCCTAAAAACGAAAGAAAAAATAAACTTCTAATTGTTTTTATATGTGATGAATTCTCATGCTTCCCCCCCCCCTTTCAACTAATCTTTTGAGTTATTTAAAGGCTTTATTTGATTTGAAAATCTCGCCTTGTGAATAAACTATATCTATGTAAACCAATGTTATTATATATATATACAAGTGTAATGAATAGAAATAATAGGAAATAATGAGATAGACAGTTTAAACATATTAAAATGCTGAGAGGTGATTGAAGTTTAATAATATAGTAGAGTGCACTCTATATTACAGGAAAGTTTTGTGATTATCAGAAAGCTGATATTTGACTCAGAGTTTCCTTATAATAATTGTTCCTGATTCTGATCTAATTTTGTTGTTACTGAGATAAGAAGAATTTTCAGTTATAATCTTAGATTGAGTACAGGAGAGAGTAATTTATCCTCATTCATAATAATAGTTGGCATTCCATAATACTGATTAAATTAAGTTTAATTTTTCTTAATTGACTCCTTCTTGAATGGACATTTGCCGATTTTCGTTGGATCAGATCTCACGAAGCGATGCGGTGACGTCATAAATGCGCCTCATATTACTCACTCCTGGATTCAGAACCGAAGTTGGAATGATAATTCTGTCGACTCAGTTTTTCGACAATTACTGCAAAAATAAACAACACGAAGAAATGCAAAGAAACTACAAAACAGATTGATTAAAAATTTACTTGGTTGTATGTTTTGGGCAAACCGAATTTTTGGTATTTTGCAGAAAATATGTCCCCCTTATTCATCATAATCTTACATAATTACTGGTTGTAGTATCCAAATGGTCATGACGTTGTTTTCGTTGAGTCGTGGGTTCGAGACCTGATTTCCTTAAAATCGTCGTTTAATGAATTTGATGTGCTTTAAATCTGTCCAGTTTTCAAGCCCTTACGGTGGCGTGGAATGCAAGTATGGAGAGTGGAATGTCAGCTTAGGTGTTTTGGTTTTGTGACTGGTCTTTAGAATTACGAGGCCCTTTCCCAATAGCCATCGCGTTACTTCTAAGTGAGTTGTTAACAAATTGCCGTACTTAGAAGCAAAACGAGGGCTATTTTTTACGGACCTCATAATTCTGAACTTTGGTCAAGTGAGAGGAAGACAACTGAGCTAGAACTTCCTGCTCCAAACTTCCACACCAGGCCTTTGGGAGCTCTTGGGACTTTAACTAGATTTAAAGTGCATCAGTCCCACAGCACGACGGATCTTTAGTGGCATAAGGATTCGAGCCCATGACTCGTCGGGAACAACATCAACAGTTAGTTTGTGATAATGACCGCTAAGCTACCACGGTCCCACGACGGTATTAAAAGAATCAGTCTTATGTATGTATTCAGTTATCTCTCGATACAATTTTGTGTTTGTACAGCATCTACGTTATTGGAATAAATTAGGCTACTTTTTTCTAAACTCTCCGATCGACGGCGTAAATATCTACCTCCCTCCTTCCCCATCTATTTGTCTGATATCAGTCGACTCATAGTCATGGCATTATTCTGTCTTCGCTTCCGATATTCTCTCCAAGCCCCTATTCCAATGCTTAGATTTTTATGCAGTTTTTCAGATGCTTCGTTTTTCATTGACTGTAAAGGCAATAAGCAGATGAAAATTTAGGAATCTGTTGCATTTAAAGTAGCTTCGGTTGTTCCATTCGATAACAGGACATGGGACACAGTATTTAGATATAACACTGAAAGGCAGAAGAACTTTGCATAGCAGGAAAATGTACATGAAAAGGAGAATTCAGTGAATTGACCTTGGGTGACTAACAAAATAATACCAAAAGGCAGTTAGACCAGAAGAAAATAGTAACTACATTGATTGGAAATTTATGAGTCAGCAAAGCTGGCGTCATTAAAAGTTAAAACAAAATTCTGATTAGGAAATTTTTTTTTAACAAAAGCGTATTTTTAAACTTATTACTATCAAGTGTATTTTTAAGAAGGACCAAAGAAGAGTTTTTCCAAAAAAGTTTGAAAATACCGTTGCCTTAAGATGTTTTTTACTTGATGCTTTGAGCACAGACATAGTATGCGGCAGTGTGTCCACCACACAATTTAATTTATTTTCTTCAATATTCGCTGTTTTCTTTATTTTAAAATATATAAAAAGAAAAAAAATTCGCACCGTCATTCTCCCTCCCCCTCAATAAAATATTGAACTGGAAACATGTAGGAATTTGTTCGGTTCTTTTGAAACGAAGCCGATTTAGCTTTCGGGCGGTGATCTGGTCGAAAGAAAATAGATGACTCACCATTCCTGCCTATATGGCAGTGAACAATGTGTAAGGTAAAACGTGTTTTTTTTCTTAGGAAATAAAGAATATCTGAGTAGTTTCGGAAGCATCTTTCCACGTCTCACATATTTTCTTCTTTCTTCCCGAACATACAACTTACTTCGCGAATCTTAAGACAGTTGGAGGAATCCCTCCAGGAAGTTTTTTAATGTATTCTCAAAGAAAAAAAAGTTGCATGTTATTCGGTTAAGAGAACAAATATGAATTCGTTATATTTTAAGTTTTTTCCTGATGATAAAAATGTGGGGGTTCTATCGATACTTAAACAAATCTTCGGGTCAATCTAAAAGAGACAGTTGTGCCGAATATATAAGCATTTGGATGCACGACGTAAATACAGGAGTAGCACAGTAATTATTCATCTAGGATTTTTAAATTGAAATCGTTTGTGATTAGGTAATAAGAATAATTGAGTCCCCTAGGCATTCAAAAGGAAACTTGATTATAAGTCTGTTTTTACCAAACCTTCTGATAAAAATAACATGCACTCTTTTACAAAATCTTTTTAAAATTCTAACTTTGATCGAAATACTTTTTCTTATATTGAACCTTAATATCTCCGTCCCTTCCCTTGAAATTTCAGATAAGCCAAATAGCTATTTCAAAAGTGCGCACAAAATATGCAAATAAATGCAAGCGTTTCTATATTTATTGACGTTATTGTTTTTCCAGATAGAAAAGTGTCCTCTCACCTGGGCAATCTGGTCGAATCGTCCGAAGAGCTCGTTGAGTGTCTTGACCAAATCCGAAGCTGACAGCTGTTCGGACAGGGGGGTAAAGTTGACGATGTCGGCGTACAGGATACTATGGAAGGAAAAAACATATACTTTCATACAATTATAAACAGATCTTAAACATCAATTTCCTTATAAGATAAAAAATTTTAGTGCATTCAATATGTTGTCTCAAGAAAAAAAAGAGTCAAGAGTTAATAATTCTAGATAAACGATAAGTTTGTTTGCTTGAATACACAGAATTAAGTGAAACAAAACAAAAAAGGTCTAATCACTCATATAAGTTTATATTAAATATTTTTTGCAATTTCTTTGCTTTTTGAGAATATACAAAATACTGTATGTTTGGCGTATAAAGCGTCTAGAATTCTAAGCTCCGTTTTTTTAAAATTTTAGGTATATTCTCTGTATAACACGTACGCTTTTCTTAGAGAAAAAAATCCTGAAATGAATATGTACAACTCTCTTGTTTTTTTAAATCATTCATTCGAAGTATTTTCTAGGATTTTGAGCAATGTGGTATCCTAAGAATACAAGTGATAAGGGGGGAAATATGTGTGCTGGGACAGTAAATAAATCTGTAAAATGGATGGATGTTAGGAAAAAAACAGGACAAATGCGTCATGCCGTCTCAAAATTGTATGCGAGTGGGTAACAAAAGCTTGGAATGAAACAAAATCTTATATAATTCAAATTCATTTAAAGAATGTTGTATGTCTGACAATCTACATGAAATGGAAGATGATATTTATTGATCAAATTATTGAAACTGTACTGGTTAAGATGAAACCGAATTCCATGATGGACCTGAAAAGTTCATCATAACGTAAGACGAATATGATGAACTCTTTTCAAGATATTCGATAATGAAAACTTTTAAGTATATAATTTATGTCAATTCCTTTAAATAAACAACATGTAAATATAAAGAGAAATCTAAGTTTTTATGCTCATATTTTCCTTATATTTAAATCTGCCATTTTTATATCTGGCGTATAACACACACTCGTAAATTTTAATCTTATTAATTAATAGTATTGAAAGAGTACGTTATATGCCGGAATATACGGTAACTATTTTAAAATAATTTTAAAAAGAGGGCAGTTAACTAAGGGCAGATAAATAAACAAAACACCTTTGCAAGTGGTCAGCGAAAACGGGCAACTCATCGCTTTCTTCTAACTGGTCTAGGTCTTCCACAACTAATAGAGACTTGTTCGGAGGAAATGCACGAAATGAACAAAACTCTTACGTATATCTTTACTTTTATGGTAAAAAAGGAGGTCTTATGTACACTTGAAATTGGATGATTAATATGTTTCGAATGCCTTCAATGCATTTGACAAATAAATCATTTCCAATTTAGTGGATAAGAAAAAGAACCCACTCTGATGGATTATTTTGTAGAGATTCTGCTTTTTTCCGGACCAGTAGGTGTAAGCTAGGAATTAATAACGAATAATGTACGATACATTGCAAGAAAAGTAATTCACTACCGGAGCTGGCACATCCTTCTCTAAACATTCCACACCATGCTAACGCGAGGACTTGAAGCCTCTACGAATTAACGTACATCAGCCTGCTGCATGGAAGGAAATAAATTCCATCAGGATTCGAACCCGAGACTCGACGGAAACAACGATGACTGCGAGTTCGCGACCAATACCCCTACAATATCATAACACTGAGAAATGTGAAAGTTAAGAAGGGATGAAAGTACGATCTTATAAAATGAAGGTAAAATATCTCAAAATGTAGAAAAGCAATATAGAAATTGCATTTCTCCTCTAAATTTTTTTTGTGCTGCTCAATTTTATCTACGATTGGAATGATTTTTCTAAACAGTGTTTTATGTAATGTTACACATTCATATCTGAGTCATGAGTTGCTTATACCGTTGAACATATTTAGTTGCATAAACCAAATGACGCTAGAAAAGTTATTGATATTTATTTATCTATTACTGAAAAAGTAGAATACACGTAGGAATTTGAATACATTGAACCCTTCAGAGCAACCCGCGAATAAAAAAAAGGAGTTGGTAATGGAGTTCAATCAGTTTTTGTCGCTTCAAGTGAAGAGTGCGAAAAGAAAGAGTCATTTCATAAATTAAAGACCCTAAGCATGTAATATGAATAACTATTTTCGAGTCAAGAATCGCTTTGAGAAAATGTCATAAAATGTTATTCCATTTGCAAAGGAAAAAAATAACATTTCCCAACTATTTTAATTATGGGAATTAAAATTGTGTCATCTAGGAAAAAAAAAATTGTAAACTTAGAAAATGCTGCACTGTTTTGTTTTCATATTCTGTACCTGAAGTTTGATGGAAATTCTTGCGGCCTTAATATGTTATAAAGAAATGATTGAACTTTTTAATGATTTTTTTGCGTTTTGTTATTTTTTTTCAATTCCAAAATGAGATTTTAGTGACGAATAATTTGAATTTAACAGAGATTTTATGCTCACTTATTTTACATATTTACTATTCCTGAAATGTAAAAAGCAATACGATAAATATTGTTATTTGTGTAACCAGCAAAAATATTCTTTGTAATTTTAAAAATGTTTATAAAAATATAGATAAAATAAAATAGACATTGAAAGATCTTAGAATTTCAGTATAGTTTCATAATATTGTTCGATTTTTCTTAAAAAATAGGCTCCTCAGAAATGTAGAAAATGAAATAGTCAAATAACTGTTGGTTTGAAGAGAATTTGAGCTTTAGAAGTAGAAACATTTTGACGAAAATTCTACACCAGGAGGGTCCATTAGGAAATGAAATTCAACTGGAAAAAGAGTTTCGTAGGTGAAAGGGATGAAGGAATCGAGAAGGTACGAAATCCTTGAGGGAATTTCTATAACACATGGATCAATAAGTTCCGAGACTAACCCAGAGATGGCGCTCATAGTAAACCAGTAACCAGATCTTTCTAGAGTACTAACCTTTGCTTGAAACGTGTCAAAATTTTAAGTCGATCGGACCAGAAACAGCTGAGTTATCGAGATTGGAGTAAAGTCGTTTTGTAGTTTGTTTAAAAAATGGAAAAAACCGAGTTTCGTGTTCTGATAAAACATTGTTTTTTAATGGGTAAAAATACCGTGCAAGCAAAACAATGGATTGGAAAATGTTACCCGGACTCTTGTCCATCAAAAGCAACAATTTGTCGGTGGTTTGCCGAGTTTAAACGTGGTCGTACCGACACAAATGACGCGGAACGCTCGGGTAGACCTGGGGAAGCCGTTACACCGGAAAATGTGAGTGAAGTGACAAAAATTATAATGAAAGATCGTAAAGTGAAGCTCCGTGAGATTGCTGAGATGACACAGATATCATATGGAAGTGTATTTACTATCCTTCATGAAAAATTGAGCATGAAAAAAGGTTTTTTCCAAGTGGGTGCCGCGATTGCTTTCGATGGAACAAAAACAGCAACGAGTCGATGATTCAGAAAGCTGTTTATCGCTATTTACTTGCAACAAAAAAGATTTCTTGCGTCGTTACGTGACCATGGACGAAACATGGATACATCACTACACTCCAGAGTCGAAGCGGCAGTGGCGCACAGCTGGCGAAAGCCGTCCGAAGCGTCCGAAAACGCAGCAGTCAGCTGGCAAAGTCATGGCGTCAGTTTTTTGGGATACGCATGGCGTGATTTTCATTGACTACCTCGAAAAAGGTAAATCGATCAACAGTGATTATTATATTGACTTGCTGGTGCGTTTGAAGGAGGAAATCGCAAAAAAACGACCGCACATGCGGAGAAAAAAAATCCTTTTTCACCAAGACAATGCACCCTGCCACAAGTCGATGAAAACAATGGCAAAATTGAACGAATTGGGCTTTGATCTGCTTCCCCACCCCCCATACTCGCCAGATTTAGCCCCCAGTGACTACTGGCTCTTTGCTGACCTTAAAAAAATGCTCCAGGGAAAAAGATTTGGCTCAAATGAGGAGGTCATCGCTGAAACTGTAGCTTATTTTGAAGCGAAAGATAATTTTTTTGATAAACATGGTATTGAAAAATTGGAAAAGCGTTGGAACGATTGTATCACCCTAAAAGGGGATTATGTTGATGAATAAAAAAAAATTTTGCAAAAAAAAAAAATGTTGTTTTCAATGTTAGTCTCGGAACTTATTGATCCATGTGTTAAGTGTCAATGATTGTAAATTAATATATTTCGGTCATCTAGTCCAATTATTTGATATACAAGCTGCAGATCTTCACGTTGTTCCCGGCTCTATATCGCGTAAACATTAAGAATTCTCTCTAAAAATATTGAGCTCATTTAAACTTAACATAACTTCAGACTAATATTCAATGATAAAGCAAGAACTGTTTTTGTTTTCAACCATGCAAATTTTCTTCACGCTAGAACCAAATATTTGTATTGCTAGAATGAATAAATTGTATTTTTTGACTGGAATAAAATTAAAATTGAAGATCTGGGTAGAGTAATGTGACAAAGAGTGCAAAATAGATTTCGGTCTACTTCCCTCAAAGAGTCAGAATATTGCTGGATAAACAAAGAAAAAGTACTCCTCATTCATTGCTAAGTGGTTCTGAAATCAATAAGGAGTTATTGTTTTTCTATATTAACGTCGTGCACAAAGGCTATTGGCGACGAACCTCGGTCAAGTGACGAGGACAACACCTGAACTCTCTTCAACAGGAGTATTTGGAGAGCCGACAGTTTCCGTGCATCAGCCCCTCTACATGGGTGTTTTTAGTGGCACTATGAAACCAATAAAGAGCGTCCAAAGTTTATTTTGACGAAATTTCATTTATTACTGATTTACTCGATAATCATTTCCTCCATCAAAACAAACACTAACGATAAAAAAAATGGAATTGATTGCGATTCTTCTTTCAAGCCAGCAAAAGAAGTATCATAGAAGTAGAATCAAATCGCAACTGAAGCGGTAATTAAAAATGGAGGATCTTAATGATCTGAGAAGATGCGGGAAAAGAAAGTCAATTTTCAAAATGAGCAAAGTATATGAAACGCGAAGAGGAAAGAGAGAAATTTTTTTTTTCCATCCGAGGGTTTTCGGTGCCACTTAAAAGTGGTTTCATGAGGTTCGCTTTAATTGAGCTCTGGAAAGGTTTCTTAATTTGAGCTTTTAATGAGTCGTTGGGAAAAGCATAATGGATGCAATCCATTCATTCGTCCATGAAAAGTGTCTCTTCATTGATGTTGTCCATATTTGAGGATATGGTTGATTAAATTCAATTCGAAGGAAAAACTTTTACTCCGACAAGTATTTTACTCGGAAATAATAGTGATTTTTAAAAGTATCTCATGGTAGCTCCTCTTTTACATTTATAATTTTATTTTTTTTAAACCGAGAGAAAAGTTGCTTGTTTATTGTGTCATTGTTGGTACTTTTAATGTCTACGAGACCAATGGATGGGGATTATTTCAGAGACAAATTTCGTTCTCTTTTACTCGTATATGTAGCCTTGCCAAAACATTTATCCCCTTACACGTCCAGGATATAACATTTATATTCGGAAGTTTTATTCGGGGTGATTGAGAATAAAGTTTAAATTAACAGAAAAGGCTAAAAATTCCTTTTGACTTCCTCGTGAATTTTAACATTTGCAGTATAAGCACGATGTAATTAAATTACTAGTTTAATTAATTGTATACATTAATTATCTCTCTCGTGTGTATGCAGTTTCAAATTTATTCAACATATTTATTATAGGTATATAATTCATCTATTTATATAAGGTGACCAGATTTTAAATTAGTAAAGCGGGACGCTATTGACCAGGGGGGATTCTTGATTAAAAATTTGGTACCTAAATAAATTACTTACCTGAAACATCTGAATACCTGATTTATTGATATCATTTGTTTAACTGGCATTAGCATGCAGTACGATGTGTATCGTATGAGAGACAGTTGCAAAACTCAATATGAGAAGGCGTTACTAAATGGACGACCAACAAACTCCTTACACCCTGACCCTTCTCCTCTCTAAAATTCCCCTCCGTTTCAAATTTATGTATAAGATGTAATTCCTGTGCAACTATGTTCCAAATTATGCTAGATCGCTAGCGGAATATGTCGCCATAAGAATAAAATATGTGGAAGTGTACAAAGCGGGACATTCTCCCTTCATTTTACAGCTACAAAATGTTTTCGTCGCTGCCTATACCGAGCAATGCCACTGTTCATTAAGTTCAAACAATGATGGTCGTATTCTAGCAACTGATCAAGGTGAATTTTGACAAGCAGTTCCTGATAAGCAGTTCTAAACAATTATTTTTATTATTAAAGTTGAACATAATAAATTTTCAAAAATAATATAAATCTCATATCCTGGTGAAATAGCTACATGGAAGAAAAAAACCGTATATTCCCTTCCCGTTCTCCCGCCGTTCCCTAGCTTGTCGTACATTTTTTCTAAAAATCAGGACTTCCTTGAAACCCCGCGGGAGTTGGGATAAATTGTTAAAACCCGGGATTGTTCCGATAAAGGCGAGACGTCTAGTCACTTTATATATATCAATAGTTTTATCAATTTGTTTCCCTCTTCCTATCTCAATGCCCCGGCAGAGTCAAAACAACTGGATAGGCGGAGGACTTGAACTATATTTTGGAAGGAGAATGGAATGTGAAAATAGAGATTTAGGGCTCATGAGACAAATTTGGCAATGCTATGCCAAACATGTGTATCTTTGTTCTAGACGCTTTTAAACATGGGGAAGATAAAAATTGGTAGGTATGAAAAAGGGTCGAAAATAGAGAAGTATCCTTTGGTATCCCAACGGCTTTTCACCATTGTTTACCAAAGAGAGTAAGTCCCATGGGAAAAGCAAAGATCTCTCGAGAAAATAATTCCCATACTTACCTGAAAAAGGTAAGCCCTTAAGGAACGGTAAGAGATTGAAATAGGAGATAAACTTCGCTTTTGTAAGAAAGTATTGTCACTTTTATAATTCGTAATTATTTGTTTTCTGGATTTTCTAATGCCAGGAAACAAAAATAAGGGCAGATTGATAGCTTAAATAAATAACTTCAAAAGAGTGAAATGTATCAATAAAATTCAAAACGTGTGTTTTCTGCTTTATTACCTTGTAATGTTGATGATTCTAAGAGTTCAGTGGTATGTTATTTAGAATAAGAGATTAAAATGTAATGTTGCGTGGAAATCTAAGTATAAATAATTATTTCTTATTTATCGTTTTGAGCATATTGCGTATTTGATATATTTTTTTTCTTGATTTTTCTTTTGATCCACTGAGTAAATGTTACAACTGAACGAAAATAATTTTATGATAATTTTCAAAAATGGTAAATTTCATTTTGTATAGTTTACATTCAAAAATGTAAAACAATTAAGTGAATAAAATACTGATCATTAAAATAACTTAAAAAATAACAGTCGAAAGTAAGTATAAAGCAAGAATTACCCAGTTATTACTTTTTTTTTTATCTCAATACAAAGTTTTAAAATCCAAACTTTGTTCATATTTTCTAGAGCAGTAGCGAGTAAAGATAAAAAAAAAAAAAAAAAAAAGGAATATGAACCCACAGAAGGCCACGAGAAAAATTTTGTGGGTTACCAAATTCAAAGAAAATTAATTGACAACGCGTAACAAACATCAGGTACCAGTGAAAGGTGAAATGAGATAACGTTATTAATAAAAATAAAAATGTATTTTTTTACGAAAACAATTGTCTGTTTAATACCTATATTTCGGCAAGTAGCAGGCGAGCAGACAGAGTGATAAAAAATAAATGTCAGTTTGAAATGCCCTCTCCCTACTTCCTGGTGGGATTCATGTGCTATTTGGGTAGGCCTGACGTTTAGTTTCGGCCATTGTTGCGACATCGTTTTAAAACTCAGATGTCAATGATGAACAATTGATTAAAAAATCAAATCAAATGCTCATAAATAAATACTACTTTTCATTCTCGTGATCCATTTTTGTTTGATATTTTTAAGCCTAATTTTATGAGAATCGTTTAAATAAAAAAGAGCAGTTAATTGATGTTTCAAACGATGAAACACTAGACATTCAAGATTTCACTTTAACTATGTAGACGGTTAAGAAACTATCTATTGCACAATATCGCGACAATATCATACTTAAAAGGGTTTAAAATAGTTTGAAATGAAAATAGTTTGCTCACCGCTGTTCTGGAAGATAGACAAATCTCTCTCAAAAAAGGGGCAGTTGAGAATTACGAGTATATACTTCAAGTCTTAAAAAAATTAACTCAGTACCATTATTTTAGAACCGAGGAAATCACGAAATTACTGTTTTGCAGCTAAACAGTGAAATTTTCTGTACATATCTAATTGTATTCTAAATAATAAATAATTACAAAAATAATTCCAGTCACTCTTGAAAAAAAAAATGGATCAAGCATCCCTAATTTCTCTAAAATGTGCAAGGAATTAAAAGTAATTGAAAATTTGTAGAACCTAAGACATTACATTCTTTTAAGTACTAATATTCTGTATGCATTCTGGTGTTATTTTTTAGTACAGTTTCTATCGCACTGATCACGCTCATACTAGTGGCTATGATAGGCTATTGGTAATGTCCGCCGTTCGAGGACTAATTCTACTAAAGACCCACCGTGTAGGTACTGATGCACGTTAAATCAGTCGAGACTTCGAGTCTTCCCGTTGGCCTGGTATGGAAGTTTGGAGTAGTACATGTCAGCTCAAGTGTCGTCCTCGTCATTCGACCGAAGTTCAAAATGAAGAGGTCTGAGGCTAAACAAGAAAAAATAACCCTTGTGTGACTTCTAAGTCATAAACCTTCAATCAATCGTACTCACGTGAAGTAACATTTGCGATCATGTGGCGCTTGCAAGAACTGTCTAATTTCACTCCGCCTTGACATGCCAAAGCTCACATCCAGTATTTGCAGGTTTCTGCTAAAAAATTATTTCCCACCTTTTATATAATCGTAGGATATCTATGGTTGCTATAGAGACAATAAATGAGAGAACCATACACGATGGGCCAATGAACAGAATTTTCAGCAATGAGCTATCAAGTATGGAAAGAAATACTTAATCATGTTAATCAATCAGAAATGTTTAAAAAAAAAAAAAAAAAAAAAAAAAACTTGCCGAATATCAGAACAGGGGGAGGGGGGAATAAGGTATACTCTTCACAGCAGAAAGAATATTCACACTTTGACTCAATACAAAATAATGTCACAACGGTTCCAAAACAGCTTTTGAAAAGTTCCTTGCCAGCAAACCTTAAGGCTGTTTTTAGAGGAAAAAAGATAACCCATATAAAAACCTCTGCAGTGCACATTTCAAATGAAAAATCGCTTTCCATGAACCGTGCTCAATCCACGTATGTAAAGGCATAGTAAATTTAAACAGAATTTTAGTCAAAAATAGAAGACGTAGGCTTCAAACTTTCACAACATTCTAGAGCCATTTTATTCTATAACTAAAGCAATAGTTTTCAAAATACAGTTATACAAAAGCAGCGAAAAATGCCAAATGATTTTTTTCAACAAAAATAATTAATAATAATTTTTATCCAGAAAAAAAAAGTTAAGTTACAGAACGATATTTTACGTTCGTTTTCATTACAACTGGTAAGAAACAAATACATGGAATTTACTTAATTTCTACAGAACACAAATTTCGCTTAGAGTTATAATAAATTAAAACTACCATATAAAGAAGATGCATCTAGTGTCATTATTTGTGCCCCTTCAGGTTTAAGATATGAGGAACTGCACAAGAACAGTGTTACTCTATTTGTGAAGGAAAACTGAAATACCTGTTGAATTATCGAAGAAAAAAAAAGGGAATGTATATTTCGATGATGATAGAAAGAGCGCTCAATGTTCACAGACTTTGATGACACTGTTGCCATATCTATTAGGGCAGTGAGGATTGTATACCTTCCCCTCTAACTAACGTTGCACTTAGTCCTCGGAGAACTTGATGTTTGATGTTGGGTTTAGCTCTATATGTTGAGCCCTGTGATCCCTTTTGGAATGTGAAGGAGTAGAATATAGTGTTACTCAAGATGTTTTTGAAACGATAAGATCATACTATAACTGGCCGTAAGAAAGTTTATTTCTCCGTACAAATGCATAAATATCTTCAATAAATAACAAGTAGAAATAATAGAACGCGTAAATTACTTTGAGAGGAGGCTATAATTAAAATGAATGAGTAGTCATTAATATTAGTCAACATCGCTGAGCCACCACTACCATTAGAAAAAGATACAAGTTGTGGCTATTAAGAACATAGAGTAACGCTGTAAAACTTTTCATTTTGATGTCATACATTTTTACTAATTATCACCTTCAGAATACACCTTTCTCTATTCCGAAAACGCTCCATGCGAATCTTCCGTTGTTCGAAACAGTGCTGGAAGTTTTCTTCTGTAAGCTCCTTGAGGACGCGTGCCACTTTCTCTTTCACAGCTTCAACGGAGTCAAATCTTGTTCTTTTTAATGCATAATTTACCTTAGGAAACAGATAGAAGTTGCATGTCTTAAGATCCGGCTAAGGTCTAACATTGAGATGCTGTACTTCATCTAGAAATCTCTTGACAGACCATGCGGAATGAATTGTCCTTTTCCAATTCGGGCATTTTTCCTAATTCTTACACGAAGCTCAGTAAGAAAGTGAAGATAGCACTGTTGATTAATAGTTTGACCTTCAGGAACCCTGTGAAGATACACAATCCTATGAGTATTGAAAAACAAAATCGTCATTGCTTTGAATTTCAATTTGCTCATTCGAGTTTATTATTATTATTATTTTGTTCTCAGTGAAGATGGGCTCTTCTAGTGCATGGATTGGGCCTTCGCTTCAGGATCATAATTAAAAAGCCACGATTCGTCACACGTTATTACCATTTTCAATAAGTTTGTGTCATTTTCAATGACAATCAAAGTGTTAGCACAAACATCTCTACGAGATGCTTGTTGCTTTAATGTGATATTTACATAACATGAGAATTTTAGACACCATTTTGGCACACACTTTTTGTTAGTTATAATTGTTATGTAAAATTTGCCATACAATGTCAAGTCTTACAGTATTTCTTACAGTACACATTTGTATGATGAAATTGTTATGTAAAACTTGCTGTCCGGATACTTTATCAATTCCTACAGTTTCCACAATCGCACGAATACTCAATCGACGATCCGATTGAATCAGATTACTGATTTTTTTCGGTATTGTCATTCGTTTTTGACGTGGAAGGGTTACCCGAAGGCATGAATCATGTTCAGCGTCTTTTTGGTCATCTTGAAAACGCTTAAACTACTCAAAAACAGGTGTACTCGAAAAACATTCATTGCCATAGACTTTTATCAATAGTTTTTAAGTTACAGTAGTGGGTCTTCCAAGTGTCATGTTAAATTACACAATAATTCAATACTCTATTGATACACTTATCATTTATCCGACGAAATAAACAAATAAATATAACTCAATACGAACAAGAGCTAAGGCTATACGGATTTGTTTACATAATCGAGAGGCATTGCATTCGAAAGAAAAGGCTTCACTCTGAACAGCTGTTAGTAGATGGCGTTTGGAGCTTGATACTTCTTCTGTAGCAGCATCAGTCTCGTTATTTAATATCCACACCTCGAATAACTATAGCAGCCCTTAACCAACAGTTATTTTTAAAACGCCATCATCATCTATCATACCATATTCTTATATCATATCATAATCTTTTTTGCTTCTTTTTATCGTATACTATATATGCTTTTATATTTTCATAATTTTATCAGTTCTGAGTTTTACCTTTAACCATGATTTCTAAGGACATCTTTTTACAAACTTGAAATTGTAACAAAAGAAAATAATGTTTCCCTTTCTCTTTCCAATTATAATTATCTATTAAAAATATTCCCCGTATTTCCATATACATTTAAGTATTTGACCACTTAAGACAGTACTTTTGTATCCCCTGATGATAGACTTACATTCCGAAAAATACTTCGAGATTAAGACCCTAACATATTAATTGCATTTTGTGAATTATTGTCTAGTATTTACTTTAAAACTTATTGATAATGTTTCAGTTAGAAGCAACACCATTACTAGAAATTATTAATAGTTAAATCGTCATATCTATCAATAAAAAGGTAATGCTGAAATAGGCAACTGAACAATATAATGTACTCGTATGTTGAAATTATTAGTTTTCGTTTTTTAGTTTTGATTCACTCAAGTGTATAAAACTAAACGCCTGAACAGGATGTAATCATTTAAAAAGAAGAGAAAAAGGAATGACGAAAATCGTGACTTTAAGAAATAATGAACTGAGGTATATACATTCATTTAAAATTTGGATGGTTGTCCGATGTGGCTCGTTTGTCGTGAAGGACTCGCAAATAATAAGAAATCAAACTTAGATAGACATTTCTGTAAAACCCATAGTACATACGCAAGTAAATATCCGTTAGGTGATTCTAGGAAGAGAGCTGTTACAGAACTTCTGCAACAAAATCAGCAGTCGAGTTCTATGTTAAAGAATTGGGCCACATGGTTCAAATACAGTGAATCTCGCGAAATTTGAAATCCTTTTGGAAATCGCGAAAAAAATGATGCACATGCTGGGATTACAACATAGATTGATTTATGAAAGTATCCGAAGAGCTCTTTTGTGACTTTAACGGTAAAGCATCAATTAATGAAAAAATAAAACAAATGCCTTTATCTGCAAAAATATTGCAAGGCAGGACTGCCCAAATGTTTCCGAATATAACAGAACGACAAGACAAAAATATTAAGCTGTCTTCTGCAATATCAGTTTCAATTGATGTCATATGTTATTAGTGATAAGGCGCTGCAATTTTTTTAAGAAGTTCGAAAAAATTTCTCAGACTGCTACCGCTCAAGTGACGAACACGGGGAGTAAACATCGCGAGTTCTGTTGAAATATATCTGGAACACACCAATTAAATAAGATAATTTCCATTGTTAATGAGGGAGCTAAAAGTATGATAGGTGTAAATAAAGAAGCTGTTTCAAAATTAAGGGGAAAAATGACCATGAAATTCTCACAATGGAGTTCTTTGCTCTCAAATAGTTCCTGATGAAATTGTTACAAGAATGAGCTTCTTAATAAAGGTAACTAACAGCATCTTGACCATACTATTTTATAATTGCCAATTTAAGGTATTTTTAGACGAAATGGAAAGTGAGTAGATGGATTTGATTCTGCAGTATAGGGTTCGTTGGTTTTCCAAAAGAAGCACTCTGAAGCACTTTACTTCATGTGTAAGCGAAATAAAATTGCTCAAACGCGAATAATGTATAACACATCAGGAATAGGACTAAAATACATGTTTCCAAAAACTTTGTTTCATGATTGATATTACATCACATCGTAAGGCTTTCAATGTATTGTTACAGGGGAAAATAAATGACTCGTTTACATTATTAGAAAAAGTACAGTATTTCGAAAATAAACTGCAAGCTCTCGCCGAAAATGAAGTAAAAGGTGAATTATTTCACCATATCACCTTAAAATTTTAAAACAGTATTACGACGAAAACGGCTTTTATTTTGATAGAGAATATTTCAGCGCGGAATCAGGAGAAACGAAGACAATTGTATTGGAAGTTTTGAAGAATTAAGAGCAAATAAATTACACTATATTTCTTTGTGCGTAATCTCGAAATAAAAATAAACAAACTGAAATTAGTATCTTTTGACACAGTTTCTGCTCCATTTCAGATGCAGTTAAAAAGATTTAAAAGGCAAGGAACTCTGGAATATCAAATTCACAAATCTGATCATTTGCTTGGAAGAACTAGTAAAAAAAGAAATCAAGTTTAATTTCTTGGCACAAGTGAGCAACTACCTTATTAGAAAAAATTATATTTGGTACTCATATAATATTTTGCCTGAAATATATGACGTGATGAAGAAAAATAATATTTCCTGTTCTTCCAATCTTTGGCTCTATATATTCATGCAAACAAACATTCTCTTCTATAAATGAAATAAAAAAATAAGCTGAGAAGTTACTTTAGAAATCATACTCTACACTCATGTCTAAAACTGAAAACAACTAGCTATTTGCAAACGTAACAAAGCTTTCAAAAGTCATATAAGGTAAATCTTTTCTAAGGTTTGTATACAACTTGGCCCCTATCACTTTTTTTATTTTAAAAATCCGTACACACTTAAATATTCATACATAGGAATACTCAGTATCTTAATCATGGAAGAGAGGGGTCTAAATTAGTAGTACATGAAAATGGGCGGCTTAATAAGAGAGCAACCAAAGTAATTTTATATGAAAATGAGATAGGTTGCATATTCGACTAGTACAGTTAATATATGTAAGTGCAACCAATGTTAAATTTAATTATTAGTGAAAACATGAAGTTCTATAATAAAATACTGTCCTAATTATTCGGTATTATCTCACGAGCTTGAAAGTTCCTTGTATTATATGATATTTTGACATACGTTGCTTCTTTTACCATGCCTCCGAAATAAATACATAATGAAAAATGTTACATTGAGTGAAACTTTATTTTAATAATGTAAAAAATATATATTAAATATGTAATGACAATCTGGATCGCGACCACTACCAAACACTCATCCTCCTCTCCCCAGATGCGCACACGTATACATATAAATGACTCACTGATTCCTCCCTATTATACGATAACTTGGTTCTTCTCTCTCGAAAAATTTGTCAGCCCCTGATGTAGGATTCACGTTTTTGGTTTGCTTTTTATTTCGTCATCGATTCGAAAAACTACCTTTTGTCGAAAGGAGTGCTGGTGGTGTGCATAATGAGGAAGAGGAAGGATGGAGCTCTTTTGGTGGAATGGACCTCAAAAGACAGAGAAGGGCAATTAGAGAGAAGCCTATTGTGTGCCTGGAAAAGGAATCTCTCATTGCGCCTAATTTTGGCTCTGTGAGAAATGCCAGATTTTATTGATTGTATTCTTATTTATGAGAACCTAACAGGCACATCTTAGTATTTCTGAGAAAGCAACTGTTTAATTCTTCTCACATTCCTTAATTTACTTGGTCATAAACATATACAGAGTCTTTCTCTTTAACTCATATTCCTTCCTTTTTCGATGGAATGTCCCCCTTCTAAATATCGATAGTGTGAGGAGGGCTCTATCAAATGTTTTGTTTCTTCTTTAGTTTTATTCCGAAATATATCAGGAGATAAACATATCGCATCTTCCATATAAAAAACACCGATGAACAGACAAGAACTAAGAAAATTAAATTTTCTCTTAAAATGTCTCAGTTTACATTTTGAAGATAATCTCGAACAAAACAAAAAAATCTACTTCATATATGGTAATATGAAATAACAGTGAACAAGATATTTAAGGAAATAGTCAAGAAGAGAAAAATTAAACTATCTTCTCGTCTAATTCATTGTAGTTTTGCGGATTGTAAATTAAAAACTCGCCTTGTGAAAGTGAAGCTAAATCTGTTCATCTAAATATACTCGTATCATTCTTTAAAAAAAGGAATCATTTTGTAGAGAATATAATTATTCAAAACATAATTCACTCATTTTTATACACGTGTTTGCGTATTTAGTCACTTTTAAAAGTCAAAAATAACCAATTGTTGATGAGTACAGAGCAAAGCCCTATCCTGTAGAAATGGATTTTTCTAGACATACAATAGTTTCATTCAAGTGCTATACATAATAGGCGATTCATCATCATCACTACCTTTACATCCTAAATTTAAACTCTCCTCCGTTGAATAAATCGTCTCCTTCTGCAATGTTTTGTGCTTGATAATTAAGTGCGGAATACAAACGGCTAATCTTAACGAGAGCACTGAAATGGATAAGAAGCATGTGATACGATAAACGCGGCTGGTTGTGCATTTCCGAGCGCGTTTGAACGAGGATCGCTGATATGGAGTCGTAACATCATGGTAAATGGGAACAATAGGAATAATCAATGCGATTTTAAGAAACTCGCATCAAATAAAAATAAATATTTCATATAGTTTATGGAAGAAAATTTAGGGGTAAGGAAAATTCTTTCTCCCTCTATTATTTGTAATTGATATTATAATAACATTTGATGCATTAAGAATTCTCAAGAAAAGTCCTAACTCATTGAAATCAGTGATGTAAAAAGCCATTTAACCAGCATTTTATGAGTGCAAAAAAAAAAAAAAGAAAGTTTCCATTTCGTTGTATCCGAAGAGAAGGTACTCACCTGACATTATTGTGTCTCTGGACGTAGAGTTCATGGAATCGCTGCTTGGAGTGTGAGTGAGCGCTCTGGCAGGCGTCAGCCATCTTGAGCATGATGCTACGCTTCACTTCCGCTGCGATGTACGCCGGGATGACACTGAGCAGGAGTTGTTCCTGAAAGAAGAGGGATCGTTAGATTTTAGAAAGTACATTTTATCGCGCTTTTTAGAAATGGCTCCCTTTGAATGACACATTGCTACAATCGGCTTATCAGTTGGTTGTACTAGTTAATTTAAGGAAATAGATTCTGGTGTATTGCTTCATACGAGCCTTTTTACACAATTTTAGAGAACATACGAAATGACTAAAAATAATTTATTATTGCATTAGGGCTTTGTTGCTTCATATGACCCAATGATTCCATTCCTCATATGAGCTACAAATAATAAAAATCATTCATTATTTGCAGCTCATCTGAGGAATGGGATAATTTTGGTCATGTGAAGGACTCGGAAATTGGGTCAATTCAGGAGATTCAATATTATTTTGAGAAAACAGTCATCTCATTCAGATGTAAGACATTAAGAAATATCTCTCTGTTTTCAAGGTTACGAAAATTTTCTTCATCGTATACATGTAACATTGTTGATAATGCAACTGAACTGCTGAATTATATTGCACGAGATGACACGATGGAGCGCTCATGAAAAAAAAAACATTCTCACGAAAACAATTCTATAACTATCGATTTGCTGCCAAATTAGGAAAGCTATCTCTGGGGACGAGAGAGAAAATTTGATTTCAATAGTTCATTTTTAAAGACAAAATTCTAAAACTGAAGGGGAATAATAAGCACCTAATTGATAGAACGCAGACTAAGAGTTAAGATTAAATAGACTTGAATTTTAAGAATAGTTTTGAAGATTAATTTTATGAAAAATGCCATGTTTAAAGAAAAAAAAATTAACGACTTGAGTACAGTAGCAAAAATAAATCATTTATATATATAATACACTAAGCTAATCCAAAAACTGAAGTAGAATTTTCCTATTGGATAAAATAGTTCGAAAAGGGACTTCGACACCCAAATGTTGCGTGCCTGAAAGTTATGAAGCTTTTGTTCGATGTTCCTCTGCTTTAAAGAAAATGCTGTTACAAGCACTGAATTTTCTATAGAAATGAACGCGTGGGAGAAGTAGATCACCCAAAATGGATAAAAGTCGTTATATTCACAATTGAAATGTTTTGTTACTCACTTGTAAATCTTTTGCAAGGGACCACCATGACGCCAATAGCCTTTGTGTTGCTTCTATTGCGACGTTAATAAAATCAAGCTACCATGAATTAATTCTGAAACATAATGTGTTTCCGTTTGAACTCGCTTTAAAATTCAAATTACAGCAATATTTCCTATTAACGACAGATAGATTATCATATCGATTGTAAAGATGCAACGGTATTTCTATTTTTATTTGAATTCTAATGAAGGTTTCAGAATAGTTTTCAGTTAAGAATTCGATCTTCTTAAAACAACTTCTTTAGCATACAAATACTTAATAACAGATGGAATTACCCTGATATATTTATCCTAAATGAAGATTAAGCAAATAGATAGAACAGTTAAATTTAAACATAACAACATGGTCTTCAAATAGAATTCCCTCTATTTACTTAATCTTTAAGTAAATAGAATGTATATATATATATATATATATATATATATATATATATATATATATAGTAGAAATGTGCATAGTATAATATTAAATTTTAATACTGTAAATAAACTAATATCTAAAAATATCAATATAATGCATGAATAAAAAAACTAGATTTACAATGTTCTTAAATAATAATTAGATTTTTAAGGAATAATGATTCAAAACAGATACATAAATATATAAAAAAGTAAATATCAATTAACGAAAGAACCAAGTCAGAGTAAACGAAAATTAAACATTTCCAGTATATTACACACAAGAATGCATAAAAAAGGCATAACAGAATACAATTATGAATAACCACATCTAAATAAACTTAGATGTTTCCTTTCTATTGTATTTTACCCTTGTTAATGTTTTCTTTTTAATGTTTCCTTTCTTAAATGTTTCCTTCCGCTATTCCTTTCTAAGGAGCATAAAACGTACTTTAGAAAGGAATAGCAAAGAAGCATGAAAACTAATTTAAATTTTAATCTTAAAACAGATATTCACATTCATTTCAAAGGTAAAAATAGAAAAAACTGTAAAATCTACAAAATGATAAAACTATTCACAGATTTTTCAGAAGAAAAAATTAATTGATTTAAAATTTACGCGATATATAATAAAGTTCTTTGATAATAATTAAATTTTAAATATTACACATATTATCACTTACATATTATATAAATTGAATTAAAAAAGATATATCACCATCTACATTGTACAAATAGAATTATAAAACACGTATCACACTTATATTATGTAAAAAGAATTTTTGAAAATTAGCTTAAGTATTAAACAATTTGAAATAAAGAATGTAACAGCAGAAATATTTAAAAATTTTGAATTTTTTTAAATGCATAAAAATATTCATTTTATCTTGCAATCTTCAAAATTCAAACGAGTATTTAAAAATATCAATGGGACAATCAGCACTAAGATAATAATTATGAAACTTATTAAAATTAGCTTTGATATCTGTTAATTCGTAAATAATTTCTTTATGGAAAATATAATTAAATATAATATTTCTGTCTATTGAATTACTATTCCAGATAGGTACTCATACACGCATACAACACAATTATTTATACACGGATACATAAGTTATATATATTGAAACAAATAAAATATAACATCACGATAGATGAGATAGAATATGTTGAAAAGTGATACACAAACAGAGAATGCATATTTAAATAAATGATTTTGTTTACAAGATAATTTTAATACGGTGATGAATATGCACGGGATCTCTAGGAAATAGGACCGTCTCTCGCTGCGATACAAACCACAATCCTAATATCAATAAACGAAATTTAATTCAGATTCAATTAGAGTTTAGATAATGTCCCTAGGGATAGAAGTCCATAAGCTCTGAACCATCCTCCATAGTTCGTCTTCCGAATGAAGCTGGGGAAGATCGAGTAAACGACAGCGAATCGCATACAAGATATGCTTTATCGGTGAGAGATTAGCAGCATTTCCGGCCCAGGAAGCAATTAGATATTTTGAAAGGCTTGCCTGTTGATGAATGCCGCGTTCGGTAGCGTGTTCTTCTGCTGGAAAATATGATTTTACAGCAACTAAATGAAAGACAGCCCAACTGGTCACAACATCTCCATCAACGTATCCTCGTGTCGTAAATATGCCTCTAATGCGTACGGTAAATATGTCACCGAGGTGACCTGCTATGGTGGCTGACGGCAGCTCAAGTCCTTATGCTACATTGATGAGTTCTATGACGTTCAACAAGAGTGGACTAATTGATTCTTCTTCCCGAAGCAACAGATTCTCATCCGGCAACACGCGACTCTCTTGTTATGTAAATTAGAACGAATCATCTGCAGTTGACTCTTCGTCCGCTTCCAGTCCAGTTGCTCTACTTTATGCAAATTATAATAGACGAAAGTGAATCTCCATTATCTTCTACCTCCACAGACTGCAACTATATGTAATAATGCTCACTGCCTTGGAAGTAATGAGTTACAGTACAGACTTTTGCAATGTTTAATTTATGTTTTTAACAAACATAAGCGATGTTATAAAATTTATTTGTGTGTACCATAAAATGATAACCACGGATGGGTTTTATGCACTTGGAACTTATTCCATCATCTGATTCCCCGAAACTTGGGAGATGTTACAAGGCTCCCTCTATAAGCAATAAACTGTACAAAAAAATACTTTCTTCCCTATCTAGATATTGTAATTAAGAGCGACTCAATCAAAAATAACTGATAAAAACTGCGTTGATACATCTCTAAATTTGAAAATAAATAAAGAATTGTATCGAATCGTATAACTTATGGAAAAAAAAAAATTCCAATGACGGCAAATGAGGGAGGTGCGATTTCCTGTATCGTCTTTGTCACTTCACCGAGGTTTAAAATTAAGAGGTGGGCCACCAATAATCCTCGAGTTACTTCTCAGTGAGATGTTAATAAACAATTGACTTCAAATCACATCATTATTGATGACATTATTTGCTAAATGTTAGAGTCGAATTTGTTAGAAAATTATGAATTGCTTGTTAATATGAAGCATCATTAGCTGATTGACAATAGCACTCATCAGCCAATCGATAGTACTTGTATTCTTGGAAAATCCGCCACTTGTAAGCAAATTTCAGATTTTCAGCCTTACCCTTTACAAAGCTCGAGCTAGGGAACTAGATCTGATGAAATATTTTATATAAAAAAAGTGATAATTTAATATTGCTAAGGATCTACGAATCAACGGATTTTGATAAAGGAAAATTCTAAATGACTTTAAAAGAAATAGTAATCTTGCGTTAGATGAAGACTACATAATTTTATAAGAATGTTGGCTATTAGCATCAACTCTTAAAGGTTCCATTCGATGTAGAGGTTTCCTTTTTCTTTTTCAAAGCAAGTGCTGAGACTCAATTTTTCCAGATATTGCCTGACAAATGAAATAATATTTTTGCAGTAACATATTTGATTAATTAGGTGCTTTGAAAACTTGGTTTCAATCTCTCACGGCTCCTTCTTTTCACTTATAATGTTGGTCATTGTCAATTAAATTGACTTCAAACCTATCTTGATGTGTGGGAGTCATGACGACAATATGTCTTCTTGTGAAATGTTTTCATTAACGCGTTTTATCCCGATTTATTTTAATCAAATTTGAAAATAATCATATTTTATGATGTATATTAAGCCTAAATAAACTAAATATATGAAAATTTTACATTTTTACTTTTTTTATGTACGAAATCTGACCCTTCATTTAAATAGGACTCAAGGTTAAAGGGGATAAAATTTGCACTTATAGGTTTTTGTGTTCTCTTCATTAGTGGGAAGCAATATCCGACTACAAAGTTTTGCCAGCAATACTTCATTATTTACATAAGAGTTTAATTTTCAGTAGAATATGATACAAAAATTTATGGAAAGATCCAAAGCAAGCCAAACAAAATGTTTTATCTCATTTCCCATAACATGTTTTAGGTTATACTTTGCAGCCCTTTAGAACCTTTTTTTGGTTAGGTTTTGCTTATAACAACGGCGCAATTTCCCCCCTCTTCAAAATAATACAGCAAACACCATCTTTTCAAATGTCTTCTTTTGCACTAAGAGGTACAGAAGAAATCTTGGGTCTACCTCTTTTTCTGTTCGCATTCCTTTTTAGATAAACTATTTTTATTGCTCTTTGAAATTCCTTCAAGTTTAAGGTATCACTTTTGTTAACATCGTACCTTTACCATTGTCATATACAACGTTCAAATGAAAAAAAAAACATTACCACTTTCCCCATGAATTTTAATGGCATATAATTCAGTCAACTAGTTGTGGCGATGTAGCTCACCCGTAAGTTTGTTGTAAGAATTTATCAAAATAGGCATCTCCATTTTGTCTCCTTTTCCTCACTCCTTAACATCTAAAAATGGTTCTAAAGGGCTGGAATTTGTAGCAACAGTGAAAGCACTATTGGCATTCCATCGAACCAGAAAAATTTTGGAGTTCTATTTAAATGCGCAAAATCAGAAGTACCTCTTTCTTTTTTCCGCACAGACCTAGATTCGTGTAAAGGAAGCTCATGATTTATTTGATTTCTCCTACGGTTCCTGAAGGCTATATAGGCTTTTCAAGTGAAAAAAAATTATCGAATTATAAAGTGTAGCTTGAAGAATTCATAACGTTCTCTGTCAGTTTCATTACAATACTGTTAGAAAAAGGAATAGTCTTTTCTGCAATTTTTCCGCAGTAGAAGGAAACGTAGTGACAATATCTTTCACTTCCTCAGAGTTCCCAAAGTTTATATCCAAAACATATCGATTTGCCTCCAATAAATTGTTTTAGGCTATTTCCTACTACAGTGCATGAAAATAATTTCATTAATCCTTAGATTTAGTTTGACAAACAACGTTTTACCTCGAAAGATTAATTCTCAAGATGCTAGCTTACTGTTCCATGGTCCATATGGTGAAAATAAAATTTCAATCTTTGGGAACGATTTCGTTACAAGATATGTTTCCACACGATGATGCCAAAATCTTCAGCATCTGACCTGTAGTCACGTTCACAGGTATTTGAATAATTACTAGATAGAAGCAAAATAACTAGAAAAACACGTACTTCGTTAGCTATGGTCAAGATATTGTGTCCAATTTCTTAAATCTGTTGCATATCATACAACTTATTTTAATATGTGTTTAAATTTTATTTAATAGAACTGCCCAAAGAGTTGTGCTGGAGATTTTCCTTTCAATGTTAGTCTTCACCTGCTTGAGCAAGTCATTTGCAGTTGAATTAGTCTGTGTTTCCATTTTGTATATTGTGGTGATTTCACCTTTACCCAAGATGACTAATGTTTGTTCTTTTTTTTGTCTACGCCTTTTTAGTGAATTGCCAAACAGTGTGGATATTTCTAGGTTGACATTGTCTCCAATTCCAACTACCAGAGTCTCAGACACGTCATTAACAACAATCTTACCAATATTTACGTCACTGTCATCTACATCAGTTAGTTCCTTGACATCTAATGGTGACATAGCAATTTCAACAGCGCTTTTATCTGCATCTAAACTATTTAATAGTACGAATGCTTCATTAAACTTTAAAAACCTTTGAATAAATATGATTACGCAGGGGTAAAACGCTAAATGGGATTGTTTTGACTTTTAGTTAAATAGGGAGAAATAACACGTGTATTGCATACTTGTCGTCAAGGTGTCCTATTTAGATGACAATTAAGAAAAAGTTCCACAACTTACCTAATAACATTAAAGCTTCAATTGCCCACTAGGATGCTGAAACGAGTACTTTCACTTAAAAAAATGCCTTTCCAAATATCTAAAGTAAGCTGAAAATGAATTCTGCAACCACAAAGAAAAGATATAAACTACGCCCAGTGATGCCAGGATTAAACAAAGTTTCCAGAACGGAGAAGGAAAGCGTTAGAAACAAAACTCATACCACAGAAGCTTTTACATGCCTCTCTATGTCTGATAAAATACACGACAAACAAATATCGATTTTCCCATGCTATTTTTCATTGTCCTCTAAATAGGACAATTGATTAAATGGATTAGTATCACTCTGCTTGACACCGAAGGCAACTACCGTTCATCTCCTATTCAAAATAATGTAATTTTTAATTCATACATGACCCATTCGATCAGATATTTGGTAAGAACCCTAGCAGTGGTCATGTTTGTTGATCCATTTGTGCACTAGCGCAACAGTGGATACCAAAGTCCAAGTTGGAATTGATAAGAAATTCAGTTCTAGTTACTGATAGTAATACTTGCAATCCACTGTAGAAGTCCCCCTTTGAGAATCATGTTATTTTCGAAGCACTTGGGTGATGTCACATACATAAAAGAAATTTCACTGAAATTGTAACGAAACTAAGTGAGAGAAGCACGACAAATGCACTTAAAACAATTTACCGTATTAGCCCAAATGTAATACGGCACAAAATGTTTTTATAAAGATAGAAAAATAAAAATGAATTTAATGTAAGACGTTGCTTTTTACTTAAAAAAATTCGAACAGAGAATAGTTTAGTCAGATAATCATTAGTTTAAAATAATTAAAGCACAAGTTATATTCATGGCAATAAAATTAAGTAACGTAAAACAAAGTAGGTAATATTTGGAAAATAACAAAAGACAAAATAGCAAACAGAGGAATTAGCTGGCCTCAGATTCACTGTAAATTTCTTCAAATTGTAACGAAACTAATTGAGAGAGCACGACAAATGCACTTAAAACAATTTACCGTATTAGCCCAAATGTAATACGGCACAAAATGTTTTTATAAAGATAGAAAAATAAAAATGAATTTAATGTAAGACGTTGCTTTTTACTTAAAAAAATTCGAACAGAGAATAGTTTAGTCAGATAATCATTAGTTTAAAATAATTAAAGCACAAGTTATATTCATGGCAATAAAATTAAGTAACGTAAAACAAAGTAGGTAATATTTGGAAAATAACAAGAAGCAAATACAAACGGGAAATTACTGAGACCTTGAATTTAGCTCGCAAGTCAATACTTTAAAAGAGGAATGATTAATCAAAAACTATCGCGTTATGTTCACCCTAATACGGTTTATTTTGCATCTAAATTAAATCAAAGGATATTTCAAATGTAAAAAAAATTATTCACGAATGCGCGAACTTTCATTAAGTTCAAATGTTTGTATAAGTCGTTAAAATGCGTATGATTCAAATGGCGTGTTTCAAAATGTAAATTTTTCGAATAATGAATGAAAATCAAACTAGGATTATGTAATAGAAAAATACATCTCGTAATAAATATTCGCTTTAAAAGGCCGTAAAGGAAGCTTCAATTAATCAACTCTGTAATCGATTTAACAATTCATTACATTATCATGAAGAGCTCATTAATTTGTGCGGCAAATTTTTATCCGGGAAATGAGTATCCTCAGAGGTTCTTTCATCTGAATGACTGAAAAATCTAAATAATTTAATCGGAATGTATATTTTCAATGCATGATTGTTCCCATAAGATAGAGCGAAAGTAAAAATTTTAGGATAACCGGTAACAACAACTTGGAGATATAGTTCTTACATTTTGCACATCTATTTGAGAAAAGCATAAATTAACGTATTTGCTTTTTAAGCTACGTT